>VXAY01000770.1:188192-290850 GCA_013399855.1 Oxyruncus cristatus | reverse complement strand
GGGGGACGTGTCTGTGAAGAGTAGGGAGAAAAAGGGAAAGAGAAGTACCCAGAGAAAAAAATTTGGTACAAAGGCCTGAGGGGAAAGAACCATTGGTAAAACATTTTGTGTTAATTTCTGCTTTTTTTTAGTGATAGCTGTGCTCCTCCAGAACATTTTTCCTGGTTTTTTCCTTTCTGGTTGCTGTATCAATATATACGTGGCAAAACTAAAAGAGAAACAATTCTGGAAGTACTGGCATAAAACAAGCTGATGATGATGGCTTGACATGGCCAGCACAGGCCATTATCCTTGAAGTTTTAGTGCGTAAATCTAGTCAACATTTCGATGCCATTTTTTGGTTGGTATGAACAGGAAGGTGCATCAGTAAAATATGCTGTGTGGCATCCACCAAAGAGATTTTGCAGAGTTCAGTGCAAGCAGAGGGTGCCATCAGCTAAGGAAGGTGTTATCACACATAGCTAATCCTTCTTGACAAAGTTACAATCACTGTCAGTCTTTACTGTGGCTGGCTATGTTCCTGTTTATAAAACTGGGAATGGGCTTCTGTTTGTAAGGTCTCATATGATCAGCCTCTGTTGGAGGTGGGACCACCCTGATAACACATCCCTGTGTTATTTTTTTCTGGCAGTGCTGGGAAGCTTTTACAATGGCATATGAAATTATATTTGAGAGTTTAGTGGGCAAATTTCAGGGAATTAATGCTTCAGTTCCAGGTACTGTCAACCCAGGGACTGCTTCTTCAATGCTGTGGAGAAGAAAGGCTATGGAAGGGTTTCAGTGTCCTTCTAGTATTGTAAATGAAAGTCTGGATGAAAATTTTAGTTAATTTTTTTATTTTACTTGATTTAGCAGTTATGGAGAGCTTAACTTGAAAATCAAAATAAATAATATTCGAGCTAAGATATTAGGGAGAAATTTTACACTGTGAGAGTGTTGAGGCACTGGAACAACTTGCTCAGAGAAGCTGTGCCTGCCTCGTCTGGAGATGTTCAGGGCCAGGCTGGATGGGGCTTGGAGCAACCTGGTCTAGTGGAAGGTGTACCTGCCATGGCAGGGGATTGGAACTTAGATGGTCTTTAAGGTCCCTTCCAACACAAACCATTTTATGATTCTGTACTAGCACTACCAGGCTTGTGTTGCTGGGCCGTTTGGAATTTTGTGTGCAGGTAAAAGGGATTAAAGCCATGGTGGTGTGGCTCACAGCTGCCATGGACCAGCTTGTACTGTGTCACCTCATCCCTGATGGACTGAACAGTTGCTGGATGGACATGGTCAGTGCTCCTGGCCATGTGGCTGTCCAGGCGTTCATGGCAGTCAGGTTGATTGCATGCAACTGGATTCCAATGGGATGATAATTTCTTGGCATAGAGCAGACCTCGCAGAAGGAAAATGCTTGTGCCAGCTGAGCTTTTTATTAGGAGTACAGAGAAAATTATGCTCTCCATCGTTACAGTCTCCCACCTAGGGAAAGAAAGCCCCCAATTTTTAAAACACTCTTCAGAAGCACTGCATTTACAGGAAAACGGCTGGTGACCTCAAGGAGTGTTTTGCCTTCTCATGGGAAACATCTGCGAAACAGTAAGTGCAGGCAGCCCTTGCTTCATTAGGACATGCCTAATTACAAGAAAATACAGGGCTTTTGCAGCTCATTCAAGGAGCGCTGTATGATAATAATGGAAGGATTAAAAGTATGTTTACACCTCCTGTGTGTGTACATGAGTGACAGGGTGCCTAGGCTGTTGCTAAGAGCATGGAGCATAAAGTAATGAATGGGGATTGCTGTGGCATTCCTGGTAATTAGTTGCTCCTTAAGGGGCTTGAGTATTCCTCCCCATCTGGGGGTCTTAACAAATTACCACGAATGTTTGCAATTATTAATAAACAGTTCTGTTAGCTACCTTTCAAGAAACCCTGATGATGGTGCTGTCTGTAAAAACACAGCTAATTAAGTAAATAAGTGGGAAGTACAGGAAAATAATGTCTTAGAAAGAGATGCTGAATGTGATTGGGATCATCCTTTCATAAACACTCTGCTGAAACCAGTGAGTCCAAGAGTTTAAGCCTCCTCTGGTGTTCTTGGGGCACTTGACAAACTGACTGAGGGAGGTTGTGCTGTGTGCAGCTGGACGCTGGTGGAGGGCAAATGTGCTGCCTCCTGCATCCTTGCCGAAGAGATAATAATAAATATTTTATGATTTGAAGGAAAATATGTTCATGTGCTTGATATTGGAGTTGGTGATGAGGATGCCTCATTGCTGCTTCTCTGAATGTGCTTTAAAAGAGGAGTGAGACATCAGTATTTCAAGTGGGGGTGACCATGGTGGAGATACTGGGATTCACTGTCTTTGAGTAACTTCAGTTGTAGGCAAATCCAGAGAGGGGTTGAATAAGAAATTAAACAAGTTGATCTCCTCCCAAAATTTAGCTTCTCTGTCGAGATGTGAGGGTTGTAAAATCCATTAGTATTACAAGAAACAGAACTCAGTGGAGTCAGTTGTGATTTCTTAATTTAACATATAGATTTATCATCAACAGAGCATAGCAAATTAACGGGCTAAAAAGCAGAAGCTAATGGACATTTTTAAATGTCTCCATTATTTGCTACCTTTGAGTGAGCATCCCAATGATTTGGCTTTGTTATGAAAAAAAGTCAATGGGAAATTAATTTCCAAGTCCATGTGCATGAATATTGATGAAAACCATAAATTCAGTTCAATACAGATGATTATTACTGCTGTAATTGGGACCATTAGGAGCTGAAACTGTCACTTGATGTAGCTGGTAATAAGTAAACAACTGAAGTTAAGTGTGAATGTGTGAGTAATGCCTGAAATTCACTTTTGTGATTGCCAAGCAGTGCTTTGCTCCTGCACCCACCCAAAATTGCCCATGTTGGGGGTGTAGATGAGAAGTGGCCACAGGTTTAACAGCCTGGCTGGTTGCAGTCACTGCTTTTTTGGGGCTTCCCAGATGGGAAGGTGCATGTCCTTCAACTTCGGGATAACATTAGTGGTGGGTGCTCTCTGTGAGGCTTGTCAGAACGTGGAAAGAGCAGGAATGGCTAAGTGTGTGTTGGTGGAATGATGTATTTGAGAGCTTCATGGCACACTGGTGACCCGGTACAGGCTGTCAGACTGAGGTTCCCCCCTCCAGACTTGGAGAAAACATAAGGGGGCATCTGATTTTCCTGGGTGTTCACTGAAACAAGCACTGAAGGGCTTTCCTCATGGAGATGCCTCTGTAAGGCCTCCTGAGCAAGTCAGAGTGTATGTGCCCAGAGATGCTCAACAGTGAGAGAAGCTGCAGGCTGGAGGCACGTCTTAAGCTGCTACTCATTGCCCTCTGTTAGAGTCAGGGAATGAGAATTTTTTATTAACCAGGAAAGGTTGTGCTGCAGGAACAGTTAAAGCACACAACCTTTATTTTCTTACTGCTTATCGGTTTCTGGGGCTATATAAAGTAATACATCTAACAATATACAACGAAGTGCTTTGAAGAGAGTTTATGAAATATAGATTATGGTGGTCTTGCATGGCATGACAAGGACTTACATTTTGTTGCTCATCTTTATGCCGATATACAGCTGGAACATCCCTGCAAATATATATTATTTTGGCACTTAATTTTAAACAGCTGCTACAGGACATAAATGCCTCTTGCTGTTTTAAGAGATGAGCCAGGAGGATGAGTGGGATAAGTTTGTGCTCTGTGTTGAGCTCAGGGACAGAGGGACTGGGAATCCTGCTTAGCTCTTACTTTGAATGTGCTTACTGTAGTGCTTCTTAACTACCTTGGCAAATCAGACCCAGAACAATTATTTGTGCCCTGGAGCAGCTGGGAATTGCCACATGTGGCTCAAAATGGGGCATAAAACTTCTTAACTACCGGTTCTCAGCCTGCTTTCTGACCTGTGTCCCTTCAGGTTTGGCTTCCTATGGCATCTGTGGGCAAGCAGGATCACCTTTGTGATTGTCCATGGCAGCAGCAGGAGTGCCTTTTTACTCTGTTGTAATTTGCCTTAAATAACTTATCAAAAGCATATGTAATCTCTCTGTTTTAAAGGACTCCCTGCAAAGGATGTGAGGTTCTGTCCCAGCCCTTTCCCCTGCAAGTGACGAATTATCTTACCTGCTTTTCCTAAATACTTTCATAGTTTCCTCTCTTGTATTTTGAATGTGGCATAATTATCAGGTGCATCAAAAATATATATTGTAAAGCTGAGACAGTTTAATGACTTACTGTAATAATGGATTAGTAATGATCCACATAAAGTACCCACATTTACTTTAGGACTTCAGTTTGTCCTGCCAGTCAGGGCGCTCTCCCACTCCAAGTACTGTTTTGGCATCGACTGCTCTGCTAGCTGGGTACTGATATAAAAGAGTGTGCACTTCAACACCCTGCAATTGATGTAGGATAATCACTTTTGGTATGTGACTTGCTTTGAGGCAATCTGTAACCAACTTTTTTTGTTGTTGTTGAGGGGAGATGACCATTTCAATCAGCCCAGAGCTGCAAAAGCCAGGCCAGGTCATACAATGGTTTGGGAGGATTGACCCCAGCCAGTGACTTTCCCTGGTTTCCAAAATTTTGTGGCAGAGCAGGCTGGGAGGAGCTGTGTTACACAGACATTTTGCTACGTATCAGGCAGGCAACAAAGGCCCAGGTGTGAGCTGGAACAATGTGATGTTCTGTGTAACAGAGGACCAGAGGGGACTGCTTTTTTTAAGACAGACATTAGATGCTTTGAATTACCTCAAGAAAAATTTGAAGGATCAGCATGATTTATTCTAAATTTGCTTTGAAAGTTTGATTTATCCAAAAAGAATTGATTTCCATAGCTGGGAGTAGTTACTGCAGTGGTTTGGTTGTACAAAATTAATCTTGGCTGAAGAAAACTGCCGGTTCACATGTGGGCTGGCTTCACCCCTGCTGAATCCTCTTGCAAGAGCCAGCCCCAGGTGTTCTGCCTCCTCACAGCAAACAAATGGCTGCATTAGCTTTCAGGAAACGTTTAATGGGTGTGCAACACGGAATATCAGTGTTGCAGTATATAGCTTTATTAGCTGAGCTGCTGGAATTGTTTTCTGAGCTATGTTGATCCTTAGCACCGATTGCAAAATGGAACAGAAATTATTTATTAGTCCTTGGGAGCCTTAAGACAGAATAATACTTATCTACCTGGAAACACGGTCAGTCTTGTTGGTATAGATGCTGCTGTGCTTAAAGAAGTAGCAAACAAACCCATTTTGTAATTGGTAGTGCATTTTCAGATGTCCTGGCAGGGCCAGGTGTGTCTCCCTGAAGGGTGGCCATGCTTGTAGGGCAGGTCTTGAGGTTGTTCTGAATGAAACTCTAAATATGAGCTAGGAGAGGGCTTTGTATTTCAAAAAGAAAGATGTGCTGTCTCCTAGTAGCAGTGGTTAGTCCTTCCAGGTGTTTCCAGTACAACAGAGCTGTGTGAGGTCCCAGTGTGACCATGTCTTTCCATCAAAATGGCTATTAAAACTATCATAAATACACTCTTATTTAGATATAGTATTCAGAATGGGAATGTTTATGGTTTAAATTAAGCAAATGAGGAGGTAGCTGGTATTTTAGAACCTAAGCAAACCAAACAGTTTTTTCTTCAACACACTATAATGAATATACGTAAAATATTTCAAGTTTCTAAATTTAGTGGGAACTTTGAAATTTTACTATTACCAGATCATAGAGAGAAATAAAGTAATATTACAGTATTTGCTTTGATAAGTAGACCCAATGTGTATTTGGAGAAGAAGCCTTTGCAGAGCCTGTTCAGCTTTGGTCTGTGTTTAGCCACCAGAAACACAGAACCCAAAAACAATCTGATCGAGCCTTTGTCCTGTGAATGATTTGCAATGAAACCAGCCCTTGCTTGCCCTCCCCAATGGGGAGTTACAGTTCAGCAGGAACAGATTTCTGCTGCCATTTTTAGGGCAGAGGGAGTTTCCTTGGGAGTAAACTTTGAGCAGTTCATGGGTTTCTGCCTGCCTCCAGAAGCCCTTTGCCAAGAGGCTGCTTGAAGCCCGACTTGCCCTGGCACGAGAGCAGATTGCTCTGCAGCAGAGAGACCACAGTGGGAACAGAAATGAGAATTGTGCCCATTTATATTAAAAAAGAAAGGGGAGGGGGAGATGGGGCTGTAGTAAGCAAACAGTCAATAATAGTAGCGCTCCAAAGCGTAATTACTTTTGATATTTATAAAAAGGATTTGCATCATTCAGAAGTGCATATTTTAGTCAATTTTACTGATTATGCCTCCAGTCATGGAGAGTTTTGTTTGTATTGATCTAATCCAGGAGTGGGAATGGCTCCAGAAGTGCTATTCTGGTCAGGCTCCTGTTTTGCATAATATAATACCCATTTCAAAAGTTTTGATATACTCAGATTGATTTACTCACAATTAAGAACAACCACAAGCTGTTGATTAATAGGAAAAGTAAGTGCAAAAAAACCCCAAACCAGCCCAGCCCCACACTTGACCATTTGGGCAGGATTGCAGATCCGGAAGGCTGAACACTGCATGAAAAGCTGCTGTTCTAAAATACTTCTTCTGTATTTCTGTCCCTCATTTATTTGGTCATTGTATGATGCATGACAGACTAATAGACTGAACTGAGCTGGGATTCTGTGGTAGCTTCAAACTGGGCTTCAAAATGTAGAACAGAGTAGTATAGTATTAAAGGTCATCCTTTGAAAACTGTATTAAGATGGTGTTTCTGTGCTTATCTGACATATCTCTGCTGTACATTCAGCCTGGGACTGAATGTGTTTGTCACTATTGTCTTTCTCCTATTTATTATTTATTAATTGCATAAAGCTGGGAAGAACTGGGGTCTTAAGGAAACTGATGGGGAAAACAGTGCCGGATATAAATCTGGTTAAGTTGCTCTTGACTTGTCCAACAGACTGTTCAGAACAGGGGAAAAAGTTGAATTTTCCAGATCAGCTTGGATGCACAGGTCTCTCCAGCCTTACATCCTTCAGTCTGCGATTGAAGCGTCTCTGTCCAGTGTCTGCTTCTGTCACTGGCAGGACTAGTAGGGATTTGCTGAGGCCTGGGTTTGGCCCTTTAGGTGCTGAGGCCAAATGCTTTTGCACTTTTCCTGCATTTCTGCATTTGGTGGTAAATAACAGCACTTCATCCTATTAGGTGAGATGTGTTTAAATTGCTGAGATGATTACAGATCATTTTTGTACCTTCCCATCTCTACTGCTGATGTTCAGAGAATTTGTGTAGGGGTGTTTGTTGCAATTGCTTGTATTGCTCTCTACAAACTAGATTTCCTTCTCTACTCCTGTGCCCCGCTTCCACACTCATCCTGATTGTTTGTCCTGTGGTTTCTTGCAGTGTGTGCTGGCACTGAGAACAAGCTGAGCTCCCTCTCTGACCTAGAGCAGCAGTATCGAGCCCTGCGCAAGTACTATGAGAACTGTGAGGTAGTTATGGGCAACCTGGAGATCACCAGCATTGAGCACAACCGAGACCTCTCCTTCTTGAGGGTAAGCAAACTTCTGTTTTCCTTGTCTGTCTGTCTTCTGTGTTTGGGGGAGCAGCCGTGGGTGCTGGGCTGGAGAAGGACAGGTGTCTTTCCTACCAGGTCCAGTGTGATATAAGAGGATGATAAAATGTCAGAGATGTGCAGAGAATAAGAGCAATGTCATTGCTGTGACAGATGCCCTGAGTATGAGTCATTTAGATTTAACCAGGCTTTGGGGGAGAAAGCCATGACACTGCACAGAAAGGTGTCATCTTGCAGGTCTCTCTCACTATGTATTGCCTGCAGGTATGGAGCAGGTAAGGTGGGGCTTGGGAAGGTCAGAGAATCATGCAGGTAACCACTGGCTTGGAGAAGTTAATCCTAAGAAAATGCCAGATATAGGCTGATTGTCAGACTAAGATAACAATGTTTGTGGAGCATTTAAGAAAAATGAAAAAAAAAAGTGATTGTATGAGACTGCAGTTATAAACCTAATTAAGTCTTCAGCATCCAGGGGAAATCTCTAATAGATAAAGGCTGTCCTGCTACTATGGAGCCTGGATTGCACACTCCCTCAATTCTCTTTACGTCAAATTTTGAGTAAATGTCATGCTTTTGGGTTTATGAAGGAACATTTTGGTGTGATTTGTACATTCCCTGTTAACGTGCTAGCAACCACAAGGAGGAAAAGATGAATGCCAAATTAAAAGAATTTAAGCCCATTGTTATTTGGCATTTCAAAGCTAATTATGTTTGAAGAAATATCCCAGTAAAGAAGTGATCCAGGTAGGCACCTGGGATCACTGCACACAACGAGACTGTAACATGGAAGAACTGGTGTGCAGGTCTGAGGGCCATGGTAGCCAGGCAGCCTGCAACAGTGTGGTTGCAGTCTGTGCTAATTGTGCTCTTCAACAGAAGAAGCCAAGCTGTGACACAGATGAGGGTTTACGCTGCTCATATCACATGGTATCGCTCGCCTGTACTTCTGCAAAATGCCTGATGTCACGTTGCAAGATGCGTGTCTGTATGTAAATGGCATTTTCATAAAAAGCACGTAGCGGGAGCGGTGGAGTTTAAATCTGGCAGCAGGATAGGGCAGTGGAAGTCAGGCTCAGCAGGTTGTGTTACACTCAGTCATTCAGTTTGCTGGGTCTTGGGTGAACCAAGTGCTCAATTCCAGTTTGTAAAAACATGAACTTTCCACTATGGGTTCTAACAAAGGCAAAACCAACTCCTCAGCAGCGTGTTTAGCTTTGCTTCACATGGAATTTGTTGGGGATTTCACAGCACTGTCATTTTACATGTTGGCCTATTTTTACTCCAAGTGTACACCCGGCTGCTAAAAGATCTGCAAGCAAAATTCAGCTACCAGATATGTCTGGAATAAAGTTTGGGGTGCTAATTGCACTCAGACTAACAGGTTGCTTGTTAATTTGAGCGATGAGTGCCTCGGAAGTAAATGCTATCTATACATTTCACAGTTGTGACAGGTGGAGAAAATACATATGCTTGTGCTCTGAAATAGATACAGACATGGTGCAGCTGGACCAGCGTTTCCCACCACATTGGACAGGTGGCAGATAGATGCCTCCTGCGAGGGCAGGATCCCTGCACTGATTCAGGCACTGCTGCAGTTTCAGATGCCTCCCGAACCCCCTGACTGGGCTATCGTCCATGGCTCAAATTCATCACAGACAGTTCTTCCGCTTTGGCTTCCCTTCTTTGTTACACTGCCTGCTGGCAGGTAGGGAAAGCAAATTATTTGGAAATTAGGAAATTAACGTTCCTTGTGGAGAGCTGCTATAAGCAGAGTAAAATATTGGTGGAAAGATGGCAGTAAAATCGCAAATGAGAACAAGAAAGAAGGGCCATGGGTAGTAAATGAAGGTGGCTCGGTCACTTGTGCCTTTTTGTGACAGCTACTATCACTTTTTTATTAGTTTTATTGCTGCTCTTACCTGCATCTGCCCTCTCACAGATGTCTCAGCAAAAAAGCTGAATTTGAAACAAAACTCAGCAAACTGGAAGACAAGTTAATATGATGAATTGTAGTCATTAAAGTAGAAAACCAAACAGAGGAGAACGTGTTCTTGGGGAGGCAAGTAAATAAATAAATGTTGGCACATTTACACCAGTAATTCAACATTCATTAGTTAGGCAGTATTACTCGTTTTATCGTATTAAAAATTGTTTTAATGGCCAAATGAAGGTTGCAGATGGGAGATAACTAGGAGAAAGGCTGATTGTCTCTCTCAGACTTAAATATGGTAAACTTGTTGTGCGAGATGACGCTCTTTCAGCCTGCTCCAGGTTTTTAGTCTCTGTTCCAGTAATTGCCCTCTTCCTCCACAAAAAGAACTTCAGGTGTTGGAGCATCCCTGGGTTTTCTGCATGCCCAGCTGATGGGTACCATGGCTCTGTGTGCTCACCTGCCTTCTCCTTAGTGCTCTGCTTAGCTGGGCAGCCTCTCACGCCAGGACAGAGGGAAGACCCAGCGAGGGCACACTGAGCCTTTTTATCATGCAATAATAAACAAATAGCATAAATGAATTGCAGTGAAAAAACAAACCATAATTTTTTTTACCCTTCAGAGGAACATTAAAGATCAGCATTGCCTCTCTCATATTTATTTAGACATTTATTCCCTAAGTTGATTTGCTTTATGTCTATGAGTTAGCTCTCCGGATATCTGCTGATTAAGACTGAAACAGACTGTCTGTCACCTGATTAAAGTGCTCAGCCCCTTAAACTTCCAGACCTGCAAGATAGTGCATGGCTTTGAGACCATGAGGAACTTCATTTCTGTAAGAAAGAATTGCATGTACCAGTGTTTTTTCTCCTAGCATTCTTATATGTATGCAGAACAGGACTACAAATCTTCTATGTTAACGTATTTTATTTTACTTTCTGGTTGTGTTACAGTCTTGGTATTACTTGCCTGTGGGTGGTCAAAACAGGGATGAGCAATTGCAATATGAACTTATGCTCTGCATGTGCTGCTCTCCATCTCCATCAGCTCTGTTACTGCTACTTGGTCCTTCCTTGCAGTGTGTCCACAACATGAGAGTCATGGCAGAGGAAAGGAGCACTCAGGAGGAAGTGCAGAGGAAAAGTTTTGCTTAAGCCTGAGTGAGTAAGATGTTTCTGACCACAGGCTGATAGCCATCTTTCTTTTTCATTCATTTGAGGCTTAAGGTAACTGCAGAGAATGTACAACGGGATTATACATCCTCTGAAGTCCTACTTCTGCCACCTTTGGCAATGAAATGAGCCTTAGGTTCATGCAGCACATGGCTACTGGAGTCCCACCTCCCTGTCGTGGCCAAGGTGGGTTCTCCACTGGCATAGGTGCTGCAGTAGGGAAAGGCACTTGCTGTTTCTAAGAGCATGATTGAATTGGGTGGAAATCAGACCCTCAGAGCTCCCTTGTCCCTGTCAGGTGTCCAGGCTTACCCAGCAAGTCATCAGTGACAGTGGGAAGGGGTCAGGCTCCATCTCCCACTGCTTCCCAACCCCCGGCATCCTACTAATTGCACGGACCAGGCTTTTACACTAGGATTTGCTCTGTAAAGATTTGCTCTAGATAAACTGGTTGAGCTGGTGTGTGTCTTGAGTTTTGTCAAGGCTAGAGCTGAGATTTCCTTCCCTGCTTTGGACTTTAGAAAAACAATCTTGAGATAAGCTCACATTGTGCACTGGCTCATATTGCAAGTGACTGGTTTCAGAAGTAGGAACCTATTTTAGTTTTACCTGGTAAAGCTGGCAGTTTGTATTGTGGGCAGTTCGTATTTCTTAACAACATATCTATATTGGATTTTTAAAATAAAATACACAATTAATGTATCACAAAACAATCTTCTGCAAGCAGTCCTGTTCTCTTAAACACATTTGCTAAATGAGTTATCTTTGACTAACCCCCTGGCTTTTAGCAATGCAGTCAGTAAATTGTCATCTTGTGCCTGAATTTTATTTAACCAATTATTTATTTTTGAAGACGTGACCAAAGTTCTGTGCTGATCCCTGCCATAACTCTCCCTATGATTATGAAACTTATCTCTAACGACAATGAACAGCCTTCAAAAATGATCTTGCACTGCTTTATAAATCCTTTTTTCATTTACCTCAGTGGTGCTTGTGTAGCTCCTCCAGGCACAGCTACAGTGGCAGCTGCCTGCCTGCCATTTAACAGGGTGGGCATTTCATGGTGGGCAACTTTACAGTTGCTACAGTTGCTGCAGAGACATAGAGCCCCATCTTCCCACTGTCAGCACAGGTAACCCTGTGTTCAGTGAGAACCTGGGCCAGCCCACCCTTAGCACTTACAGTCACATTTAGACTCTGTGGCCGATGGGATTTGGTGATTTGGGCTTTATATTTTTTTGTTTCTGGTTGTGTTATATTCTTGGAGGAAGTTTTGGTGAGACAGACCCCTTTGAGGGTGGAGGACTGCCAGAGCACCCACAGAAGAGCTGGCTGCAAAGTATGCTGCCTGGCCCCATGGCATTCAGGACTGCTTCTGGTTAAAAAAAAAACATAACTAATCTTATTTTTTAAGGGTTTTTGATCTTTTATAGCAAAACAGGGCTAATAAGAGCCTTTTGAAAGCTCTGGCAGCAAAGCTGAGTGGAGATGTTGGCACAGAGAGTCTGCTGTCTGAAGTCGAGAAGGGGAGCGCAGAGACAGAAGGGTATTGCCTTGTCCAGTTCATTTGGCAGATCACTGTGATGATGTGTGCGGCTCCCCAGGGCCTGGCAGCACAGTTCTACATCCCCTTCTGCAGCAAAATGGTATCATAATGCCCATCTGATAGGCTTCAATAAGGTCCCAGCTCAGCAGAAAGGAAGTGGGATGTGGAATGTTGTGCCTGTCAGAAGTTCCCTAAAGGAGAGGCTGTGGAGTGGCTGTATCTTCACAGAGGGGGATTTTCCCTAGCAGTGGCAGGAAAACATTGCAATCTGGCCCTACCCCCGCACAGTGATTTGGGGGGGTTTGCTGGGCAAAGTGGCTCTGTAGCATTTGTTACACAGTGAGTTGCGTCTCTTGCCAGCATGTGTTTTATTCTTAACTGGCAAAAGGCAAAGTGGCCCCCAGGTAATTACAGAGCTGGAAATCAAATACATGTATTTATGTGTTTGTAATTGCCCTCCCAGGACCTTACCTGTTAGAAAACAAAACATAAAGAGCTGGATGTTGTGCCAGCAGTGGTGTGAGGGTCAGGCCTGTGCATGCCACACAAATCCACGTGGAAAGAGGACACCTCCAGCTTGCTGTGTGAACCTGGGTACAGCATCCTGTGCTCACAGCAATGAACACAACTGCTGTGCTGGATGGGTTACAAGACACCGGTGACATGCCAGGCTATGCTTCTGGCACGGACAAAATGTGTTACACAGGCTGTGTTCAGCTGCCAGCTGTGCTGGGTGAATCTGAGCCAAGTTTAAAGTGAGCCGGATCCCAAACTTGGAGCATGGAATGGGAGCAAAGGCTAACTGCAAAAAGCATGTGTGATACAGCTCTCCTCCAGAAGAATGGCTTCTTCTGCCATTTCCCGTTGCTTTTGTAGAAATAGTAGCTTAAAATAGTTACAGTGGCGTAAACTGGTCTCAAAACAACTAGGAAGTTCGGATTGCTGAGGTAAGGAATGGCACAGATTTGCGTGGTCTTCTAGGCCCGTCCTGTGCTCAGAAGAGGGTAATGAAATGCTGTAACCACAGTGAGTAGCTGAGTGGCAGGTGCTGTTGCAGTAATTGGTCTTCCTGTTGCCTTCATCCCTTTATACTGACAAATATCACACTCCGTGTAGTCTCTATCATAATGTTACTGAGCTCCATCCCAAACCCACCACTCCCAGGGCCTCCCAGCTAGTAGGTAAAAGCCACTTTCTGACCTAAATATCTTTAGAGGTGTTACGTTATTTTTGTGCTTCAGTTACTTATCCCGCTAACGTTACACTTGGAGGAGATCACACACATCTGCACAGTGTCTGCTTTCTTGTGCTGTCCCAGTCAGGTGTCTGTAATGCAGGTATGTCCTTGTAACTCCACAGATTGCCCTTAGGGGCCCCTGTGCTTTCCTTTCTTGGATGCTGAAAACCTCCTTTTCAACAGCCTGTCTTGGTTTCAACCCATTTTTTGTAGATACAGAACACTGACTGGTCACTTCATGCCCCTGCCAAGGCCTGTAGTCTAAGCCTATGGCTGCTGCTGCTGCTGGATGCAATTCAGCAGCATGAGGACCCTGCTCACACCTTCCCTTCCTTCTCCACAAAAGTCTGGGTTCATGGTTGGACTTGATGATCTTAAAGCTCTTTTCAAACCTCAACAGTTTTAGGATTCTGTGGAAAGCTGCCTGTGCAGCCTCCAGCCTCCCATCTGCCTCCTCCCTGTCTTTCTGCCAAGGTTTCTTCCTAGTGCCTGGCCACACTGCCTACCTGGGAACACAAACAATCCCATGTGGCTGACAGCTGCCCTGCCGTGGTGCCCCTGTGGCCTGACCGTGCCACCAGACCTTGGTGGAGCTGCAGAGCATCGAGGGATGATGACCCTGAGCCCTCTGCCACCTCCCACACCTTCTTGCCCTGCTGTGACAGACCCTCTCACCACTCAGCTATTCCTCTTTGGCTCTTGCTGAGCCTTTTTTGACATGGATGATGCTTTCAAGTCACTCCAAAGAGATTTGGGTTTGGGAAGCCTTTGGATATTTCTTAAAATAGTATGACAAGCTGAAGCTTTTCTGGTAGGATTTCATGGCTTGGGGGAAGACCACATATATCAATGTCTCTCCAAGCAGCCAATGCTTTCACTAGTTCCCAACAGCCAGACTTTATCTCGGGTTTTACGCTCCTGACAGCCCTATTCTTTTATTTTTATAGCTGTCCTGAGCATTGCAACACGTTGAATAAGTGGTCTACAAGGCTCTGTTCTCTTCAGTGCATAACGCCGACCTCCTCTCCTTAAAATAAATAGAAAAACCCACTTGCACAACCTTTTTCCCTTTTCTTTTCCCTCCCTTCCACCAATGCAACACCAACAAGCAGCCCAGATCAACTCTGCAGTGGATTGGGCTTTGCTTTCAACTGAGACGAGATTCTACAAGCAGTACTCTTCTACTAGAATTAAATTTGTAGCTTCAGCAAAACATAGAGAATTAATATACAATTAATCTTCAAGCTGGGTTTGCCAAGCTGTAACCAAATATATATACATTAGCCTCATTAATTTAGCAATTATTTTTGGTGGCTTTGTATGAAAGATACAGTTTGAAATAACCACTTCTGTTTACAAGGAGAGTTGGGCGCTGTGGAAACGCAGGTTCCTGTTTTGGTAGAGTAATGGACTGTAAAGTGACCCTTTGTGTCTGTGTCTGCTGGATGCTGTGTAACTCCCCAGGCAGCATTTTTTTTGGGGGGAAGGTTGTAATGGAGGAGGGCTGCAGATGATGCCCTTTTCCAGGATAGCCTGGGATGGTGCTGGGCTGCTCCTCACATCCCACCTGTTGCAGGACTGCTCTTATGAGTGCTGCTGAAACAACTGGGGCATTGGTGGCTACGTTCCCTTGTGACCATGTCCCTATGATTGATTTGCTGTATAAAACACATGCCATAATCTGCATGGAGTGACGAATAGGAGGTGTCAGCCAGCCCTTCACTGAACAGCACTCCCTCGTTCATGAATGGGGAATTCTGAGAGGCTCCCCTCCCAGAGCTCTGGGTGGACATGGGGATGGATCCGAATGTGGGGCTTGCTTTCCCTCTTCTTTTTGTTGGCAGTGGCCAAGAACTTCCCCAGCTCTCCTGCAACCTTTGCCTGTGTCTCCTTGGGTTAGAGGAGTATCCGTCAGCTGTGTTATGGAGAGAAGTCAAGATTTGAAGTCCAGGATGATTAAGGAGTCTCTTTAAATTGTCTTTTAGCATTTCCCTTTCAGCTCCTATTTTATGGGAGGAACTCCATCTCCAGCTCCCTGGGAAGCCTGTCTGATTCATGTGCAAGGCAGTGGTAGCAAGTCTGGAACAGGAGAGAGATAAAAGAAGCCTGACTTAAATTATTCAGAGGAACCCAGACCCACGCACATGCTCGAGATCAACAATATCCTTTTCACTCTCTATCCCATTTTCATGGTTGCAGCAAAGCTGCCCTTGGTTAGGCAAAGCAGAGCACTGGGGAGGTGATATGGGGTGACTCCCCCATGCTCAGGGTCTGCACCAGTCCTCTTTGTGATGTGAGGAAGGGGTCTGTCCTTCTCGCTGGTCCTGCTGACCCTCATGAGCCCTTCTGGTAGCTTTTGAGTCCTTCAGGGGTGCCAAGGTGGGCATGGGATGTACAGTATGGGAGTGCTCCTGCTTGTGATGGGGTGCCAGCCATGGCTGTGAGTGATCTTTGCCATTCAACAGAATTGCCACCACCTTCCCAGCCCCCTTGCTGGGAGACTATGAAGTGTAAAAGGCTCCTGTACCAAAAATATGCTTGGGACATAGGGATCACTGCTCCAAATGGAGTGTTTCCGAGTTTTGGCAGAGGTAGCATGCTGGATGGGTGCAAGCTGGCAGCAGTTCATTTTGGGTAGCATGTGGAGGATGTTACTGGGAGGGGAAAACATTTGGAGGAGCTGGAAAAAGTCTGCCGTCGCCCTGGGCGTGTCATGACAGGTCTGGGGAGTCTTCGCTTAAACTGTTGAGCAGTCTGTGAAATGTTTGCATTCCTGTGCTTGGATCCTATTACATCACTGATAGCCAGGGAGACAGACCTTTCTCCTCCTTCTCCTCACTAATATGGATCTTGTTCCCTTCTGAGCAACTTTCTCTATGGGACTGTATTTTGGGGTATATGCTGACTCCTGCACTTCCCTTCCTGATCACTGCATGCTCGTGAACTCCATGAGCAGCATCTTTGGGCATCTTTGAGGTGCAGGCAAACCTGCTTCCCTGCCCATGTTGGTCCGGGATAGCTCCTGGGCCAGCACTGTCACCTCGCTTGTCCGCTGGATGAGCTGCCTTTGCCTATGCATGATGACCAAGTGTCTGACAAACTGCTTTTGCTTTCCAGCTGGTCCTGGCACCCTGAATCTCAGCCACCAAGGAAAATACACACCAGGAGTCAAATATTCACATGAACAAAAGCAACTGTTTAGATTTATGGCTCTTCCTAGGCTTGGTTTTTTTATTATTATTATTAAATATAGGCTATCAATTTTTTTTTTCCAATTGTTTAGTGCCTCATCAGACTCTTCCTTCTGTCTGTCCATGAAGGGATCTGATGCCTGTGTGTCTACAAAATACGTGTGGCTAAGACAGAACCCAGAAGTTGCTGTGATGAGTGCTAAAAAAACGCTGGTAGTGGAGGGGAGGACATTATTAAAAATAAAACATTGCAAACTTTCTTAATTAGGCGTTGTTTCTCTTCGAAGATGATCTTCCCTCTACGCGAGTGAAACCAGCTATACCCTCTCTTTCAACCACCTTATTTTGTTAATGATCTTACTCTTGTAAATGTAGCCCTCTCCCCTACCGATTCCATTGGAAATGGTGGCCTAATTGCACCTGGAGAAAAGCAAACAATGGAGTAAAGCTAAACTAACCAACAGGAAAAAAAATGTAGTTGCAAATGCTTTTAAATTATAAATAGATTTGTTAGGTCGTAAAGCAAATCAGTAGTTTTCTTCCAGACATAGAAAGAAAGGTTATGTGGTGTAAATGGTGAGTATAATGAGGTCTCAAGTCTTAACCTTACCTAGGAGAGGGCATAAACTCCTCCTTTTTCACACTGTTCACTGACAAACTTTGCTCAGATATCATTAAACCTTATTTATTCTCCTCTTTGTCCACTCTCAAATCTTTCAGTGGAACAGAGACTGGAGTTGGGAGGCACAGATGAGGTATAGAGAGGGATATAGCTACATATGTAACTGTGGTATGGCAGCCTGTGCCAAGTCGAAGTGTGTTAAACTTTCAGTAATGTTCTTCTGTTTGTCTGAGCATTTAGGTGATACGTTTCCAATTTTTCCTCTATCCCTCCCTCTGTCCAATCCCATTTTACTATGGAATGAACTGAAATTAAACAAACTGACTGTCAGAGAGCTGAATAATCTTGCATTGTAATACACTGACTCAGAGTCCTGGATCAATGGGCTTGAATTGCTGTTAAAATCCATATGAAAAGGAAAGCAAAGACTTTTGCTGTAAGCTGTGTCAAGGGGTGGAGGAGCAGAGGGGTGGATTGAAGCTTAGCCAACAGTTTTTGTGCTAAACTGGATCAATTTTAAAGGTTTCCTCCGTAGAGGCCTGCTGGAGGGCTTTTATAGTTCAGAAATGTCAGCACAATAGTGCAGATTGCAGCATTGAGCAAGAGCAGCTCCCACCTCAAACCTGATACCAGCACTGGCCAATAATTGCAGCCCCACGTGTCACACAGGCATCCTGTGTAGGTACCCAGGATGGCTGGGACAGGGGACAATTTGGCCTTCCTGACCATCTGCCTCAAAAATAACATGTCAAGGGAAGATTTCAAGGATGTGTGTTGGTGAAAGCTGTTCCATTCTGTGGGGCTGGTCTCAGGAGCCAGGGAAACGCCAGCAGGTGATAGAGGATGTCTTTCTGGGATTGAGGATGGGTTTGCCCAACCCAATGAACAGCCAGAAGGGATATCTCCGTTAACTACATGCAGCGTGTGTTGCTGTAAAGTGCCAAGTACTGAACCCTACAGAGTGTGAAATCAGATACCACTGACTGCTCAGGTGAGATGTGCCTGGTGTCAAACATCATCATGGAAAGGTGGAATCAGAAGGTTTTACCAGAGTTTATGCTCATGCTTTAAGAAAACAACCATAATGAGCACAAGGTGGAGATGAGACCCTCAATGTAAATGCCATTCAGTTTGAACATGATGAGAGAGATGTAACCAAGTGGTCCAAGAGTTTGAATGGTGCTCAGAGCTTGATGTCACCAACTATTTTGATTTCTGATTTTTTGGAGTGGATTCAGATCCTAAAGGATCTGCAAAAAGCAGCAAAAAGCCCTGTAATGGGCTATAATTGTGGATAATGCTGGTGACGGTGGAAGTACCCATGTCTTGCTACAGGGGACAACCTGCAAAACTGACAAGGAAACCCAGTCACAGCCATGGCTACCTGCAAGTGTATTGCTGCCTCCAAACAGGGGAGCTCTAGATATGCAATATCCTTTTCTTAAATTCTGTAAACCAACAACCTGTGCAATACATACCTCAGGAATGATAGACAATTTATCCCTCAAAAGTGTGGTGCAGAGTGAAGGCCTAAGAAAGCAAAATCTATACTGAAAATCAGGGAATTAACGGCTGTCTGCAAAAGTGTGGAGTAACCTCTTTGGAAGCCAAAGATGTTACTGGATTCCTTTCAGACCTGCTGAGTGATCAACTTGCAGAAAATATATCCATTGTAACGAGCTGTCTTCCTTTGATATGGTGTGAAAAATCTGACCTAATAGGTCTTACAGACTGCTGTCATTTTTTGAAATACTGCTTTTAATTTCTTTGGAGTCTGGTGAACTTCCAGCTAGAAGAAGAAAGGAACTGCACTCTGCAGATGGGTTACCCATGTTCGTGTTTCATCTGCTGTGCAACCTTAGTTATCTTCAGGTTATTTGGAAAAGGCTCCTGTAAGTTGAAAGTTCAGATGATTAAGGAAAAAGAAAAGGCAACTGCAAACCTTGTCCTCCCTGCATTCCTGTCACGTTTGTGTGATGTTCTCATGAGCACATCATCCCTTGCCTAAAATAGGGAAACCTGTTAAAAACAGCCATTGCCCAAATCCTTGTGGAAGGGCACCGCAGAAAGAGATGAGGTGAATTTCAGTTCTCAATAATTGTCAGCAATGTGCAAGTAGAGAGAAATAAGAGGAAAATATTTGCAAATATTTGTGCTGTGCTAAAACTACAGTAGAGAGCAAAGACAGCTGCACAGCTTCAACCCACACCATTTTGCTGGCATTGGTTGCAGTCACAGCTATTTGCCCGGTGGCTCAGTGTCCTCCTTCCCTGCCTCCTCTGCCTAGTTGTTTCCTGAAAATGCTGGTATTTGGAATTGAGGCCAGGTGAGGTCCATCAATTTAGGAAATGGTGAGCTGATCCCAGCCATGCTGTCAATTAGCTCTAGTGCCTGGCATCACCATGGCCGAAGGTTATGGCAGAGATGCCCAGTAATGACGGCGGGTGCTGAAATACGCTCCCTTGTCAGCTCATCATTTCAGTGCCAAAGTAATAATTTGATCTCGGCAAAACAGCTGGTTTTAAACTACAGATTATCCACTACTTCATCTCCTCGCTTAGCTGCAAAGCTGATTTGTTTCAGCAATAGATCAATTATATTCCAAAACAACAGTCAGTTTACTTGTATCATGTGAAATGAAGATAAAATGGGTTTAGGCACCAACGATAGATCTTCCATTACAGACTCTGTCCCTGCACATAAATCCCCATCATGGGTGACTGAGCATTCATTCCTGGAGTGAGTTGTGCTCATTTCATTAGGATACAAATGAATTATTTCAGCAGAACAATGAATATATAAGAATAAGCTGTGCTTAAAAGAGCATTTATTTTTCACACTGGCTATAAGTGTCCCTGGTTGGAGGACACCAAAATCACTCAAAGTGATCAAATGTAAAGTCAAATACATCTGGTTAGAGCCTGTCCAGAAGCACTGCCTACGGTGTGCAAGGAGATCCAGTCATTACAAAGCAAGTGTTTTCCTTGATGTTACTGGCCTTTTGAGCAAAAGTTTCTCTACTACTTGCCAGTGAAACTGAGATACTTTGCTTCATTTGCAATGAAGACCCCTCACCTTGCAAGCTGATCTGGTGTGTGTGTGCTCAGTCAGCGCGTGTCCAGACTATGCTAATGAACAGCAAAGTCCCCAAATCATGAAATAGTGGCATAGCTATAGTATCCCTAGTAGGCAAGCCAGCATTTCCTTGGGCAGAGGAGGTCCAGCACATGTAAATCTATACCAACATCGATATGTCTGCATCTTTCACAGCAGTCCTGCCATCACTTTGGGATCGATTCAGCTTGTGTCAGTGCATGTGCAGCTGAGCAGTGTAAGGCTAAATGGAGCTGGCTGCAAATATTCACAAAGCAAATGCTGGTAAAATGTTAAAATACTGTTTTGCTTTGGCTTTGTAAGGGCAGTGTTTGACCAAAATGTGCTGTTTTTATTTAATAGAAGAAGTAATTAATAAGTGTGAGTTTCCCCTTGATGGATTACAGCAATGCAGGTGTCACATGCCAGTTATCCTTGGAAAGTACCCTTGTGCACCAGGGAGGAGTAAACTACCTGGTTTATTTTCTGAAAAAAAGGATTTTTCAGGTGGCATTTGGAACTACCTCTGTTAGGAAGTTTTTTGTCTCTTTAGGCTGAGTAGAGGGAGAGGAGAACACTGTAAGGGTTGATTTTTACAGCCCCAGGTGCAGAGCAGCTGTTTCTGAGTCCTTACAGTACTCAGTATTCCTGGGGCTGGTGTTCTCAACTCGACTGGCCTAACAATGTGAATTTCAAAATATCAGCACTGAAAGGAAAGCGTTTAAAATGAAAGTTTAAAATGAAATAATTTTGGTTGTGTTTCCGCTCCTCATCTGCTCCCTCCGTGACCTCCCGTAAAAGGTCATGTTTCTCCAAATGTGTCTTCAGATTGTGGGGCGCAGTCCTGGTTTTTCTTTTTCCCCTTTTAAAGTTTTAGTTGTTTGTTAAAGCCCTTGTTGAACTGCTGTGCCCACCTTTGGGTTGTAACTCTGACCTCTGGAAAGAAATTACATTTTTTTACATCTAGTAAGGCCTAAAATTTTTTTAGGTGAAGCAACTGACAGTTTTATAATGTCTGCTGACTGTAACTATCCCTACAACTGTGAGAAGCCAAAACCTGACAGCTCCTTAAGCAATTTTCAAATTTTTTTTCTCCCATGAAATTTTAATGCTGCATCATGGCATGAATTCATAGCGGATGCAAATGTTTATCAGATCTGCTGCAGACAGCATCCAATGGATGTTAGTTTGCCAGAAGGATGAATCCCATTGTGTGTGGCTAGCAAGGACTTCCCAGAAGCAAAAGGAGGCGACCTTCATCTTGCCTTTCAGGAAAGCTCCCAGTAAGGGCTTGTTTCCTTAAATAAACGTCTTCAGCTCCATCCTCCAGAGGCATCTCACAGTGCCCCTCTGGGGCTCTCATGAAACACAAAGGGCTCTTGTCTGCTAGTACTTTTAAGAGGCTATGATTTTTCTTAGCCCTCACTTAACTGGTGGGTAATCGGCCATCATCGCGCTCAATACAAGGCTTTGTTTTTATTTATTTTTTAATTGAGCTAAATGCCTTGTTTTCATTCCTACTGTCTCTGATCTCTGCTGGAGAGAGCAAATCTTAGCAGCCTGGAACATCACACGTTTCTCTGATGGCTTTTGTATCCCATATGCTCTCGTTCAATAACAATTTTGGATGATCACTGTGAAAGCAAAACACCTTTTATTTCTTAAGATATAGCTTTCTAGAAATATGTCTTTGGGCTTAACCAACATAACCTTCAGCAGTTCTTTGAAACCCAGGATCTAAAAGCCATGAATGTCAGAAACACTTTATGGTTTGTGGGAGCCTTTAGTTAGTGCTTCTGGCAGATAAAAGTGGAGGAGGAAGCCATCAAAAAATACACCACATACGGGCTGGAATGGGATTTCGCTGGTAGCTGACAGTTGGGCACCTGCATTGGAAAGGAAAGGCTACTGAAGGAAAAACTTATGACTAAGAGACCAATGGGTGATGTAGTGCAGATCATAACGTGAACTGGTTGGGTTTTATGCAGTAAATGCTTTGCAAGACATTTGTGTGTGCCAAGCTTAGGAACCCTTTGCTGGCAGAGCAGTCCTCTGCTGAAAGGTCTTTCAAACATTGGAGCTGTCAGTTTATTATTAGGACAGTAGTGTTGTTGTTATTTTTAAGAAGAAGAGGAAAAAATGAGAATAAATTACTGTAAAATGTCAGCAAGTGCTGAAAATAGAGAAGTAGCAATAGTGTCTCTCTGGAATTTTTGCAGCCAGGCAAGCACA
Source organism: Oxyruncus cristatus (assembly GCA_013399855.1). NCBI lineage: Eukaryota > Metazoa > Chordata > Aves > Passeriformes > Cotingidae > Oxyruncus > Oxyruncus cristatus. The sequence continues at coordinate 268,277 of VXAY01000770.1, read as the reverse complement.
CGCAGCAGGAATAGTGCCAGCATGCAATTTCCATCAGCTCCAATTACTACCTTCACTTGTTTTTAAATATTTGAAGTTTCATGTTTTATTTTGGATGATATTGAATAACAAGAATCAAAATATGGAAACTCACTGCAGAGTAGTGGTTGCGTTTAGTGGGTATCAATAACGTAAGGCGGACGGGACTGAATGACCATGGTTTTCCAAGAAACCTTTTCCATTTCTTGTGTGTTCCCTGTCTAAACATGATTTATTAAACAGTCCTCTGAAGGGAATGTCCTTCTCCACTATCTTTTATTATTGGTGGTAGCCAATTTGAGGCTCACTCTGTTGTGCAAGGGCTGCTTCCCTTTTTGTGTGATTGATGAGCCAGATGGGAAGTGATTAGACTTTTACAAGCCTGTGCTGCTTAAAACAATACTGCCAAGGAAAAAAAAAGAAAAAGCTGTTCTTCAAATTTCAGATTCATTGCCTATTCCTTTTGAGCTTCAGGTTCTCTTTCCTCCTCTTTGACATCTCCTCACTTTTCTGGCTTGGTTTGCAAGATAAGGAGAGTGGAAGAGCTGCACCGTGCAGCTGATAGAGGCAACCATGGGAAGCAAAGGTGCCAGCTGTTTTGGGCAGTCTTGCTTTTGTGCTTTATTATTATTTTCTATGAAGATTGATTGCAATTTGCTCTTGATATGCTTCCCCAGAGGTTTGCCTTCTTCAAAGAGAGGCAATAAACCAGGCAAGCTGGGGAACAAGGAGGGACAAGTAGGACAGGTAGGGCATACCTTGTTTCCCTGAATACAAGGGGGGCAAGCCGCAATCCCTTACATTGGGACTGTCAGTGTGGAAACCCCTTTGCTCTCTGCCAAAGACCATTCGCTGGATTGCTTTATGGTTTGCATGCAGTGGTGGTCAAGCAGAGACTTTTCTCCCACATAGTCCAGCAAACCTCATGTCTGACCATGCCCAACAGACATGCTCCTGCTTATGACTGGGGTCTGGAAAGCCTTTTTAGAAGCAGAAATCCAGCTCTCCTCATCTTGTTCTGTCTGTCACCCAGCCAACCATTCTCCTTTAGCACATGGTTGTTTCATCTTATGTTAAGACCTCTGTTCCATCTCCTCTTATAGGTGCCTGGCAGAGTTTCAAAATAAGGTTGTGCACAATCATCCTTGCCTCTAAGATTCCTAAATCACTTCCTCTTGTTTTCATTCAGGGATTTTCACTTTTTTTTTTTAATTTATTTTATTTTAAAAGTCTTCCTCAGGAGACCTCTAAAACTTATGCACTGGAGCAATGGTAAATTGAAACCATGTGACTATTTTCTTTTAGCTCCTCTGAGGACTGCTGGTGTCTGCTGAAACACAGACGCTATGCAGCAGCCAGGTATTAGAGTGAGCAGGGGAATCCTGTTCCCCTGGTACAAGTAAAATGAATTATTCCATTTTAGCTTTAAACCTGAGCTCTTTATGCACATACCAGAGCCTCAGGGGACTGTCCCCTGTCAGAGCTGTTAGCTAGAAGTTGTCACTGAGGCCAAACCAAGGTGATGCCCAGCCCAGCCCAGCCCCTTGTGGGAAAAACATGCTGAAGAGACCAGTGTGAGCGCTACTGCTCATGGCTTCATGGCATCTCAGTGACGTGATTTCATCTTGTTAAGTTGTGGTGGAGCTTGGAGTATGGATACTCCTTTGTGTCATTGAAAGGATGTCTCATAAGTACCTGTCCTGCTGTAGATGATAAAGGTTTTGCAATGAGGAAAAAAACATAATGGATGATGTTTCATAAATGAGAGACCCAATAGTCAGCTGGGTGAGCTGGGTGTGAAAGGAGAATTTGTGCCCAAGAGAAACAAGCTTCTGTAAAAAGCCAGAGGCATAGAAATATTTGACACTTCAGCTTGGTGGCTGAATTGGAAAAGAAGTAGAAAAGTCAACTGGAGTTGACCCAAGTGAGAAATCTTTAATACTTCCTACGAAGTATTACTTTGCAATAATTGAATTTCTTTTGCTCGACTCCAAGTTCTTAATTTGTTTTAAATAATACATTCTGGTAATCTACAAAGCAATAAGCAATTGTGTCTTTCCTTCCCCTTCCCAGGTGGAGCTATTTGCCCCATTCCAAATTAATATTCAGTTTACTTTGGTCAACCAAAAATAGATCTTTTTTCCCCCCTGTGCTATGTTTATTCTTTGAAAACTTTCTCCAACCTAATAAGGATGGATTTTTTTCATGGCATTTTATAAAATCTTGCTTCTCTTTGCTGGGTTAAAATTTTGTTGTATTGAAAAGAGCTCTTGCCTCCATAAGAAATACAATAAATGAAACAAAATGAAGATCACAGATGTTGTAATAAAATTAGTAAATGCGTGTAGCATTAAACTTCATTGAAATTATTGTAAATGCTGCTGTTACATTATTTAATTATGTACAATTAGCCCAGGAATTGCTCATTCCCTGCTGGAGCCTTTTCTCTTGGATTTACAATAGGTCATGGTAGAGTATTTTTCTCATTACTGTCATGGAAGCAGTAATTGAACTGGATCCGATCTCCCACATTGACTAGTATTATCCATAGAAGTATAATTTATTTATGTACAAATAGTTCTTCTTTGCCATATTTAACGGGAACCTGTAGCAGGCACAGAAGAGATGACAAAATTTATAGTCCATTAAGGCATTTTCTGTCAAGTATCATCTGTGAAAACTGATTTGGACATCTACAGCAAGAGCAAGATAAATGTAGATTTGGTAAGTCTCGAAAACGCTTATCTCCTGGTGCACAGGCAGCCAGGATGGTGAGGCTCTGTGGAGCTGTGCCAGAGTAGTCAGCAGTGTTAGGGTTTTTCTACATACAAACATATGTGCATGGAGAATCCCTTTCCAGAAGACTTGGGAAACACTATATTTTGGTTTTACTTCCAGAAGGCTGTGTGGTTTCTCTCAGAAAGCTGAGAGGAAGCTGGGAGCTGCAGCGAGCAGCAGAGAGGTGTTGCTTTGCTAGATGAGCCTGAGTGCAGGGCATGGGGTCCATGCGTGGCTGAACTGATCCTGTTATGTCACCCATGCAGGAAAGGTGGCAGAAAGCATGGGAGGTGGAAAAGCTCATCATTTATTTCCAGACTGAAAATCCCCAAATGCCAGAGAAGAATCCAGTCCTTGCAAGACTGATGGACTGATCTGCCAGATCCAAGGATTTTGCCTTGTTAAGCATTTCAGTACATTTGGGGGTTTCTTCATATTGATTATCCCAGCCAAAGTAGCTCAATAATATGGTAAATAATTTATTTGCTGATACTTTGCCCAGCCTGTTTTCTATGCACCTCACATAGGAATGCTGTGAGAGCTGCCCGTGTTCTTCCCAGAGCTTGGCTCTGCAGGCAAGGAGGGCAGCAAGAAACAAACACAAAGTTCAGCTGAAGCCTTTCTTGTGAGCTCAGCTGCCTCAGGCATGTGCCAAGGAGAAGAGGATGGATCTGCTGCAGAGCCTGGAGAAGGCTTTGGGTGTTGGGGAGACCTGTTTTAGGGACAGAGGTGCGTGTGCGGTGCTGTGCAAGGGTACCAGCTCGAGCCCGGGCACAGCAGCTCTCTGTGTTTGAGCTTTAATTACATGGCACTTCAGGTTTTAGGAAAGGCCAAACCACTTGAACCCTTTTTCTGCCCACCTGTAAACACAGACTTGGTGCAATTTAACATGTGCATGTGTGGAGGTTGATGGATATAAGGTGCAACTGTCTTGTGTCTCTGGGACAGGAGATCTCTTTGTCTCCGCTCCTTAATCCAGCCTCCACCTTGCTCCTAAAATACTAGGCATTGCATCAGATGGAGTAACAGCACCCCAAAACTTAGATTGGTGGTTCCTGGCAGGTGCAGTACCTGTGGATGCACTCGAGCTGTCTCTGCAAACACTGTGAGATGTGTGCAAGTTTATGCAAAACTGTTTCCAGCAATGGAAGAGTACATTATTTATTATTCCATTTTCTTCTCTGTTTGGAGAGCACTTATCAAATCAATCAGAGAATTAATAAGGTAATTATTATTTTTTAAGTATTTGCCTGAGTCTTGATGTATTTACCCCACACAAATAGAGGAGCCACTACTAAGTGGGATCAGGAGCTTGAAATACTTATTTTCTTTTCCATACTTCAGAAGAGGAGACTGAGAGTGGCTCTGTAGTGTGACAGCTGGCAATGAAGTTGTGATATATAAAAAGTGATGGGACATTGTCAAGTGTCATTTGTCATCTGTGACCTGAACAAGGCGGCCTCTGCTTTGTGCCGGTGGACGCCCAAAGTCATTTTGTGCCCCATTTCGTTCGTACAAGTGAGGCACCAAGAAGTTATAAGTCAACATATGTGAAAGGCCCCAGGCAGCTGTGACCCCCCCAGCTTAATCCTTTTTCACATGTTCCCCTGAATCTTCATTAGTGTCCCCTCCCACATGGCATCTGGTGTCACCTCCACCGTCTTCTGGTGTTGGTTGTGGTTGGAGCTTCCCAGGGCAATACCAGCCACCATTCCTCTGCTCTTTCCTCAAAAATGGGATTGTGAGTTTTTTTTTTGTTCAGACCAACTCATTTGGTGATTTTGCCAAGGTCAGCCCAGTGGTGGGTGGCCTGGGCTCGGGGACCAGGAACAGTGGGGGCAGTGCTATTCCTGGCACCACATTTTCCGTGGTGTTTGTGCCTCCTGGCTTTCCAACCCTATGTCAATACATGGTTTCTGTAGTTTGGGATTTTCTGCTCCCTGACCTGCAGTGACAGGGAGAGGACATGTTCCTGCAGGATGAGGTTGTCTTGGGTATAGAGAGAGCTCCCTAGTGAAGGGGGCCACCAAACGTTGTGCTTCCCATTTCCCAGTGTGTGGCAGCTCCTGGGCCAGATGCTGTAACTGGATGAGAGCAGGTGAGGATAAGGGGAATGGGAAGATTATAGCAGCACTTAAACTGCTGTACAACAAAAGAATCAGTTCCAGATGTGTTTCAAGACCATCCCAAGGTAAAGGGCCAGAGTGGGTCTGGGTTTCAGAGTATTTCCAAAGACTCTGGCCAACACAGGGTAAGGAGATTGATGGGAAGATGACACCATGTGACCCCTGTACCCCACCTCACCTACTGCATGGGGTTTATTTTCAAATAACTGTTCTTACCAACTGCTTGCAGCGTTAATGAAAAAGCTTCACAGTGCTGTTTTCCTCCAGGTGACCCAGCTATTCCGAAAAGCACTAAGGGCCACTGAACAAAATGTATAATGTAAAATTAATGCAATAATTGTATAATTTTATTCCCCTTTTCATCAAAGTTGCTGTACACAGTGCATGTATTAAATATGACTACGGTGCTGTTTCCCAAGACAACTGCTGAAGTTGAGTTAGGAAGACCTCAATAGGCTATTCCATTTAAACATTTTCTTTGCAAAATAAATACAGGATGTCTTGTGAATAAGAATGAGATTAGCTGAAGTCATTAATTAGTATGACTTATTAAAAGGAAGCTGTAAATGGACTAATTCGCTACATACAGCATTGTAGTTTTCTTTGCTGTGAAATAGTTCTCATTTTTCACTATTTACTCCCCACTGCTGTTAAAATGTTGCTGTTCAAAGCCTTTCCTAAGTTCCAAACTTCATGTTTGGTGGGCCCTCTTTTTTCTTTTAGCTCCCCTGTCATCTGTCATCCCGCTTCTGGCTTTTGGACAGAGACAATACCATAATTGTGCCTGAACCATCTTTGCTAACATCTGGCCTCGTCCCTCTGAGAGTTTCCCATCGCCATAGAGTTCAGCTTGGTGATCAGAGCTCAGCGCCCAAGGCAACAGGTTTTGACCTGGAGTTATCTAATAAATCAGAAGAAGATGTTGCAGGGTTGGAGTTCCCTAAAGCAAGGAGAGAGAGTGGTATTGCCACTGATTTTCTGTTAGTGCATGAGCATCGCTGATGCGCACCGTGTTGTAGCATCTGTTGTCATAGGTCCTGACAGCGATCTGGAGATCTGAACTCCTGAAATGGGGCACACAAAAGCTCATGGGTCCTCTGCATTAGCATGTTGACTTCATGTTTGTTTGTTTCCTCATGTAGTTCAGTTTGTAAATTGTTAAAATGCATGTTGTAGGAAGATTAAAATGATCCTTTGTCATGGATGGAAGGGGTTAAACTGAAATTAAAAAAGAAAACTTTTGAGAGGTTGTTTCAGAAAGAAATTCAGAAGGACAAAATTAAGATTAAGATTTAGTCTCATAGCTATTCCCTAAAGCTTGGAGCAATTTGTTTAAACATTGATTTTAACATTTATTTTCCTACTGCCTTTTTTTTTTTTCCAGTGGCTTGATTTCCATTCCTTGTCTGGTGTGCCTGTTAATTTTGCATGCTATCACAGGCCTAATTCTTCTCTGTTTCAAATGAATATCATATAAATTAATTGCCATATGATTACCATGTAATTACATTGTGACTCATGACAGTTTAGACAAAGTATCATAGCTACATTTTAAGAAGTGATAAATCTTTGACTAATGTGTCAGAAAAATGTAAATATATTGTGATTATTGTGGCACTGTTAAACACATTAATTCTCTCCCTAGTTTTTGCAATCTGTCAGTCATGCTGTGGTAAAGAGCAGTCAATCCAAGTACCTAAATTTATCTGTGTTTAGGCAACGTTTATCATTTGGGAAGGTTTTTGCACCAAGGAGGAGGTCGGTGGATTGAGTGGCGCCGCAGGATCACATGTGGCACCCTTGAGAGAGCTGTATCTTCCATGTAAGCTGCTTATTAAATAAATCCATCAAGTTCTGTATTAAGTTGAAAATTAGAAACTTTTTTCATCATATTAACTAAGTCACTATTCGGTATGTGTTATGGTCAATGTAAACAGGGGGCAAACCTTTTTATCAGCTGCTGCGAGGTGTCAGGCAGGCTCCTACTGATCGCAAAAACATGTTTAGTATGGAATTGCTTAAAATTGAGTCTTTGGTTTAAATACGTGAATACACAGGCTTTCTTCCATGCCTGCCTGTCACCACTGTACAATAAGCTCAGGATAAGGCACAGTTTTCTGGACCTACAGTTATGCAGAGAGCATTTTGTCTGCGCAAGTTAGAGTTATGGTTAGAGCAGGCTGTTGCAGGGATTTGGGCTGGGACCTCTCAAGTGCTTATCTTGTGCTCCTCTGCCTGCCAGTGGCTCCTGCTCTGCACTTGGTCCTGCCTTTGCAGGCTGCCCCTGTGTTATTTGAAGCACTGTTGGATGGGCTTCATGGGCAATTTCAGACTGGGACAGATCCGGTTGTAGACCACCCCACCCTTGATTCTGTGCCCTAAGGTTTTGCCTGGATTAGCAGGGTAGTTGCTGTTGTTTTGCCAGCTAATTTGAGCAACTATTGGTTAAAGTGATCCATCAAACAGTCAATGGGACAATGTCCTCTGCTTATCTAAGGACCTGCAGCCATCCAGCTAGAAAACAGTGTCCCAATCCCCTATAAATCCACCTCTAGAGAAATTGTTTCCAGTCTGTAGCGGCAGTAAAAATGAACTAGAATTACCCTAATTGTGGGAGATGTGAACTCCAAAAGCCTGCACAGAGTTTATTTCAATATTAACAGTGTTGAACATGTCCAGTTTCTTTCCCCTTCTTCCTTGCTCTCCTTTTATTAGCTGAGAAAAGTGGGGAAGAAAATAAATTGAAAGACTTGGTTAATGCAATATGTGACATTAGAAAATGCCTTAATAATAAAATGCATGATTAGACCAATTAGAGAGGTAGGATGGAAATGCTGTGTCTGTAGGTAGTGCATGCTTAGCATACACAGCCCTTAAAAAAAGAGCTGATAACCATCAGGGAGGCAAGAGAAGAATTCTGGGTTTCCTTGGCTCAAGAACTCTGGTTTCATGGCCTTTGCTGTGGCCAGAGCTGCTACACCTTTGTCCTCCTGACTTTAATTTGTGCTAAGATTGCTAATTATCTTCTCAGTTTTGCTATTTTCGTCTAGTGTTTCATCCATTTCTTCTGCACAGACCCGTCAGCGCAGCCCTCACACAGTGGCACAGGGTGGTCTTGTAATTAAGATCCCAGTGTTCTTTCCAGAGGCGTGGCAGCTGTCTCAAAGGGAGCAGTCACAGGGAAGCTGCCAGGTGAAGTTGGGCTGCTGTGGATGAGTACAGGCCCCTGGTTTCTCCAAAAGCACATGGACTTGCTGTGGATGATCATCTACAGGGTCCATTCCTCACAGGTTCATGGAAGCTGGTAATTTGGATCCTCTCCGCTGCATGATACAGAGTGGGCAGAAGGTCTATTTGCAATCTGGTGATGAATAGCACTTTTTCAGACATCATTCAGTGTTGAAATCTTTATATTCACAGAGATTTTTTAGATGTATGGTATCACATGATTTCTGGCATTAGTGCCAAGTGTCTTAAAGAGATTTCATTTAGATAAATTATCAGCCAGATATGAATAAGTAAGAAGCAATAAATCACGGCAAATCAGCTGTTCCAGCCAAATGGGTGTTTTCATATCTATGATATAGTCCAAAAGGAAAAATTGGTTTTGTTTTTCTAATTGAATGAGGTGATGTTAAGGAATAGTAAAAGACATAGGTCCAACAGGATGTTTAATTACAGTTTCATGAGATAAATTTAAAATTAATTTTTATCTATACCTTTTAGACAAGACATGGCTGTTTCAGCGCGTAGAGTGAAAAATGAGCATTTCCTAACAATTACCAGTCTTTCCTGCTAAATGTGGTGTATTGTATGACTTCTGGAAGGTTTAGACCATATCCTGTGGTTGATGCCATGGATATGTGATCACAGCTATATGTGCTTGAGGTATGAACAGCAATAGCTTAATTAGGAAAGCACTACTCAGAGAATATTTATGTGCTCGTAGAGTGTATACATGTGACTCCTACTGGAAAGCACGCTATCTGTCCCACCCCTGTAGGATCACCCATCTCAGCAAATCTCTCCTTCAGAAAAAAAATCCTGGGGAGGTTTTTCCAGCCAGTTTACCTTGTATGAACACACAGCCCTAAGACCATGGTAAATGATGCTAAAATGCAAGAAGAGCCTGTAAAAGTTAATTCAGTGAGGTCTGCTGGGAAGCTTTTTTTAATGTTGTTAGTGTGCATGACATGAAAACCGCCTATTTCTCACTAAGAGGAAGACTACAAGTGGATGGCTAAGGAGGAGGGAAAATTGAAAATCTGGGGCAGTTTTTAACATATCCCTTTGTATCAAATTTGAATATTCACAGTGCAGCTATACATTTTGTACAGTGTTCCCTAAGAAAGCATGTTTTCTGGGCTGGCATTTCTCAATGTCATGTTCTTCTTACCAGGTAGTCATGGCTTCTGTGGAAATTTTGGTCTGGTGAGCTGAGAGCCACAGCAAAGTTTTGCTTACAGAGCTCTTTGTCCCCAGGAAAGCACAAGCTTGGTCGTCTTTGTCAGAAGCCCCACCCTCATGGCAAAGGCAGCATTCCTGCTGTGCTTCTTGGGGAGATAGTGTAGGATTTCAGATAGTTCCTATTGTTTTGTGATATTGGACACTATTTTCTACTATTTTGGTTTCTACTATTGCAATTTCAATTACAGGTGGGGGTTGGTATGTTCTACTTGAGCACTGTTCTGCAGATGGCTGGGGGTTGTGCATAAGCAGGCATAAACAAAGATGCTGTATTGAGCAATATGATATTCAAGAGCTTAATTTCAGATTGATGATGACTGAAAGAAGGGTTACAGAAGAGAACAGATCTAGGAGTCTGCTTATCCACAAGAAAATACTTGACATAGTACAAAAGTAGGGAATTAAAAGTAACATGCCTACCTCAAGTACAGTACTTTCTGCACAAGAGCTATCAATTGTTTAAATAGAGGGAATTTAAATTATACTGCCGTTTAGCACAATAGGACTTAGTCTAATTTCATCAATTAGGATATAAACCTGTCAGGAGGAATGCTGATTAGGGGCACAGAATGTGGTGTGACAGGTTCAAATAGGTCTTAAGCTCCTGGCTATTAGCTTTATTAAGTGGAATGTTTTGCTTATAACATTGCCCAAAGGCTTTCTGGTTTAAAGCAAGACTCAGCTCTGTGAGTCCACACACACAATTTGCTCCAGGAGCTCCATGTAGGAGTTCAAGTCTGGAGATGCCAGAAAAAGGTGACCCTCTCATGGCTGAGGTATCACGCAATGCTATTCCTGCAGCACAGGTATTTTTCCTTTGTGCCTGGACAATGTTGATGCAAGCTAAGGTGAATCCTCAGTATTGCTGCCCTTCCTAATCTTCATTGTCCAAACTTCTGTCTAGCAATACTTTTGTCCAAGAAAATAGATGGATTTTGAAGGCAGGCATTTTTAATGCCCATTCCCCAGTTACTTTGTATGGGAATTGCTGATGATTTAGTCTGCCTTGCTATGGTGTGTTTTGCTGTGCACTGGCTTAAAACATACCCACCTCCAGCTGTCTGTCCCTTTTGAAGAGTCCCCTCAGGCTCAGGCTATAGCTACTCTGCTTTGCTGTCCAACATTTTAGTGCAAGCCCACCTCTGTTGGCAGCTGAAGTCAGGAGCTTGCATTCTCCACCTGGGATGTGTCTGGGCTGTGAGTGCCAACCTCTGATCACCTTCTGCTGACGCCACTGCTGCAGGGCCGTGGCACAGACGGGCTGGCTGGACACGTCCAAAGCCTCAAACCAACACAGCAAGACTCACAAGGGACCATCTGTCACTGCCCAGAGCCCATTTTCTCTGAACACAGAAGGAATTTAAAAAATCAGGGGAGGTAATTGCTTTAGTTACTTTTCCAAGCTTCACCCAGCAGTCACTGCTCAGCCCAGTGCATGCTATCCTTGCATGGGGCTGGGCTTTTTCCAGTGACAGGGGTTCTTGTCCTGTTTTTCTGCTCCTTTCTCCATTTATCTGGGGTCTTTGTTTTCCCACGCACATGCTGTCCCTCACTGCACCAACAGACTTTCCCCCCATGCAGCTGAAACATGGGCATGCCTTTTGTTTCGGTGGCATCTGCTGTGCTCCAGTCACTGGCCCAGTTGCTTTTCCCATTTATCCCAAAGAAGGAACAGCGTCTGTCCCCACTGGTTTGAGTACTTATTGTCTCCAGGCCTCCTGCCTCCCCCGCAGTAGGAGCTGGAAAGTCCAGGGTTGGCCAGGATATGCTGCCATGCATTCCTGACAGCTTCCTCTTTCTCCAGCTCTGCACAACCTCATAGACTCAGTGGGCAATGAATTCCTTTGGTTCGGAAAATAGCAATGTCTGACATGCTGGTGAGGCCTTGACCTTTGATAGAAATCATGCTAAACCTCAGCAGAGGTGTTCGTGTCAAGATGGTTGAGTGTATTTCTGGTTTGGTTTGTTTTTTTTTTCCTCTAGAGAGTGACTTTTCTGCTAATGGGACTATAGAAGTGTTGGTGTGCTGTGGGAAAAATTCCCTTTACATGGCAGATTTTAGGAATCCCTCATTTTCCTGTGTTGATTTTTGAAAGGAATTACGCACAAAGAAGTAAACAAGGTCCCTGTCAACGATTGAGCTTACTTTACTCTTCAGTTACAGGTTTGCAGTAAGAGGTGAAAGCCACTTCAATGTGGCTTTTGTTTTTTCAGGACAAAGCACATGAACACACGTGTAATCCTTGAAAACTGTATTAACATTTAATCCCGGAATGAGTCTGCCGTGACACTCTTACTTGACCATAGCCATTGTCAAAGAAATGGTGGCCTGACCAGGAGTTCCAATAAGCAGCTACAGCCCTTCCAGATAAAAGGAGTTGTAGGCAGGACATTAAAGGAAAAAGTACTGGCACAAGGATGCCATTTTTCACACCCCGTGTAATTGCCAGCTACACAGACCCCAGCCAGTCTGGTGGAGGTATTGCATCCAGGGTGAAACGCACAACAAGCCAAAAGCTTAATATTTTATCAAGATTCTTTTAGTAGGAATCTCAAGAATTCAGTATTTTATAATTTTATGTGGGTGTCTAACAACCCCAGCTCCAATCCAAGGCATATTAACTCCATCCGATTTGAATACTTTCTAGAACCACAAAAATACATATCCTGATTTTATTTGGCTGTATTAAAACTCCTGACCTAATATCACTACTGGACATACAAGCTCTGTCCAAACTGAATGATGTCTGGAATTTCAGTAAATACCTTTAGGTGCTAAAGGCTGGATCTCGTGAGCTCTACTGATGATGTGCAAGGTTTTATCTGTGAAGCACCTGGTTTCTTGGGGTTGGGACCCCACAAAAGTAGCTGTCAGTATGACTTCAGAGGGAACACAGTCCCTATGCATCTGTGAGTACTGACAGTCTGTGCCCAAGTTTTGCCTAAGTGTTGCATCAAAGGGTTAAGTAAATACGGAGGCACATTTAATCCTGCAACCTGTGTATTTGAAGAGATCATCCTTGAAACTGCCACCAAGTTCACAGGAGCAAAATCCACAGCTTTGTGAAATTCAGTGGAAAATTGGCTTCAAGGAGCATTAACTCAGATTCTCAGTAAATATCTCTTCTTGATTAAGAGAGGGGAAACAAAAAAGAAAAAAGAGCACTTTTAGGTACTAAAGTCACTCTTATACTTTCCTTAAAAGTTTGAATTTTGCCCACTACCTAGAGTATTTTCCTATTTTAGTTATTGGTACTGAGACAGAACTGGATTTAGACTGAATTCTAGGCTCCAGATGGTTTTTAGAAGGTGATCACTTTTATAGTCCTGAGATTTGTGCATGGCTGTGTCTTCCTGGAGGAAGCTAAACCCTTCTTGCTCAGATGTGGGCTCCTGGAAATGCTTTATGGAATTTCACAGTTCCTGTGAAGGAAAAGATCTTTTTCTGCAGAGCCTTTGGCATGATTTCTGTGTGAGATGGCAGTGTAATTCCTCCCAGCACCCAGGCATGCGTGCATGCCTCGGCTCACAGAGGGATGATGGCCAGCTCTGCAGCCTGCTCTCACTTTGCCAGGGGGGCTTTGGATAAGTGCTAGTTTTCATCCAGTCCTCCAAAGTCCTGTGTGGCCACAGTTCTATCAAGCTGCCAGCAAGGCTGAGACACCTCAAATATCAGGCATTTTACGATATATCCAAACAGCAACTCAACTGGGGGTTGGAAGTGGGGAGTGGTGCTTTTAAATCATTTGGCTTGTGTTTTATGAAATGATTCTGAATTGTGTGATCTTAAGATGAGACTTTTTACCTCTCTGGGTTTGTTCAGTATCAGAGGATCATGTGGAAACACAAAGGACCGTTTGTTTCCCCTCCATGGGTCCTGAAGCCCCTGTGCAGGTGCTTGCTGCTTCTCTCACCCACCACAGTGTGGAAGAGATGAGGTTTTTAGCTCCCTTTCTGCTCTGGATTGGACTCATATTGCACGTTATAATTTTATTTTTAACACCATAGTATGGGAGTGTGTTATTTTGCATTGTGTTATCCACTGTGTGGCTTTCTCTTATTGCTTTTTCTTTGCAAAGACAAGCTGTAAACCCAATTTCTATAGAGAATGTAATGCAGGAATGCCAGTGAAGTGCACCAAGGCAGGATTTACCCTTCCCATGCCCTGTCTGTTAACCCACATCATAAAAGTGTGTAAACCCTATTTTTCATTAGCAACTAGAAAAATCTATATTGTTTTAGCAAAAAAGTATGCAGGAGTTGTTTGCTTCAAGAGAGGTGTAAGCAACCAAGACCTTACTGAGTGTGGGTACCAATGATGGAGAACAGTGTGAGGAAGCACATGTCCCGTCATTTCTTTGTACACTTGCTTTTCAGCTCACTTGTGTTAAGCTTTTCAGTTTTTGCATCTGCTATATTATTTTGCTTTCATTTTTTAAGTGTTCTATTACAACTAAGCCCACATGAGGATGATCTGTTTTCTTCTTTTTGTTTCTTTCTAAGGCAATAAGACATCTGGCTGCTACTAGTGTGAATTATCAAGTTGCATCCTTTTAATCCTCCTCACCATTTTATTTGTAGAGTGCTCACCCGCTGAGATACCAGGGGCCATGTGCAAACAATTCAAAACAGCACTGGGAAATAAATGGCATGGGCAAAAATGATGGGATGCTTTTTAAAGTCGAAAAGCTGTGAGTGCTGAAAAAAGGGCACATTGGGGAGGGGAAGAGAGAGATCAGATCAGTTCATCATCACTGCAAAGCTCAAAGCTGACCCTTCTTCCAAAAATTCAGCTCTTCATGCACAGGTGGTGATCCCAACAGGCACTGGGATGTGGCCCTAAATCTTTGTCTAAGTTTAGCCAGTGCTGTAAGAAAAGCCATTTGGGAGAGCAGGACCCTGGCACTGCTGGTGTGATGGTCATTACAGGGGAAGACTAGAAATCTTTTAAAAACTGAGTTTCCATCCTGGTTCAAGGCAACGTTGGATGGAGCTCTGAGCAGCCTGTTCTAGTGGAAGGTGTCCCTGCCCATGACAGAGAATTGGAATGGTCTTTAAGGTCCCTTTTGACCCAGACCACTCTGTAGTTCTATGATTCTTCTGGAGGCAGCTACTGGGGAGTCCTTAGCATGAAGGCACTGGGTGCCTTGGTGTTCAGGATGTACCTGTGCTAGCTCCCTGTACTGGGGCAGTCCCTCTGGAGCTCTGCTAAAAATGAAATTGTGGTACTAAAGCCTGTCTGTCCAAGGCACGTATGTTGCTCATATGAACTCCTTGGAGGAAGCCTAAGGATCCAGGCTAAGCAAACGAGCTGACTGGCTACGTTTGGGTGCTGCATCTGCCAAATGGCTTTTTTAGGGAAGAGCACTGCCAAAAAAAAGCCCAAAACAACATTGTGTTGCCAAGATATTGAACTTCTATCCCTGCAGACAGAGATATCTAGAAAGAAAAAGTGCTGTGCTGATCGCTGCCTGCTCATGATGTTCCTGCCTTCCCTTATTCATGTATAAGGCAACTTTTAGGTGCCCAGATGGCAATATGAGCCCGTGGCTTCTTTGGGACTGGTATGGATGATGGGACAATGGGGCAGATCAGAGGATGGGAAGGCATCAGCCCCTGTGTTTCTTTTCAGCTCTGTTTGTTGTCTTGCAGTACTTTCTTATGCTTTCACAGTATCTCTACAAAGATCTTTGTGGAAAATATGTAGGAGTTTTCATGGAAAATAAGAGGATGATAACGCATCATTGTTTTATATAATTTAAAAATAACAAATGCAGGAGAGTTGACAGTAGATGAAAAGATGTGTCCAAAACTGATCACAGGTCTGAGTGGCCAGAGGAGCTGAGCCATCAGTTCTGTCCAGGATTAACTCAGTTTGTCCTGAGCACTGTGGGAAGCAGCAGTAGCATCAAAGAGGATAAGTGCTGTTTTTCCTGGTGCTCTTCCATCTGACAAAGCTTCAAAGTCTTACACTTCACAGAGAAGTGTTAGGACTAATGCAGGGAGGAGGTGAGCAAACTCCAGCCCTTCATGAGAGCAGATCATTTGCGTGGAAATCTGTGCCTGCCTTGGAGGGCAGAGAGCTGGGGTGGCAGGACCAGACTTCAGGGAATGGATGCCTAACACCAGTGAGTGCATTATTAGTAGTGAGGTGGGTGCAGGTGTTGCAGAGACAGGGATCTTTCAGCAGTCAAAGCAAATTCTTCCGTGCCAGCTTCCCATCCTCTGGATGTTTATTCAGATGCTATACGTTTTTAATAATCCTCACTGGGACAAATTTAGTCAGGTCTGTTAAGGTTTTCTTGGTTAGAGATGAAGGCAGGCACAGGCTTGAGCACTTCAAGGCCTGGTGCCTACAGGAAATAAGGAATTTTGCCCAGTAACAGCTTGAGCCTGAAGTTGAGAAATTTGGCTTTGCTGTGTTAGATGGCAGAAGACTCAGTGGTTAGGTCTGAAATTGGGGAATTTAATCAACATAGCAAATGATGGCTGTGATTTTAAACATTTGTCATTCTCTTCAAATGGAAATCGAGGGTTTCAGGTGGAGAAAACCCCCTGGGTAGGTAGGAGGATGGAAGGTAGGCAGCTGGAGGAAGTCTGTGCTATTTCTGATAGACCACTCCCACAAATCTGGGGTTGGATTGCATCACCAGGGTCTGCTCTGCCATTGTACCAAGGTGCTTTGCTCCTATATCTGTGTTACTAAATCAAAAAACCCTTTGATTACAAAGTGTTGATTGAAGAGCAACAGCCATGACAGGAAAGTGTGGCTGAAAGGAAGTAACAAATAATCCCAGAATGGAAACCAGGCAGCCATGTGCCACCTAAAACTGGTGCATCTGGTATTCCCTCTGATGCAAGGCTGGAGACATTTTACAACCACATTGAAAGGATTTTAGCCAGGAGAGCAAGAGGGGAAAGGCTGTGCAATAACATATGAATGGCTTGCTCCGATTGAAAACCAAATGAACAATTTTTCAGCCACAAAAATCAAGTGAGAGGACAAAGCAAATGCGTCCTACAAGGCAGACTAATAATCAAAATGAGTGCTAGAGATAAAGTCTACACAGCACTGTGTACTGTGTGCTGCACAGTGCTTGTGGGGTGATTTCCTCTATACCATGAAAATTTGCCAGTGCTGCTGTCTAGATTGAGTCAAATGTCTCAGACAGTTACACTGAGCTGATTATCTATGTATGTTTTCCTTTAGGGTGTTGGAAAAAAAAAAGGTGCAAAAACATTTATAATTTTTTTCATTGAGGTATAAAGTAATGTGAATATGAGGATAATACCATTTTGGGGGTGTTTAGCCAATTCTTCCCTATTACCAAGATCCTATGATGTGGCTGGAAGTGTTTTAAAGAACCAACTAATAATTCTTTTTTTTTTTTTACACAAATATTTCTCTGACACTTTCCTATTCTAGGTAGCTTTTGGAAAACAAAACCAGTTTGAGCTTGAGAGGAGAGAAGTTTAAAATATTTTAAACAAATTAACTTCTCCTAGGACCTTAACTGCCGTGCTCTCTTAGAATTCTAGATGAAATCTATTTGAATAAAGTATATGAGGTCCTTTTTTAAAAATGGAGCAAAAAACCCCACAGCCTCTGAAGCAAACCAGAGGAAAACGAGACACTAGCGCTTGGAAAGCAACCTCTTGGCAAAGCAGAACAAGAGCAGTGGAATAATTTAATTGCTCATCAGCTAATTATACGGTATTATAATGTTAATGTGTCTTCATCATGACAATGTAATAGGTATAGATTGAAGCATATGAAAAAGAAAGTGTTGATGCAGTAATTATAACTAAGAGCAGAGCTGTTAGAGTAATTATAACGCTTCATCAGGTAATTAACGTATTGTTCAACTTGAGCTGGAGAATAAAGAGTGAAGAAGTTAAATATTGAAGGACATGCCTTCCCCACTCCCTATCTCCCTGCATTTGCCGCAGGAGCTGATACTCTGTATTGATACTGTTATTTTCTTATTTCCTTGTGCATCTTTTATTGAGCGGGGACAGTCGTCAGGGTGCGTGCAAGCAAATAGACCAGCAGTGTGGCAGTCGTTATCTGAAGCTATTTGTGCTGAAGAGCCTCTGGATCCTCCTTGCAGCAGAGGCAGTCGATATGCATATGGGTATCTGGGACTAAAGGCCCAACAGTTGCTGCTGCAAATTAACCTCTGGTCAAAGACACCTAATTCAGCACGGGCAGAACTGATTCACAGAAGTCTTGGAGCAAAACCGCCACCCGAAATTGAGCTGAGTTCCTCCTGCCTGCCCACACAACTGCTTTTGGGGTGCCACTAGGCACTGAGGGCATGCCTGCCAGGGCACAAATGGAGAGGCACTTGTGCTGCTCCTGTTCCTCTCATTCCTGCTGCCCCCAAAATCTCAGGGGGAAAGCAGCACTAGCCCGGCTTTCACTGTGAAGCTCCCAGGCTGGGGCTTTTGCTTAGCTGGATCAGTTCTGCTCTGTGTCCAGCACTCAGGTCTCCAGCGGGGATGGTGCTGGGCAACCACCAGGCACATCCCTGTCTGAGGCTGACAGTGTCACTCGTGGTTGGGGGGAACTGCTACTCTACGGCTCAGGGACTAATCAGTGGTTTCATACTGATGAGCCTCAGAGAGAAGTGAGAACTATCCCGCCTGTGCAATTTGACTCAGGATTAGGGAACAGTGCTTGAAGGGGGGTGATGTATGTGGGTTTGATTTTTTCATTTGCTGGTGAAACAGACCGAGAGTTGGTTTCAGCTTTGTACAAAACTAATAAAGAAGCCCTTGTATCTTGGGCAGCACGTAATTGCAAACATTACTTTTAAATATTCAGCTTTGTGGCTGACCCTAACCCCCCAAAACCCCTGGAGTTTCTTGCTGTCTCCCTCATCCCTGAGGGGTGATTTAAATGACTAGATCAGAGGTGTAAACCTGAATGTATACTTCCATGTGCATCTATACTAACCTGTAAGATCTTATTCCCATCTCGGTGTGCAAATTGTGACAGAATCAATAATTTTTGTCAAGGTATCTCCCAGGCAAGCCTACACCTAAACCATGGCATGTGCTACTAGTACAGGGCAAGTTTGTTCCCTGTCCTTGGTCCATCAGGACACTGCAGCCCGCGATCGGCACACCTCCCTGGAGAGCTGATGATACTGCTGACAGCACTCTTTTGGTTTTGACCAAACTTCCCTCCTTCACCTCAGAACAGTTTTCTATTGAAAATCAAACCACATACGTTGATTGTCATCACCAACAGCATAATTTGTGATGAAATCAGGGCAACATCGGGACTAGTTTGATCAGTTCATTTAATAATGTGGTGATTTGCAGTTTGCTTTTATGCCCTACTACATTTTATTTAAGTGTTGCATCCTTCTGCATGCTCTACAAGTGTAGTAGATGTGTGGTAAATGCACCAGTACATACCCAGCTCAAGTGGTGAGTATTTGGTCAGTGAGAAACAAATGAAATTATAAAATGTTCTCTTAAAGTAAATAATGTCATGCAGCAGGAAGGAGGATGCAATGCTTCTGGTGAAAGGTGTGGAAACAGATACTGTCCACTAACAGAAAGGTGGGATCAGTTTAAGCAAGTGGGATTTGGAAGCTGAGCTGGTAGGAGGTTGTCTGCAAAGATGCCCAGTACGGAGCCCTCAGGAATGTGAGTTGAAGTCACTTAAGTGCAGTGAAAAGAGGGCTGAAAGGAACTAAGATTGCTGGTGAAGAAGGAATAAACACAAAAGAGTAAAAAGAAGTATGATGGCTAAAAGGGCAGAGTTAGATAAGGGTGAACAGACTGAGTTTAGGTTAAAAAAAGGTGTCCGGATATCAGAGGGCAGAGGCTTTGGAGCATCCATCTGGTCCTAAAGGTGAGGGGAATTTCAGCCTGGTGGTTGTTACATTTATAGGGGGGATTACATGCTATAATGCCAGCAAGAGGAGGCTATTTAAGGTGCTAGTCAAAAGGACCTCCTTTCACCTTAATCCAGGGTAACCTAAATGCACTCTAAATACAATGTCTGGGGTTTTTTGGTAGGGCAAGAGAGAGGAGCTGGAGCTCTTGCAGCTTGCAGTGACCATGCATCAGGTTGTGTGGGTGCATTAAGCTGACTCTGCCTTGGGAGCAAAGTAAATAAATATGATTAACATATCTTAAATCTTCATCTGGAGTGCCATTGTTTAGGACCTCAATTCATTATTATTTAATAACATACACTAAGCAACATTTCAGTGACTATGTGCTAACCCAGCACAGCGTGCTTTCTGCCTGAGCATCTCAGTCTGCCTGATTAGAGTTTCACTTACTCTTCCAAATGAATGAAAATCAGACACCTACATCTTTTGAATATCTGTGAAAAAAATTAGCCTTAAAATACAGTTGAAATGACACATCCTATATACAATGAATTATAGGCAAAATGGAATAAAACTATTACATAAAAAAAGACATTTTAATATACTTAAATTTTTTTTAGATTGAATTTGCCACAGTCTGCAGCAAAAAACTTTTATTGAGCAGAATAATATGTCCTTTTGGTTGGCCCTTTCCTGTTAGAAGTTGGGGAAGTTTGTTTCCCGATAAAAAGCACATTTCTCTGTCTTGAAAGGGTTTAATTGTATTTCCATGAGCATCTCTTCGTGGGCATAGAAAATACGTTCTCTTAACAAGTCTGTCTGTTTAAGCTGCAGTGTGTAATATCACTCCAGAAAAGTTCCTCTAAGAGAAACAGGAGAGCTTAGTCTGTGAGTGTGAGGTAATGATGAATGGACATAGAGTATCTTCTGCTGGATTGCTGCTGACACTGTGCGAATAGCTCAAGACTAAGCCAGCACCATGTTTCCAAGTCATGGAATCTGGTTCTCTGATGAAATTGGGATCCCTCAAGAACTGCCACTGTTCATCTCAACTTGAGGAACTGCTCTTAGCCTTGGGGTCCAAAAATCCTAACGAGTTGAAGGTGGCTGCCATGTTGCAGCTTCAGCTGGTACAGGTGTTCCTGTTTATCCAGAGTTGTTTCTCAGAACTTCTGTGGATTCTTTCTGGCGGGTTGAACCTGTTTGGTTTTGGTTCTGGGCAAAACCTAGCAATTGAAATGTGGAAATGTGAATAAGAGAGGTTGTTGTGGGGAACAGCAGGAGCAGCAGGTGGTTCTTGAAGGGCTGCCAGCCCATTGAGCAGAGTCCATGGGGTTGGACCAGGCAGAAATACATAGGTGTGCCATCGGCTGGTATAGGAAGTGACTCCTTTCCCACAGCCAAAGCTCCTTCTCGGCCCTGATTTACAGTATTTACAGCTTTTAAAAGATTTGCTGCTATACCCGAGAATACTCTGGTTGTCTCCTCAGCTGTGGGACCCGTACTGATATCCTTTCCTAAATGCACGAATACAATGGTACCTTAGAATGGCAAGAGACACAGCTACCTGGGCGTTTGAATTTATTTCTTATATCCATTTATCAGGTTTAATTTGAGGCTTTCACACCTTTTCAGTGTTGGTTATACGTTTGAAGGGAGGCTGAACAGGATTTTGCAATTCATTTCCTCCCCACCACTTATTCTTGGGAGTATTTTTATAATTTCTCCTCTTCATTTCAGTGGTCACCCTTTTATTGTGGCTTACTTTATTTTGGCTTTGTCTTTTCTAGTTGTGATCATGATGTCCCATGTGGTTCTGGACTGCCTATACGTGTAGTGTGTTACAGCATCTCTCTGGTATTCACTTGCCCTTTAATCCTCCTAATATTTTGCATTCTATTCTAATGCACTTAAATCTGGGGTTATCCCTTTCCTAATAGTCAGGACTGTTCAGAAGTACTTGATTGCCATTTGCAAAAGGGAATTAAACCCCAGGTCATTGTAGAGGCAGATGGGAAGTCCTGCCTGTCTCCTCTGTGACAGTCTCCTCCTGTCAGCTCGTGTTGTGTGTGATCTTGGCCCTTTAGAAAATGTCATCTAGCATCACAATGGCCCCACGACCTGTGTCCTTCTCCCCAGCACCCTACACCTCTTTAATTTCTCTTCTTTTCTTGCAAGTCATCCATTCAGATTTCTTGGGAGTGGAAAAGAGAATTATTGACTGTCATTTCATGAGCTGTCATGAAGCAGTAAATAGAAGCAAAAGACAAATGTAGCCACATACAGGGAAAGAAAAATCATAATTAATATTTTAGTAGAATGAAGTGGGTTTATAAAGGCAAGAGGGGAAATAAAAGGAGAAAGAGATATTAGCTTGACATATATCAATATTTTAGCTAGATTATATATTATATATATATATTCACATAAATCTCTACCTCAGTTGTGCCTAGCATGTGATCAACTAATAGGGACCATAAAGATAGTACAGAAATGAAGCCTTTCAATGAACTCTTAAAGAGCTTCCATCAATTGCCAGAGATGGGGATAAATCTTGCATGTCAAAGTTGCAGCAGTCATGGAGTTGCATTTCCTTATGTAGGGGGTGCTGTAAACACTTGGAAACTTAGCATTTAACTAATTGCTATTAAAAATGTTATAAATTCAGTGTATTAAGTATATGTATATGTATGTATCACAGTGCAATAGGTAGCTGTGGTCCTCTTGGGAAGGGTTGCTTTTTGCAAAAAAGAATTGGCATTTATATCAGTAACATAAATGCCTGCATTCATGGTGGGCTATACTGAAGGGGAGATCTCAGCCTTCAGCACACTGGTTGAAGTATTTCCCTGAGAGGTACTAGGATAGCTGGGCCTGATTCTGACAGGGGAGTGTGTAGAGCATCCAGGATATCCACACAGCATCTCTCACCCTTTCCTCATGCTGCAACCCCACCATTTGTGGTTGCCCATCTGGGTTTTGGAGGTGGACACCGTGTTGCAGCTGTTAGCAGACATTGCTGAGTAGCATCTCACAATACTTCTGGAAAGAAGTGTCCTGGAAACCACAGATTCCCGTGCAAGGTGAGGAGGCACAGGATAAATTCAAAAGCTGAAGCATCTGTCCCCTAATTTATGTAGATCATTTGAAAGTGTAGGCCTGAGGCCAAGAACAGCTAAGTTGCTCAGGCAGTATCCAATAAACTCCAGCTGGTGTGTGACTTCTAGTAATTGTGGGGTCTTCTACAAGGCCCGTGTCTTGCACAAATACAATTACTGTATTTTACAGCAGTCAGTGCAAATCGCACATTTCCATATTCTGTACCAACGTGGTATCTGATTAGCACCAAATTCAATTTGTGTTAATAAGCCTAAGGCAAAATTAGCTTGATACAGTGTCATTCAGCAACATTTAGACATGAAAAACAAGTTGTTTAGTTTTGCTTTACATAGGTGTACTGTAGTACAGCAAACAAGTGGATCCAGAGTGTTAACCTGGAAGATTTTTTCTATCTGGGAAAGGTGGTCTGTGTTATCAGGGAGGCTGGAGGTGTGAATGTTGATATCACACAGAGGGTGTGATGGTCACAAACTTAGACCTCTGAGTTTACAGGGAAGAGTTCAGATGGGATTAATATGAGAATATCAATTGGTTTTTAGTTAGAAGTCCAAGAAGCATCTCATGCCCATGATACAACTCGGTAATATATTTTTAAATGCCAACAGTAGTTTCATTTGTTGGTGTGCGGGCTTAGGCACTTAAAGCTTCATGTGATTTAAAAAATACTGTCAAAGTGTAGCCCACAACACAAAGATGCTACAAGGAGCACTTTCCTTCTTCTGAGCCCAGCCAAATACTGACTTTGATTGTACCTGTGAAATCCCTTTTATGTAGGTCATCATAGTTTTGTTTTGCAAAGTCAACTGTTCCCAGCAGGACTAGCCATAAATGGACCTATGTCCTCTAATACTGTGTGAAATGTTTTTTTTAAAGGGTGATATTAATCCCTTTAGTGGCAATTTTCCTATGCAAATCCATTAGGAGCACACAAATCCCTTGGCTGTTTGTGAAACTTCAAGGCACTGAAGCTCTACTGTAAAGTTATTTTTTTTTTCCTTTTCCCTTTGAGCTGCCCCTCCTGCCACTTCCTGGTTGACTATGCACAAAGGCCGATATTTTCTCTAAACCCAATGGAGGGTAAATATATTCTACTTGAGCTAAGTCTTTGCTTGGCTTTCAGAAGCTTGAAGAAGTAACTTTACATTGTGCCTCTCTATTTATATATGCACTTAATTAAAGATAACACTGTTACCCCCATATAAACTATGAAGTGGCCTAAACTATTTTTCCTGCATAAATGAGGACACTGCTCTGCTTGCTTTACTATCTATCTGCTGATTTACACTTGCTGAGGATCCAGCTTGGACCTCCTTCCAGTCAGATGGGTGTGAAACTGGCTGCAGGACCTCAATTGTCAGTAAAAAGCCAATGTTAGCAATTTTCATCAGGCAGCATGAAAATTAATTAGTCCAATTTTATGGAAATTAGCTCATTATAAATAATTTTAGCTGGCCCATTCACAAAGCACTTTACACATTAGGGGAAAAAAAAAGGAAAAAGCAAAGCTCTGTGAATTGGATGCTGAAAAAACTCTTTCTAAAAACAAATGCACTTCAGCAGCTGTACCATTGGCAGGGGAGGGGTGGCACCCACTGATTGAGCCTCTAGACTTTGCTTTCCCATTCAGCTCCTGAAAGAGCAACAGTGAGAGATTTGTTCAGGGCTGCAGATGTCCTTGCACAGCCTGAGGTTGCACATTCTGCTGCTGCTACCTTTGGGCTTGGCCAAGGGAGGAGGAGGTGAGGAGAGTGGAGACAGGCATCTCCCTATGGATGCTGCAATTTGTTTTAAAGAACGTTAGACATCCCCAGTGAATTTACCAGCATTGTCAAATGAAACATAGGAAATGGAACAGAAAGAGAAAAAATGTCAATGTTTGGCTGTCTTAATTTTTTTGGTGTTTAATCCAGAGCAACAGGTTTTTATGGTTTAAATAAAAATCAAAGGATGGAAAAAAATATTTGCAAGGTGTTTCAAATCCAGTAATTCCCAGCCCTGAGTTTTATCTGGAGCACCTCAGTTCAGCTCTCTGTGAGCACCCACCTGCTGCTGGAGCTGTAGAGCTTACAAAGCAATTTTGATGTGTTTTATTCCAGACTTAGGAAGGGTTTAGATCTGTGTCAGCAGTGAAGATGCTGAGCCCACATGAACTGAATTGAGGTTGGAAGGCTGGCAGTTGGTTTTTGCTTTCCCTTCTTTCTTTCTTTAGTGTGAAATTGTTTCACTGCAATAATAGCTGATTATCTCTAATCTGCACCTTTTCTATTATGTTTTTTGTTGGTTTACCTTGATTTGAGTTTGTTTTTCATAGTTATTATGGATTTTAGCCTACTTCCCACAGGTTGTCAGAGCTCTTCCTATGCTGAACCTGTTTCTGTCTGATTATATTAGGGTGCCCCGATGTGATCCTGATGAAAAGTAGGTAGGGGGCTTGTAAATTGAAAAATGAACTTTAAAGCAACCCCCCCCCCCCCAAAATGGAGAGTGTTCTCCATAAAAAGAAGAACATTAAGCAATGAAATAACATTTGTGCTGTATTCCTTTTATAAATTTGGGCTTGGGAAATGAGAGGGGGCATGTTTTATCACTGATGTTATCGGGTCTGTATAATTCTTTCTGCAGCATCCTACATACAACCAGGCTGCATTGGTTTAAGCCGACCGAAAAAAAAAAATTACTTTTGAGTAAAGGCTGGACCAGAGAGAAAGTGGCTGTGGGTTTGCAGCATAGCAGTCAGAGTGAATGTGGTAAGGCAGAAGTATCTGTGGAGGAGCCCTTATTCCCCTGGGCCCTGAGCAGGGGCCACCCAAGGTGTGCCACAGGAGAGGGGCGAGAAGCGATTCCCAAAGTGAAGTGGGACAGTGTGTCAGGACACCTGAGGGTCTAAATCTCACCTCAAGGCTAATTCATGGCAAAGTTTCCAAAAAGAAAAAGATTGGGTCTTGAATGAAAGCATTGCTTAGGACGAGCTTCCAAAGGATAAGGGAAGGCTGCATCTAGAAATCCCCCCAAACACCATAAACCTCCAGTTAGGATTAGGTATTAGACACAGGGGATGGTGGGCTCAATCCCAGCACTGCACAACCAACCCTCTGCCTCTGTCTGGTTTCTTTGCCTCCAGCAAAAGGAATTGAGAGAATACATACCTGGAACCAAGCCCGGCACCATGTTTTCCTCCCAGCACCTTTACACAGTTATTCTAAACCTTCTTTGGGTTTCAGTCCTTCATCTGGAATTTCTGCCTTTCATCCTAGAATATCTCATCTCTTCTTGATCTCAAATCTGATGACAAAAACAACCCAAACTTTCTCTTGCTGCAACAAGTATTTATTTCAAAGGCTATTTGAAGATCAAGAGAAGAAATTTCACTTTTTGCTGAACTAGTTGGTCCAAGCAGCCAAAGAAGGCTCAGTCTTTTCTTTTTAAAAATGGTCTATTAACAAACGAGGATTCTTCTTGGGCAGGAGAAATATTATTCTTATATTTGAAAAAAAAAAAGGCACAATATAATACTTTGGGTCTATAAGTGTTTGTACAGTATTTGTATGGTGACACAGTCCAAAAAGCCTCACCCGAGTATTGTTGCAGGAGACCTTATTTCAGAAGAGAGAGTTCTGCTCTGTGGTGTTTCAGTCCAAACAGTCCAGGGAATTGAAAAAACTGTGAGGGCAGTGAGGCCCTGGCACAGGTTGCCCAAAGAGGCTGTGGCTGCCCCATCCCTGGAAGTGTTCCAGGCCAGGTTAGACGGGTCTTGGAGCAACCTGGTCTAGTGGAAGGTGTCCCTGCCCACGGCAAGGGGTTGGAATCAGGTGATCTTTAAGGTCCTCTCCAATCCAAGGCATTCTATGATGATTCTATGATTTAGGATTACGATGGACAGGTACATCCCCACTGAGGTATGATGCTGATTGTCTGGCTTAAAATCTCAATGTTTTAGCCCATAAATGGTGTTGGTTATGGTTTCTATATGATGTGCCAAGCAGCAGCCAAGCCCCTGGTCCTGGGGAGACTCCTATCCCGTGTTCCTTTGCCTCCAGTTTCTTTTTTCCAGCGGCAGATTTGATTGCACTTCCCTCTGCAACCTTTGCACTGAGCCATCAGTATGGTATTAGCATAAATATCCAGTGCACTATTCTCTCATGGAAGCATTTGCACTTGATGTCCAACAGCTTTAATATTCACAGTACCTACATCTCCAGTGAAGCTGAACCCACAGCCAGGATCTGAGCCACGTATCTCACGTCTCACATGGGTTGAGCTTTCAAATGGGGTCATGTTAGCCATTGACTTCTAACTAGACACACAAAATCCTTCAGAGACTCACAGTGTCTTGCTGCCATAAGCTTCAGCTCCAACTTTAGTGATTTCCAAGTCCCTCTCTTTGCGAAATCCCCATAGCAGTTTTTCCATGTGTTTCTATATCTGAGTTAAGTCCCTCACCTTGACAGGAACAGTGCCTGGGGTTTCTGACTTACAGGCTAAACTGATTATACAGCAGCAGTCAGTAGAAAATCAAAAAACAGGGTTTTGTCTCACAGCAGCTGTATTGAGTGATGGTTAACAGCAGTGAGGGTTAGCAGGTGTACCTGTGTGTGGGACATATATACTCCCTTCTACTCGAGGAGATTACCTTAAAGACAGTTGTAATAGTTTGACTTCCACCTCTAAATGTAATTAAATTCTGAGTTAAGCTTGAAAAATTTGACCTGACGTTTTGCCTTTTACTCATCCATTTTTTGCGTTTCAGTATCACAGTGAAAGCACTGTAATGGATCGAGCACTCTGAAAAGTCTGTTGAAAGAACTGGGGTAAATTAGGGACAGCACATCAGGCTGGATTTTCAGTCTCAATCATCAATTTCATTTTTGTAATGTGCGCTAATGTCTGACAGCTGAGTATGTGTTTAATGAGACTTTAAAAACAACAGAGTTTTGATCTGTTAGAACAACATGCCTTGTGAGAAGGTGCCTGTGCTGCCACATAGCTGAATGCTTTAGGAAAATTAACTTGCTCAAATGCTAAATAAGGCTGAAAACCAGCTTGTTAGTGCGAGAGATGCCGTCTGCTCTGTCCCAAAGCATTGCCTCTGCTGAGGAGGGGACCTCAGCCTTTTTTAAAGTCTCAGAAATGTTTAATGAACCTCACTCTTCCCATTATTTTTTACTGGTTTTTACGCTATATAATCTGCCAGTCTTTCCATCCAGATGTCCCTCAGATGCTGCCTCCCACCCATTTATTGGGAGAGCTTTTGATGAAAGCTTAGAAATCTGCAGTCTGGCCTTAATTCCAACTCCCTTGAACATTCACTAATGGAAGAGCAATTTGCTCACCAAGGGGAAGAATAAGCATACTTTATCCAGCTGATGGTTACTTTGCAGGTTCATCCCTGAGTTTTCTGTTTGCTTCTCACAAGAGATCGCTGCATCTCATGGTTTTCTCATGTCTTGGGAGTTTGGCCATTGATTGCCCAAGGGAGGGATTTTCTCCTTTGGGTCAGTATTGCTCCCAGCCTCTACTGCAGCGCAGGTAATAACTAACATCAAGGAGAAATAGAGCATAAAAGCAATAGGCTGAAGTGGAGGATTGTTTTGTTTCATCTGCATCTGTCAAAAAATACCAGGTGTAGTAAAAAAGTGTCAGAAGTACCAGAAATCTCTCAAAGATTGCTTCTGAAGAGCTTCTGCTGCAGTCCATCAGACACAAGAGGCCAGGGTAGTTCACGTAAGCACCTAAAACACAGGGATTTGTCTGAACTTTGAACCTGGCTGCAGTTTACCTGTTATTCCTGTGGATCAGTCAACATCAGATTTCAGTAAACTCATCCCTGCTGTAAGAGCAGTAGCTTAGAGCTGGTTCTTTCAAACTATCATTAGGCCCTGTATGCTGGAGATTTGCAGTTATCTCCAAAATCTGGAAGAATCTTAACTATTAGCCTCCTCCTGTGTGTCAGAACATGATAAGGTTGGCCATAGAACAGCTGAAGTGCAGTGCCTTGCCTATCAGTTTCAATAAATATTTAGAGGAGCCAGAATAAAGCAGAGTGGGGAGCAAGGTGATACGCTGTTACTCTGTCCCATTTCATGGTTGTGATAAGGGCTGGTGTTGCACTTTCACCAGGGAAAAATGGAGCAGCATTGGAGCCATCCGGGGGAATTTCTCTATTAATTTCCATTGTGCCTTTAGGTATCTTTTCCTTTCCTGTGCCTCTGCCTGTGATTGATCCAGTTAAAATTCATTTACCTTTAGCGACAGGCTGATATCTAAACAGATACCTGCATCCAGCCTGTTGCAGTTTTGGCGTTTTTTTAAGCTTCAACAGCAAATGTTTTTTTGGAAAACAATCGATAGAAACGATGACGAGCTTCAAGCTCCCTGAGTTGTGCAGCAGTAATTGCAAGTGAACGGTAAATTGTATTGTCCTTCACCTGAAACGCTGCTGTCTTGGATAACTCCTGGTATTTTTCCTCTCCAACTGTTTGTGTATCTTTATTCATTCTGCTAAGGCTTGGAGTGAGATCTGAGCTCTTCCACTTGTGAGTTGGGGAGGGCTGTGAGCAGCCGCTTACCAAATGGCCACCCCAGCACCTACAGACAAGTGTGACGACTGGGATTTCTCTTGCTTTATAAAACATTCCTTTGTCAGGGTAGTGTCTCACAAAACAGTGTAAAACAAAAGCCTAATAATTGCAGAGAAGGTGTAATTTAAAATCTCGTGTTTTCCAGAGGTAGAGAGTAGAACTGCGTCAAAAACAGGCAGACAGAAAAAACAGAAGTGTCATGTAATCAGATAATTGTCTTTTTCTTTTAAGCACTTTACTTGCCTTGGTGGGTAAGAAATATTTACTAAAAGCAATGCATTTTATATTTTTCTTATATCCTGCAAGAGAACAGCAAGTAGTCACAGAAAGGGGGTCAGTTAAAGGCTCAGGATGGCAGATCAAGCAAGTGCAAGGCCTCTGCAGAGGATGCACTCTGATGCTGAGCTGTTGGGAAAAAGTATTGATGGTTTCATAGTGCAGGCAGCACTTCCAATTTTTTTTTTTTTTTTTTTTCTTTTTTTTTTTTAATTTGATCCAAAATGTTTTTCATGGTCCTCAACTAAAGAGTAGGGAGCAGCTTTCCACTTTCTTCCAGCTGCAGGTCTCCCAGAGGTAGCAGGTCGGGTAGAAGGCAGCACTGTCAAGTGCAGTGTGGCTCAACATCTCCAAAATAGTTCATTTCATGTGCTTCAAGGCTGATCAATTGATCTTGACTTAAATGACCAAAATTAAAATAAGGAATATCTGCTTGGTTGTTTTTTTTCCCCTCCATATGTTTTTCAATTTTAAAAAAAAGTTCCTATAAAACTGCCATTTGGTTCAGATTTTGGTTTTGTTAAGAAAATACTTCAACTTTCCTTTGAAGGTCTTTGCCATTTATAGTTCTGTTTGTTCTCTCTAAAACTGGAATTTCTTGGCCAGCTGTGTGTGGCAGTGTGTGTCTCTTTTTCTCTGATAGGATATTGCTCTTACCCTTTTTAAACCACGTCACGTCACTCACTGACATTTGCCAGGGTATGTTGTGTTTTGAAGTAGAATAAATGATGGTTGGTTTTTGTTGTGTTTTCAGGAAATTACTCCAATGTGTGTTTCTGTTAGGTTCTCCAGTTGCACTTTTTCCCAGAGAGTACCCTGTGAACAGGCAGGACATAGGTGAGAGGAATCAGTGAGTTGGGTTTTGTTAGAAAGAACCTTGAATCCAACTTCGGAAATGAAACTTCCTGTGGGTGCTGAGATTTCAAACTCTTCCTTCTTGCTATTTTCTTGTCAAAAGTGGAGATGGGGCATAGGGAGGGGAAAAAAAATGTGGTTTGTTATTTTTAGAGTGTGCATCCTCCATTAACATGTGCATGCCGGTTAACTTTAGGAGGTGGAAGCCATGTAGGTGAGGGGATAGCCTGCTACCTGGACTGTGGGAGGGCAGCCAGGTTTTGGCTCCTGGCACATCCATCTAAAATCACTATCCAGAGAGACATGAGGAAATTTTTCACACAGTAGGGTGAGGGATTTTCACTGATTCCTTCTGAAATAGCAGTGTTAGAAATTCTAATTCCCTTTAAGATGTTAGGCTAGCAAGAGGCAGGAATCCCAGCCATTCCCTGGGCACAAAGTTCACACCACCTGAACTCAAACCTGCCTTCCTACCTCTAGTGCAAGGATTTAATAAGCTTTCACTTTATTTTATAGACTCTATGACTCTGTTCTTCCTTTCTTCAGTGTGTTTTTGTATTCAAGCCTTAGTGGTACAAAAAAAAAGCTTGTTTATAGATGCTGACATGGAATCTCTGTATCAGATCCATAGAGAAGTCTCTGTTACAGGGTTTAGTTAGAAATGTGTCTGCTGAAGATATGACCACTGAAGGAGTCTCTAAAGAGTCTGTCTTTGAAGTCTCTGTCCCTATTGGTGTGGTGAAATCTCTGAATTATAAAACAGTAGGACAGATTAGAACTTGTGTTGATTGTAGTGAATGGAGGCAGGATTTCAGGGTAATCAGCAAAGTCTAAGTCTCCCCTCAGAAAGACTGCACAGCAAAACCCTGGAAAAAATGTGAAAAGCAAAAATTTTACTGCTCAAATCTCCTTTANTCTAAGTCTCCCCTCAGAAAGACTGCACAGCAAAACCCTGGAAAAAATGTGAAAAGCAAAAATTTTACTGCTCAAATCTCCTTTATCCAGTGATTTTTTTTTTTTTTTTTGGTCTATTTGAAGTGGCCCAAAGTCCATAATTTCCAAGGCAAGCAAAATTTTCCTGGAGCATAACAAAAATGTTTATTCAAAACCCCTCTTTAGCTATGGGAAAATTTTTAAACTAGTTCAAAATTCTCTAATCCTTGCCTCAATGTCTGTATCACATCTGTTGATGATTTTGTTGCAGAGGGTTCTGTGGCATCTGTTTTTGCCACGATGCCAAGAGAGTAAATGATACCAGCAACAGCAAATTCAGATGCTTGCATGATGTTCCTGGGGTAGGAGGTTGCATTCCTTCAGGGAAAGATTCACACCAGCTGATTGTATTATTCAGTTTGAATATCTTTCAAAAATTCCCCATTTCCTAGGGGATTTTCTAATTTATTTTAATTTTTGTGATGTTTTTGAGCCCACTGCTACTTTAATTCACTCTCTAATCAATTCATGCTCTTACTCAGAAATCTTATTCCAACAGACACTGATAGTGGAAAAAGCTGCATTCCACAAGGGGGGATAAACCAGCCTATGAAGAAGAGAGCTATGGATTAAATCTCCTTTTCTTCTTTTATATACGCATTACATCTCTTACATCCCGGTAAAAAACAAACAAACAAAAAACATTAAAAAGCCACCAACAAAAAACACTAAGAGCTTCCTTCATGTCAACTCAGGCACAGATCATGTCCCTGGAGTTGTTAGTCTTTTGCAGGCTTGGGTTGTCAGAGCCACCAGCCACGTGTTGGAGTTGGCAGCAGTCAACTTTGTTTCTTCCAGTTTTCTGCAAATTTGACAAAATGAGTTCTCAGATGGCTGTGGGGATGTGTCCTCAGCTTAACACCACAGGACTGCTGGAGAGGGCACAGGCTGCATTAGCTTGTGCTCTCTGTGGGGTCAATCCTACTAATCCATGGGCCAGGGCAGGTGTTTCAGGCCAGTTGTGTCTGAAGAGAGCAGTGCCATTGGTTCTTAGGGGGTAGTGAACACTGGCTGAACCTACCAGTTGGAGGTGTTACTCTTGTCTTTCAGGTTCTGTGTTAAGGTGTGTGACTGCACAGTTTACACATTTTTGAAAACCTGGATTATTTTCCACTTACCATCCCTGCCGTTTCTGCTAGCTTTTGGAGTACAAAAATATGAGTATTTCTAGGCATAGGAAGTTCCCATAAGGCTTACACAGGTACATCTTGTGCCTGTCCTGTGCCATGTCCAGCCTCATTGGCCCCTCTGCCTGGCTGTCTTTAGTGACAACTTCGAGCTCAGCACAAGCTGCAGGCATCAGCTTTTCAGCACCGTTGGCCCAAAATGCCATATTCTAGGAGGGATTTCCATGTTGCTGACACTTTTCCTTTGCCTGGGCAAGCAGTTGAACTGGCTTTGTATTTGGGCTAAAAGTCCCCAAAATGTGTTGCGTTTTCACATACTCTGTAGGACTCAGTTGAACCTCTTTACCTGTGGAAGCACAAGAGCTGCCTTTTGTTGTTTGTGCTCTGAGCAGACAAAATGGGGAGGAGCCTTCAAGAGGCTCATGGGGAGTTCCTAGCCACTCGGGAAACAGATCAAGGCTGAAAAAATGGCAGGCAAGGAAAGGCAAGGCCTTCCTAATTTGAACACAAGCCAAACTTCTTCAGGGGATCCTGAAAAGTGAGATTATTTACCCCTACCTCTCTATTCTGGCAGTTGGAAATGATCCACCCAGGTGAAAAGAAACTATCTCATCATTATGGTCTTTTGATCAAGGTTTGAACCTGGGCACCACAACAGGCTTTTAGGTTTAGAGATAAACAGGACAAGAGATTTTGCCATTGTTTCACTTCTGTGACTTGAGACCTAGAGAAAATGTATGACTTTGAGCTTGGGATAAATCCCTGACTGCCACTGTTCTTTTTTGTACTCTTGTAATAAGTGAACAAAGCCATGAACAAAATAAAATGCCATTACTCATGTTCATCTTGCAAACTAATGAAGAATTCAGGAGGCTGTGAGAAGTGGCAGTGAACCATGTAAAGATGTTTTGTGATCAAAATCAAATTCCAAAGAAAAGTGCCTCTGGACAGAGGCAAGACCCAGAGAAAAGATCTACAGTGCTGTGTCAGCAGCGGTTGGGCCAACTGTGGTGGGTCTAGGTCAGGACTCTTTATAAATCAATATTAATGAACTCAAGTCTTGCTTTTGGGTTATTTGTTGACTGGAGCTAATTTCTGGTACTTGAAGGGAATTTAGCCCTGAAGTGACTCTCGTTGTTCAGGAAAGTATACTCTTTCCCTAAAACTGTAAGAGGGGAATTGGCTGCTCCTGAAGTGACCCACTATGAGGTTTCATAGGGTATATCCTGGGGAAGTCACTTGCCTTCCAGTTTGGTGTTCTCTGAGTGCCTCTCTTGCTGCACTGAGATAACCTTCAAGTAGTTGGAGTTTGAGGCATGGAGAAGATGATAACACTTAGCATGGATGATGCTTTCAAGTCACTCCAAAGAGATTTGGGTTTGGGAAGCCTTTGGATATTTCTTAAAATAGTATGACAAGCTGAAGCTTTTCTGGTAGGATTTCATGGCTTGGGGGAAGACCACATATATCAAAAGCTTCACAGCAGTGGCTTAGTTATTGTGTCTTACATTCAAAGTTTTTTCTGATCAAATTTGGCTTTGAATCCATGCCAGCCTCATAAATCTGGTTGTTGGTGTTTTCCCCTGCCCCAATAGTTAAAAATAACGAAAAAATGCAAAGACTTTCAAGCTGTGCTGTAATAACATGAATAAACAGTCTTTGTATACCTAATATCAAAACAGTTAAGAGCTTTCTTTTCACATAGATAAAAAATTGCTGGAAAGGAAATTAATTGAGGAAATGTAGTGCCTTGAAATAATTCAAAGAACCTGCAGGCAGTGAACAGTTTCCCTGTCTGTGCTGGTGACCCTTATGGTGCCTGAAGGAAATTATAGTGTTGAGAGCCACTTGGAGGCATTTACAAAATCCTGTGGACTTAAATGATAGTCTCTACTGGTTTAAGTAGGTAGGACTACATTCTTACTTGGAGATAGACCCTCTCCCAGAGATTTTGGGAGTGTACGGTGTGGAGCTGTAATAGGCATTTTTAATACTATTCAAAGTGAACATTTTAGTTCTGATGAGATACAGTACTTTTTTACTCCCATGCTTATTTTTCTACTGAACATGTCTAAATGACTCAGTTGAACATGTTTTCTAGAGAACATGTCTAAAGCAAGAAACCTTATGCTTAAACCTTCCTGCTGAAAGTCACTGACCTTTGTGAGGCTTCTTGGAATGCTTCACAAAATCCCTGCTTTGGACCAGGAGAACATGGGAAATCACACTTTGTAAGGCTTGACATTGTGTCACAGCCTTCAGCATACCTGTCAAGATATTGAAAAAGTAGAATTGCGGAAGGATTTTCCTGAGTCACAAGTTCTTCTGGAAGTGGAAAGAGTTTTCCCGGTGCAACATATGAACTGGCACGTGCAGCCATCGGCTCCCATGTGTTGCTGAGACAAACTCCACAGATAAAGCATAGAACTTGTGGAGCTCTCAGGTTTTTAACTTCTGGAAGCATTCATTAATTAATCACAAATGTTTTCTGTCCACACAAGAGTTATATCATGTGGAGCTAAAGCTTGTGCCTGAATTATATGTAGTGTAGAAAGGAGTTGATTGTGTAGATTGTATAGATTGCCAGGAACTTGTCCAACGTTCACGTTCATGAACACCACATTTGGATTTTACTATCTTCTCTGAATGTGTTTGTCACTGTGTTGCTATTTGCCATCACTAATCGTAGCTGGAGTCCGTCTCATAGGTGCATCAACCATTCTTCCCAGTCTGGAGTCTGTGGCTGACCATCCAGCAAAGCTTTTTGACATCTGTTTAACTCAGATGATGTGGGTGAATGCCTTTTGCTTGCAGGACTTGAGTATATGTTTTACTATGCTAAATAGTACTTGCTTATTTAAAGTAATCGCTTTCTAATGGTCTGAGGTTTCTTTTCCTGATGTGATTATCAAATTGCTGATGGCCAATTTCATATTCTTCACACACTTCTAGTATTTGCAAGAATTTGCCATCTACTGTACTTTGGAAAGATATTTCCCTTAGCATGAGTTGGCAGAGAACTACTCTGAGGGATATTTTTGCTAATAAGTTGTGTTCAATCATACCAATTTTTGGTACTGTCTACATATGTAATCCTTAATAATTTTTGATATCTTACTGGGTGACTGGAACTATTTTTGAAAATGGTTTTCATGGCTTGCTGAAGACAAATAACGTTTATTGTATGAATCATCAAATGGAGGTTCATGTGTGCTAAAACTCACATAACTATTAAATATGCAAATAATTCTCTTTGCATAATTCGAATTCTCCTAAAACTCGACTCAGTAAATGAAGGTGAATCAAATTCACAGCTATGATTCACAAAATTATGTGTGAACCTCACATTACATATTTAAACTGTTAGGAATAGAAATCACAAAGCCAAGTTGCAAATTGGTTTCCAGAGAGCTGTGACCAGGTTTTCTTGTGCTTTGCCCTTTCTGCAGCTCCTGTTCCCTGTCTCGGGAATCTGACATTGTTCATCCGTTTACCAGAATTACTGACTATACCTTCAGTGTGAACTCTGTCCCCATGTGGTTTTTATGTAGCTGTGCTTTGCAAAAGCTTTGTGGCTATGGACATTTACTGCCACATAAATGTACTGATTTATTAATGTGGTCTGTGAGAGCCTGGTTCTTTGAGGAATCTGGTATGGATTTGGAACAGGTTTTTCAAAACAACTGAGAGATCTGTGTGCAGGGTTCAGTGATCAGCTTAGGCTGGAAAACAAGGAGACAGGAGGTTGCTGGATGCCAAGGGTGAAAACCTCAGGATGTTTTGCTGAGATCAGCCCAGCCAGAAGCAGAGTAGCCCATTGCCTCGCAGGGTTTCCCGGATGCTTGTGAAGGATTTGGCAGGAAACGGGGCTGGCTGGGGCTGACCCCAGTGTGGCAGCAATGTGGCTTGGCACAGCCTAAGAGGTGGGTTCAAGGCAGCTGCTGTGGCTGGAGAAGCTCTGGCAGTGAGGGTGTTGTGGGGCTGCGAGGGCTGAGCTGAATTACTGCAGGGCTGCCAGTTTGAGAATGGGTTTGGAAAGTCTCTTGTGGGCGAAAGGGGCCAGGACTGTGCCAAGGCCATGCACATATAGATATACTGTTATGCTGTAATTTCAATATATGGATTTTAAGTATGGTATAGATAAATACAGTGAATTATTCTTGCAGGACACTGTGAAGCACAAGTGTGGCCAGCCTGGTGTGGGCACGGTCACCACTAGCAGTGCTCCCATGGGCTGATTAGTCTTGAGCCTTGAATGTGAAATTCGGTAGCTTTTCCAATTGCTCCAGTCCGTAAAATTTCGGTGACGTTCTAGAGCCTGTAAATGTAGATTTAAATACCTCACATCATCTACTGTATTACAGACCCTGTAATATTGGTTACAAATTTGTTATTTTTCCCCTAAAAGCGCTGTCACAACTAAGTTGTCCAAACTTTCTCTGTAAATCAATCTATTGATCTCTATATAGAAGGGTGACGTAAATAAATGCCTGGCATTCATTTGTTGCTGCTTGGTAGTACTAAACCTAAATCTTAACTTTCAAAGGATGAATAAATTATGGACATGTTAATTTTATGCTGTTTCCAGCTTGCTGGTAGCGATCCTGTCATCCTGCACAGCTGTTCTGCCTTTGTCTTGTTCCACCAATAGTGACATTCAGTGCCTTGGCTCATTATCTTCCTTTCAATCTTTCTCCCTGCAGCCCTTTTTAATTATTTCAATCTATTTTGCCTAGTTGTGCAAAATTTTGTCTTCCTTATGCACTCGCCTCTTGTAAGATGCTCTGTTCTTCTGCCAGTGCATGGTACAGGTTTAGGAATATCTACATGGCCCTTATCTAGGGCTCTCTGGTGACTTCACTAAGAGCCTTGTTGAAGAAGGATGGTGGAGTAAGGCCCAGTAATGATAATTATGTCTGTATTAGGTCGTTACACATTTTTGGTGAGGAATCTGTTTGCTGGGGAGCTGTGTGAAAGGAGGAGGACAGAACATCCGTGCAACTGTCACAGTTCCTTTTTTTAATGCCGTTTCTGCTTGATGGAAGGAGTCTAAAATCTGTTCATCTCCTGCAATCCCATTAAAGACTAATTTGGAAAACTGAAAAGAGAAATACTTTGGATCAGTCTACCTTCAGTTAAAATAATGGCAGTGGTTGAACTTACTAGAAGCTCTCAATTTCTGGTAAGCTAATCAGAAGTTTCTGTTTCTGTATGTTTAGCAGTTAGGGGGAAGAAAGAGAGGAGACAAGAGGGGAGTTATTCCTCCTGATATAATAAGGCCTTGATAATTCTTGTGTGAAGCAGATTTTATTTATCTCCTTGAGCGTTTCATAGATTTTCTTTTATAAGGTTAGTAGAGGTACTTTTTCATCTTGTCACAGCTCATTCCTCCCACGACCACCTTGGTGTTGATTTTCAATGGCTGCAGGGTCAGTGAATCCAAGTGGCTTTTTTCTTTCTCTTTGGCCATTCAATCTTGGCAGGGTTATTTTTATTTTTTTTTTTAAATTTGGGGTTTTTTCATTTTAAATATGCATAGCCAAATGATTTTGGATAATGAGCTATTGAAAAGCAGCACAAGACTTCTCTACTACCAGAAGCAATGTAAACCACAAGGCTAAATGCAGCACTTTATACTCCTGCCTTATGGGAAAGTTCTGCTCTTTCAACATTTACGGTAATCCTGATTTGGGATGACAAGTTAAAATACCCAGAAATTCAGCAGGATGAAATGCCCACACAGAAATGTATTGGCATTGACAGAATGAATTGTGTTGAGAGGAGTGATAGTACCAGTTCACCACAGTGTTTTCTGAGTTGCAAGTTCAGCTTAAAAATCAGTAAAATGATAAATCGTAAGTGCCATGAAGCAACACATTGGCAAGTTGAGGATAAACTGAACTGAAACAGGTTATTCCAGTCAACTCCTCAGAAATATTTTAGTCTGAACTCAACAAAAGCATTATTTTTTCCTTTGGGATTTTCAAAATTACTGCAAAAGAAAAAAAAAATTAAAGAAAATATTATCAGTTAAAATAAAAAAGGAGAAAAGGAAGAGAAAGAGGCACTGCCAGGAAGCTGGGCTTGAGTCAGTGGAGTATTTCTGGCTCAAAGCTTAAGATGCATCTCCCTTGCCTTTCCCTCCTTAGGGGAAGCTGTGACTGTCATTTCTGGGCAGAAGAGCTGTGACATGGTTGCTGCAGTTTCAGGGTAGGAGGTTTCTATCATTCTTGTCCTATTTTACATAATCGGTAACAAAGCAGGTATAGATTTTATTTACCTTACTTGTTCAGAGGAATAGTTAGGCAGAAGTCAAAACTGAGCATAAAGTAAAAAATGGAAGGTGAAGTCTTTGTTGGTTCCCCCATCAAAAGGCCAAGAGACAAGCACAGTACCAGGCTCTAGGGCTTTTGTACAGCCTCCAAAGGGAGGTGATAGGAGTAATGAAATAATATGAAACTTCTGCAACAAAAGGCAAAGGTTTTTCTATGAAACTGCCTGCTTTTGTGGTGTCTTAGTTCAAATGTTCCCAAAATTCTGGGTTATGCCTATCACAGAACATCAAGCAAATCCTTTGGGCTGTGAATTCCTGTATAATAAATCAGGGATTACTGACAAAGTCCTCCAAGGCAACTCTTCTGCAAATAAGAAGTGGTTTTCAGGAGTAGACAACCTTTTAAAAACATCTGTATGTCCAAGGGAGCTGGTTCCAGCTGCTGAACACTGGACACAAATGTAAGAGGCAAACATTGAGAAGAGCAGTCGAAAAGAAAATTTGCAATTCTGTGGAAAGAACTAAGCTGGTAGGAAAAGCAATTCCCAGAGCAATTATAATTCACCTTTGGGGTGTCAGAAGTTCACAATATTAAACAAAGACAGCTCTAGATCTTGGCAACAGATAGAAATATGTCTGTGTTGAAAATGAAGGAGTACCAGCTTGAAAAACAGCTTTTAGAATCTACAAAATTTTATAATAATAAAGGTTAGTAAGGTAGAGCAGTTAACATGAAAGCATTTATAAATCTTTCTGATGTCCCAGCCCCAGGAAGTAAATCTGGCATTCAATTTCCTTTGCTTTCAGGTATCTGCTTCATCATACAGGGCCAGGTCCATATGCCTGGGTTCAGGTTTGGATGCTGCTGTTCAGGTCACCTTCTTCTGTGGATTACTGGCCTTAGAAGTTGTTTATGGTGTGATGTACAGGGGTTCTGAGGTGGAAGGTTCTTGATGCTTTTGAGTAGTGTAGATTACTCAGGGTGCATGGTTTTAGGTAGCAAATGTTGTGTGGAGACTCATAGTAGACTTCTATTATCTGAAGGGGGCCTACAAGGAAGCAGGAGAGGGACTCTTCATCAGGAACTGTAGTGATAGAACAAGAACTAATGGATTCAAACTGAAAGAGGTAAAATTTAGGTTAGATATACAGAAGAAATTGTTCCCTGTGAGGGTGGTGAGTCTCTTGCACAGATTGCACAGAAAAGTTGTGGCTGCCCCATCCCTGGCAGTGTTCAAGGCCAGGTTGGACAGGGCTTGGAGCAACCTGGTCTAGTGGAAGGTTGGAACAGCATGAGCTCTAAGTTCCCTTCCAACCCAAACCATTCTATGATTCTAAATGCTATAAAATCTGGTCTGCTTCACTTCACACCTACCAGCAGCAAAATCTCTCTCAGATGCTGCCTCAGTAAAAGATTCTCAAACGGAAAACTCAGAATGCTCGAGTGCCTGCTGTGCCAGGGTCTGGCCCCTGTGTTTGACACTACATTAAGAAGTGTAGTGTGCTTCTAAAGCAATTTACTTGTCCAGCATTCCTAGGCCGTCTGTGCACTGGGATCTCTGCTCTCCAGCCTGTGGGACTGGCAGCACTGACAAAATGCCTTTTTGAATGTTCCTTAAATGGAGCATCATGCAGCGTGCAGGCTTGGCTGCTCCTGCCCTGCTCTCCTGCCTCTGCAGATCCATGGGATGTGCAGCTCCTAGCTTCAAAAGGAGTTAGGTTCTCGAGTTCAGTTGGAAGCCAAAGGTTATTTGAGCTGTAATTAGGGAGTTCTCTCTGAAATAAGACGTGAGGCCCCAGGTAGTTTGAGGCCTGTAGGAAGAAGTAAGCTCTTGACATGTGTTTGTACTGTGTGAGCTCTCTTTGGAGAAACCCTTACGCTCTTCACAGGGAAGTGTGTTTGATCCAAGGCTTACACTGTGTATGCCAACGTGACAGGTCAGGAGAGAGAGAGGTGCTAGGAATGGGGAAAAAATGACTTCATTTTATAGTGTGTATATGATGCTCTCAGTAGACAAATTATTATCGTTTAAGACTATAATTAAATTTAAATACAATCTCTTAGCATTTCTGGGGCAACATCTCCCCGAAACGCCTCACCATTTCTTTTAGGGACAGGGTGGGTAACTTACGTGGTGATCACTTGGTAGTGATACACGTTATTTGCAGCCAATGAAGGTATGATTGGAATACCAGATCAGGTTTGCAGAGACACTGGGATGAGAGAAAGGGAGGTACATTCTCTATGGACATCTTGATGAAGAAACATTGCTATTTTACCTCTCCTGCCCTAAGGGCATGGCTTCTGAGAGGCACAGAATGACAGCTGGAGGAAAAATTACTTATGCTAATTACTCAAAAATTAATTAATTGCTATTAATTATTTTATCACAAAATCAATTAGTATTGTACTGCAAATCATTTTAATTAAAGGAGTCAATAAAAATCAGATAAACTGTAGACACAGCAAAATTATGGCAAAACTCCAAAGTTAGTCTCTAATAAGAAATGAAGCCTCAAACAGTTCAGCACTGACATTGAATTAGCTGTTATTTTTACTAATAAATAAGAACCCATAGCAAAAACATGAAAGCGGGAGCTTCTCCGTGGAGAAGGCTTTTGGTGGTCGTTAATGAAGTTGAAAAGAACAGTAGTAGCTATGGGTTTTTTGTAGCTATCTACGTATTTCTGAGATGATTTTCACCTTAATTAAAAAAAAATTACTGTGTGTTCCAGTTTTTAGGTTATTGTACTAGAAGGGATGCTTGAAAGGAAATTGCTCTTGAATACTTCATCATCCCTTGAATAAAAACATGCTGTCTTTGTATTCTGCACTGCCAGTTAAACAAACTCTCAGTAGCTTTGGTCCTAATCTTGGACTAAACAGGTTTCTAAGGGTGAGAAAGTAAATGAAGAAAACTCACTTTTCTGGAATTATCTGTATAGAAACGTGGTTGAAGAGATGGTATGTAAAAATTCCAGGCCAGATCTTGTGATGTCATAACCCAGCGCTGCTCTGCTGGCATTCCTAGGGTTTCTGCTGTGCATGGTATTGACAGCCACAGCCGTCCGCTGAAAGGCTGCTGTTAGTTTAGAAATGCCAATCTTTTCACAATTGGATAATGGGGAGAACAAAACCTAGAGAACATCAGAGGCATAATTAATCTGCTGCCTTTGCTTTTGAGTCATTATGTGGGATATGTGGGTGGGTGGAAGTTTGCATTAGAAAGGAAGATGTTGTACTGCTGTCTAGAAAACAGCATGGATGTCTGGTGTGTGGCAAAAACATGCAGGTGTTTTGGATGCTGGTATTTTATTATGGAATTTGCTGACTGGTTAATGATGGCAACCAGGAGAAATAGATACCAGCTTCCAGAGAACGGGTGGTTTTTGTGGGGAAATGTGAGAGTGCTGAAATGTGTGTGCCTATTAAAGCCACAAGAAAACACATTTTTGTTCTTACCTTTTCTTTTACAGCTTTTTTTTTTTTTTTTGTATCTGGACTAAGTTTTTCAAACTCATGAGCAGAATTTAATGTTTGGGGCTCCACTGACTAGTGAATGAAGCAATTTGAGTAATAAAAAGCTACTTTTTATCAGGCAAATCAAGGCATTGATGGAAAAGCTAATTTATTTACTCTTTTATGGAGAGTGCATGGTTTGCCCAAGTTTCAAGCTGACTGTGCAGCTATTGATGATTATTTCTGCAAGGAAAGTGGCTAATGAAAGGACTGACACGCTCCCCATGTCTCTCTTTTGAGACTTGAAAGTGCAGCTTTGCTGCATGGCTCTAAGGGAAGGGCTCATGAGTGTTCAGTGAGCATTTGGCACTGTTGACATATGGTAAAAACTTGCATTTTTCAAATATTTAGTGCTGGAAATAGCTTGTTTCAGAGCACGAAATGATAAAATGGTTGGAAGGCTTTGGTTATTCCTGACCCTGTTCTGGCTGTCCCCATCCTTCCCTTGCCCTCAGCCCTCTCCTAAAGCCCTCGGCATGCCTGCTACAGCTCAGGCTCTTTCTAGAGGATTCGTGATCCACTGCTTAGGGGCAAAAGAAGATGTGCTCATTTCTCCCCCAGTTGACAGAGTCATTGCTATAATTTACCATGTTCTGCATCTCATAAGCAGTTCTGATACCATTACGTATTTATGGGTCCCTATCTAATGTGCTATTTAGGAGCACTTCGGTTCATAATTCCTGATTCTAGATACATGTAAAATTTAGTTTTGTCCAGTTTAACACCTGCGTGGGAATTGCCAGGTGAGTTGAATAGTTGAGCTGTCTAAACTCAAGTCCATCTTCCTCTTTAGAGTTGTGCCTATAACCTGGTTACAACAGGCTAGTTGGCTGAGCACAGTAATGCTGTGTGTAACTGTCAGTGTAAAATCAGAATATGAATCACAAATTTTGCTGAAGCTTGACTGAGGATCTGTGGTTTCACTCTTCTCTGTGCCACAGGTCTGCACTGAGATTTTAAGTTGCAGCTTTTGTGCAAAGCCATTAAATGGGAGATGTTCAGAGTCCTTTTGCTTAAGAGAAAGGAAATGCTGTTTGAAGATGGAGATGAAGATGGAGAGAAGGGAAGGAGCTGAGATTGGGGCAATTTAGTGTCTATTCTGACAAATGAATCTCCCTAATGAACAGGGATTTGAATTCTCACCTGATGAACTCCACCCACCTCCTCATAGACTTGCTGTAGCACATCCGTGAGCTCTTGTTGCTATGAAGCTCAAGTTGTATATGTGACAGCAAGGGTATCACAGTCTACATTAAAAGGTATCAGCTTCATACAAAGACAGAGATATTTGAGTAAAAATCTTAAAAATCTGACCATCTCTCTTCTTAAATCAGGGGGTGATTTGCCTGAGAAGACTTCAAACTGTGGTCCTGTAAAATTAATCTCCCCCTGTACAAACTCCTACGACCATACAGGAATTGAATGCCATGCTGAAATGGTACTAGTGCCTACAGTCTAAACTATGTCAATCCCACAGACATTTTTGTTGGAACTGTATCACAGTAACCCTTGGTGAATTTGTGCAGACCTTTGCAGCAGGCTGCCCACACTGGTAAGCCACACTCATGTTTACTGTGAGGAAAGCCTGTCCAGACTCCTATACACCGTGCAGCGCCAGGCAGCTGACTATGCTGAAGGGATTGAAGGAAAAATGTGTGAATAATACCAGTGTAAAACATACCCATATAATTTTAATAACACAGTAGTTCTTAAAAACGAGATTGCAATGTGAGCTAACTGACATGAGTTTTAGTGATGGGCCTTAAAACCAATAGCAAAACTGTGTTATTTTCAGTGCCTTTCTAATTCCACAGATCTTATAAAAAGACCAAAGTAAATCCCACCTGCCTACATCCCTGTCCCTTTTCCACTGCCAGGTGGAAAAGCCTGGACCAGCAGCAGCTGCTGTACCACAGTTCTCCTCATGTCCAGTAGGGCCACTGCTCAGCCAGCAGCAGGCATAGGATGATGATATATGCCTTCTTTCTTGCCCATCCTGAGATGCACCAAAGGCTGTTAATAAGCAGGTTAGTTTGGACTCACCTTTGGGTATCAGCACACTCTGTCACTTCATTGCCACACCTGAGCTGAGATCAGAGACCACCACACTGTACTCCTTGCTTACACAGGTTGTTTTTATGTCACTGACCCAGAAGTGGGAAATGTCTCCATATCTTGGTACCTTGAGATATGCACTTTCAGGAAAAACAAAAAAAATACAAAAAGCCAAAGCAACTTTTCAAGGAAAGGTGTGTTTAGAGCTTTCTAATTTTGTTTTACA
The DNA here is from genome assembly GCA_013399855.1 of Oxyruncus cristatus. Taxonomy (NCBI): domain Eukaryota; kingdom Metazoa; phylum Chordata; class Aves; order Passeriformes; family Cotingidae; genus Oxyruncus; species Oxyruncus cristatus. Next base: position 224,010 of record VXAY01000770.1, on the reverse strand, counting down.
CTTCACACCACGTTGTTGTTGATGTGTTGTTCCATCATGTCATGTAGTGTGATGTAAGAGGACAAGTGCAGTAAGGTATTCGCTGTGTGGGTGGACAGTCTGAAGAGATGGAGTGAGTTCTCTCTAACATACAACCGGCCTTCAATTATGGATTTTTTTTAATGCTTACCTTTTTCGAAGGTCAGTCTGTCTGCAGGAAAGTGACATTTCTGTGAGAGATGCAATCCAGTAAGCATGTACAACATAAAACAACGCAGAGCACACCAAATCCTCCCTTTTAGTGCTCTTGAGTAAACACAGCCTTGAAAATCTCCGTCACATTCCTGATGCAGGACAGTGGGCTACTGCAGAGGAGTCAGGATCCTGCTTGGCATGTACTTATCCAAGGGTCTTGGGTGTTAAGCAAAATCCTCATGTTACAGAGAGGAAATGGGCAGAGATTAAATGTTCTGACTAACCATTTGATGAAGGTGGGGCTATTGAGAACCACTTCAGCTTCCTGCCTTTCAGGCATTTTTTTGCTTCACTGTCTCAGAAATGTATGTCTGAACTAGCCTCCTCTGAAAAAAAGACTGTCCTTGTCTTTGATGGATTTTTCATGATCTTTGTGCAGATGGTGACTCATGTCCAAAACATGAGCAGAACTGTTTACTACCAGGGCCTGTGTGTACTTCCCAAAAGAGTGTTTTCTCTGTTTCCTTAAATCTGGCAGAACTTCTTTTTATTCTTGAAAATGTTTGTTCAGAAATGGAAGATTCTTTGGAGAAAGCAATTGGGGGACATAATGATTTTTTTTTTCCTTATCAGAGCTTTACACAACATGACTTTGAGAGTCCTTACCATAGTTTTCTTCATTAAGTCTAATTAGGTTTGAGAGAAGCAATCCAGGAGAGCTACAGGTGCTTTATCTCCCTTCAAAATAATGCTGAGTTTAAGCATGTGGCCACAGGCAATGCTGCATGGAGTTGAGGAGTTGTGCTGGCTATTCCTTGGGTTTAGGAGAGGGGGTATGACAGTTTGTGATGCCCAAGGTAGGTACTCTTTGGACCTGCTCTTTGTCTAGGTTTAGATGCTGCTTTTGGTGTGTCTGTGATCAAATGGTGGCCCTGAGAAATACCAGCACATTTCCTATAATCCCCAGGATCCCAGGCTTTGTGTGTGCATTGCTGTAAATTATGGAAAAGCTGTGAGGGTTGATGATGGACTGTGGTCACTGGCTGGAGGACATACCTGTTGAGGGCATCCTGGTTTTGACAGTACAGCAAATATTCCCCTGCGTTCTGATCTTCATGTGGCTTTCAGAGTGGTGATTCAGAAGGCTGCCTGGTAGGGCTTCTGACCATTTAATGGGGGCTTAATTTAATCTTTAATCAGAGCTACCCAGCAAAACTGTTCTGTATCTATTTCCTATTGTTGCCTGTGAAGGGATATTTTTATGGAAACTTTATGGTGAGTCTGTTAGTCCAGGGTCCAAATGCTCTTCGCTGCCATGTGCTTGGGAGCAGCAACAGGAGCTGAAAGGCTGTGCTTTGAGGTGGCTGAGCTGGCCAGTCTCAGGAGCCACATTTATAAAGCACTTCCTAATGAAGGGAAAAGAAGCTGGAGAGATATTTTCTAAGAATAAAAATCCCTTTATGGTTTTTTGAAAACTACTTTGCACTTTGCACAAATGATCGCTTAGCATCTGGCAGGCTGGGTATTTGCCATGTATGGCAGAGGATACAGTTTGTGTAGTTGCAAGCAATCTACTCAAAAAGCTTTTGTGTAGTCCTGGAGCCCAGGAACTTGTTAATTTTGAGCAGTCATTTTCCACATTTAGCCCATTAGAGACTCTATTTTTGGTGACCTAGTTTGAGCTCTTTAAAAAATAATCAAGCAGCATTTTTCTGATCTGATTTGTAATGGGACTGTGGATTGGTTTTCCAACTTGAAATGAAAGTTAGGGGAGTGGGTAGAATGTTTATCTACCTGGTCCTTCACAGCCAACATTTGCAATTGATTTTAGAGGGCCTCCAGGAGGGTTAATCTGACAAAGACTGTGGCTTGGCTTCACCACTTCAAGGGTTATTGTTTGACTTGCTACTGGGAAAATAATGCAGTAGCCAGGTTTAAATAATACTTTCAGTGTGTGATAACCTCCAGGAGTGCTACCAAGTATTACTGGGCATGTTCCAAGCACTGTTGGAGCCTGTGGATTTGCCTGCTCCCCAGTGTGTATGATGGGGTGTGCATTAGAAAGGAGCAATTGGAGCACATGCCAAATTGTCTAACCATGGGTTATACACGGACTCTGCTGCAGCAGAGCTGGGGTTAGGGCTCAGACCTAACTGGAACCCAAAGATCCTATTTCCTTGCTCTAGCTCAGCTCTGGGAATTAGTACCACACACAGGAGAACTCCGGCCTCTGGCTGCTTGTGACTGCAGGGGGAACCTGGGTGTCAACAGACCTATAGTTCCTGTGAATGAGGAAGGATACTCCCAGTTGAGAGCAGCCTGGGCCTGAGTGCCAGCTTGTACAAGTGGGCAGCTGGCAGCAATTCCAGGAAAATTAAAAGAAAGAAAAATACCTGAAAATAAAATCTCGGTTTCTAACTTTATCTATAAATATTTATTGCATTTTGTGGCAATTTAAGTTTGCATTTCCCCAAATACCTTGTTGCCTGGAGTGGCACTCCAGGGGAAACACACTCTGGATACCCCTTCCCTATCTGTGTCAGCAAGATGCTTTGCCCGGGGAGCATACCCCGACTTCAGGCTCACTCCTGAGAGCAGGGAGAGTAGCCTGGGAAAGATGACATTGCGAGGAGAGGCACAGAGTAATCCTCTGGACTCCCAAGAAGAATCTCTGTGATATTTTTAAGGATCTGCAAATCAAGGATTAAATCTGCCAATTCAGGAGGAAGGGAGAAGACAGCTCTCTCTAGGAGACACAGCAGTGAGGGCAGTCCCTGGCATGGAAAGTCTCTCACAGGTTCTTGAGGTAACTATAGGAAAAATGTGCAGCCACCAGATGTCACAAATGTGTGCACCTCCCAGACATCATCCTTGGAAGATCCTTCAGTGGGGCCCTTGGAGTGGGAAGAAGGGAGCTGCCACATGCAGAATTACAGCAAAGGTTTGGGGCAGCTGTGAGGTTCCCGCTTGGGCCAGCTGAGCCTTCCTATTATTGAAGTTGAAACTGGTCCTTTGTCCCTCTTGATCGCTGCTCCAGGCCCAGCTTGTGTGGGACTGACCCACAGAGCACAGCTCTGCCTCAGGTTGAAGTTTCTTGCTGTTGGATGATTTGTGCCTCTCTTTCTCAGCAAAACTACTCTTCCAGGGGTCAGGAATTGGCAAAGATGATAGTATAATTCAATTGAGATCAGACTGTTTGTAATTAAAAATGTTTGTCCTATTAGAAATATGAGAATCCTATATTTATATTTGATTTTTAAAAAAAGAAGAAAATCAGTAATTTACCAGTTTCTATTGCTACTTTTCTGTTTCTGTAGCTCAAAAGTATCTTGATCCAACAAACAAGATATGGCAAATATTCTAAATAGTGTTTAATTTATTTTTTTTACTGAAAAAATATGTAAATGTCTGAGAAATTATACTTTGAAAAGTGGCTACTGCAAATTAACAGCATTTCACATGGATCTTACTTTGCATTTTTAATGCCCATAATGCATGTCCCAAATTACATGATTTGCATTATAAACCAAAACAGCTCCTGTGTCACTGCTGCTGTCCAACGGTTGAATAACAAGGCTTTTCTTTCCAAACTGTATAAATACATATTTACCCAAATGATGCAATTTAGGGCTCATTTATTTATGTTTTTCTGGTCAGTCAATCACGCTGACATTTTTTATAGTCATTGCTTTTAACTGTATCTAAATCTAGTGTTTGAGGAATGGAAGTGCCAGGCATAGACTGGAAGTGATCGTTTTGTCATTGCATTGACATTTTGGTTCCAAAGCTGGTGCCTTCTCTGTCTCTGCCTTTGCCTCCTGGAAAATTTTGGGTTATTGTGTTGTGCCATCTTCAGCTGCAATGGTTTTATCTTTCTCCCCTGGGCCTATGGTCTTAAGTGAAGGACTGGGGACACTCTGGGTCCTTGGGCCACTCCTGTCCCAGGGTTTTTTCTGCACGTTTCATTAGAACCCAGAATACTGAAAGTATATCTAGCCACTGTCCCTTCACTGCTCCAGAAGATGTTTAAGGCAGGGGTCTGTTGTCTTTGGAGTCCTTCTCCTCCTTGCTCTGCTTTGTTTCTCCAGCATTCTGCTGTCTGAAGACTCTGGAGAAAGATTTGGATTATTTCAATCACGTAATCTCATCATCATGTAGATTATCGATTGTTCGAAGTCCTGACTTGGGTCATCTACACTTGTTTTTGGTCGTTTTCCAGGATTGCTCATCCTCATTGTCCAAGGAAATTCAATTTAATGGTTCCTACATCATTAGTGTGGTGTACCCAATGCTTAAAATTCACTCCAAACTGGTAATCAGAATCATAAATGATCTTGAGTCAGCTAGTTCCAGTTGGCTTCTGGCTTGAATATGAGGAGGGAGAAGGTAAATGGGTGAATAAACTCACTGTTTCTTTAGTTCTGTCTCCCTTACTCAGTCCTTTCACAGACAGGTTTCTGTTACTCAGTCGCCTTCCTTTTCAGCTGTCATTTTCTGGTTTCAAGCAAAATTGAGTCTGGTGGAGCTCTCCTTATCTGTCCTTGTGTCACTCAGGGAAGAGGCTAGTTGTGGCAGATAAGGGGAGTAATGTAAGTAGGAAAGTATAAATATCTTCTGTTTAAATGCAATAAATGCCAGAGAAGGGTAGGATTTTTTGTGTTGTGTTATAGTACCTAGTAAACAACCATAATATCTATTGAAATGGGGAACCTGCAAGCTTAACTAAGAGTTGTCTGAATCTGAGAACTCTGAGGGTTTGAGTGTAGCTGTGTTGGCACCACTGACAACACTTGCTCCAGTGCTGCTCTGTGTGGAGGCTCCCTGTGACTTTGTACCTGCCTAGCAAGTAAATGATGAGTGCTGTTAAATAATTTCATGTTCCTGGCTCCTAAGACAGCCAGTTGTTGTGGTGACAGGTGTGTCCTACCAGACTGAGGGGTGTTGGGTGTGCCTAGCAAACCCAGCCATGGACTGCCCTGATCCCAGCATTCAAGCTCACAGGGCTGTGTTAGAGTCAATGTTGAACATTAGCTTGTGAGCTAATGTTCACTCACAGACAGGCTTCAGGAGGAGAGGGAAAGGCCAATGCCACAAAACTAGCAATAGCTGAAATGCCTAGGACCTGAGCTTTTCCAGGGAAAAGAAATATGATTATGATAAATGATGAAAGCAACAGCACTTTGTGCTGTTCTAATAATATGTAGCCCAGTGAAAAAAATCCAATAAATGCCTGTGGTTACCTGGCTGTGCAGGAGCTGTGACAGTGCCAGAGTGTCGAACACAGCCCTTTCACCTGTGTTTGATCAGGATTGGGGATGAGAGCTGCTTGATATGTTGGCTGCTCAGGGACTTATTTCCTGTGCAGGAACTGTGGATGGCAGGAGCTCTGTCACAGCACCTACCTGGCACAAGTGCCTCGAGAGGGCTGGTGGAAAGCAGCTGGCTTGTGTCAGTGAGCAGCAACCTTTCTCCTCCATTAAGAGGATTGAGTGCTCCCTGAAAGGAAGCTGATAGAATCGTCTTCTGGGTTTGTTGGGAGCTGCCATGCTGAGATTTGGGAGAGTTGAAGGTGGTAGGAAGGGAGTTGTCACAGGTTGTATGCGGTGTGAAGTGAGAGGTGTGTTGGACAGTGTCTCATCTGGGGATTGCCAGGGTAGCTGCCGACTACAAGGGATCCTCACCATGGACACAGCAGAGGATCAAAGCAGGTTTGCCAGCACCTTCCCTCGCTGATCACCTGCATTATGAAAACAAGCAGATTCTCAGTAAGCATTTCAGTAAGACTCTCAGTAAGCATCAGGAGGTTTTTTGAGAAAGAGAAGTGATGCACTGCTTTTAATCAATATTTTCCTGGCATCCTATTTCTTGTGCTGACTTCGGTGCAGCGGTGCAGACTGGAGGGATCTCACTCCCTGGCTCTCATTTGCTACTTCGATATTGCATGAGCATGACCTCCTCCTTTCCTTGTGCCCCACTCCCTGAACCGTGTTTGGCGTCTTGCTGTAGTTTTGGACCTCTAGTAAAAGGCTGTATGCTGCATTTCATGCCTATGCAAAAGGCTGTGTCCTTCTGGAGTGTGTAATTAAATCCAGAGCTGCCAAAGTGGAACCACATCGTGGAGTCCCCACTAGTTATATCAGTATTTTCAGGACTCTAGGAACTGTTCATAGTCTCACGTACTTTGTCCCCAGCCTGCATCCATGGCATGGTGAGCAAAAGCTTACCTGGTTAGTGATAGAGAAGAAAAGTATAAAGGAGCAGAGCTGTATCAGTAGCAACCCACATGCACCACTGAGAAGAGGAGAGGGTGGGGACAGCAGCAGCAGGATACTGAGGAATCAGGAACTGGAGATAGATAACATAAACAGCTCTCTTGCCAGCTGAAAACCCAGTGGGATGATGATAAAGTGCACAATGTTTATTGATATCTGAATGACGATTTGTTTCAAAAAAAAATGCATTTTAGAACTTAGCATAAACTCAGTTATCTGATTCTAGCATAGCTTAGTATTTATTAGGAAATATATGGCTTTTTTATAGCCATTGTTCACCTTAGGGAGAAAATAAAAAAAACCAAAAACTGAGAGAGCCATTTTATTTTAATAGTACTGACTTCCTAATCTAAGCACTCTGTACAAGTAGCCTGACTGCAAGTGGAAAGAAATGGTGGATATTACCATTTATCCTTTGTTATGGAACACTATCACCTCTCTCTGTCTCCATCAGCAGAGCCAGGCAATAATTTACTGCAGTGGACACTGAGGTGTGGCTCCCAGGCCACTCCAGTTCAGGTAGTTTGTCATCATGAGCGTTCAAGAAGGAAAATTAAGTTGATTAAAGGGAGAAGATTTGTCATGTCAGCGTTTTTGCCCACCTAGAAGGCAGTGCTCTTTCTCTCCCTCCTTACTCCACCCTGTCTTCCTTGTGCTGAGTTTTCTTGTGTACATAAGTAGTTTTGATGAAAAGTTGCTTTCTTAGCTGTGCCTCAGAAATAGCAAATGTTATATATATGGAAATGTAAATGGTGCTGATTAGCCAAGTTTTGTGGTTCAAGGAGAAAAGTTCAATCAGAACGTGAAGAGCAGGAAGAGTTTTTGTCTGCCCTGTGTATGATCAGCCCTTCAGCAACTGCCGGGGAGTTTCCTACTAAAGTGTGGAAAAGCAGGGCAGAGGAAAGGCAGTCAGCAGCTGTAAAAGATGAAGACACATGTCTTTCTAGAGCGTGTGTTCACGCCTGCTAAACCTCCTCAGCAGTTACCAAATTAGGTAGTTTGTCTCCAAAAATTCATGAACACACCGAATATGGTAAGCACAGGGAGCCAGGGAGCAAAGAGCAATTTAGAATGCCAGTCATCTACCACTGTTGCCTGATGCTTAGTGATTAGAATGTTTAGAGAGCCGGATGCTGTGCAGTAATTTCCAGAGCTGGTCATACTGTAGTCAGACTCTGAACAAGCCTTCAAGGAAGAGCTTGTGACTGTGTTCATTTATTAAGGTCTTGACCCATAGCAAAATTTCATTATCCATCTTGAACTGCTTCAGGAGCCTGTTTGCTTATGACCCCCACAATGCAGTGTGCTATGCTGTGGATTATGTTTAGTTTTCAGACCGCTCAGTGATAGCCTCAGCTGAAGTCTCCAGGCTGTAGCTGACCTTGACATGGTTCCTTGTCCTCCTGCCTGAACCAAGGCCGAGCCTCTGCTGAGGAGGATGGGCATCACTGGGGGGGGAGATGACTACTGCTGTGATAAGCACAGCAAAGCTGCTGGGTACATGAAAGGGAGTTCCTGATCTTAATGCTGCACTTCAGGAGCTCTCCAGATCAGTCCTGAGCCTATTCGCTTCTCTGAAAGGAAAATATTTCCTTCTTCTTGGCTTGTCACATAATTGCTAATATTGCAAGAGACATTCAGTGTTGTTGGTACAGTTGAAATTAATCCCAGCATAACTTTCCTAGTAGGAAAATACCTGCTGTGAGGAGCTGTGCATGTAGGCAAACCTTTTTGTCCATCCACCTGTTCTGTAGTCCTACCCTCTGTGGGCACAAATGTGCAATCCCTTCCTCTGCTCTAACTGGTCCCTTTCCTCAGGTGTCCTGCAGTGCTGAAAAGGATGGCTAACTGGCAAAGATAATAGTGGGGGAATACTTTCACTTCCATGAAGATAATGAAATAAAACTGTTAGGAGTTCCTGTGAAGCAGCCTGCGATTAAACATAAGGATTTATTGTGGAACAATTAGGTGAATTTGGCCTTGGGTGTCTCCCCCCACTTTTTGGCCTGTTGGGAGGGGTGGGGGGAAATGAAATTCTGATTTAAAGCACTGCTTTGTTGGAGTTCTGTCTGGTTTAGTGGATTCAGCTTTAGTAACAAATCTCATCAAGAACAGCCAAAGCAAAGGATACGTTAATTTGTAAGTGTCCTGTGAGTTAACTTTGACTGATAGAAAAGGAAAATGAATTTTGACTTGTTACTGGAAACACCAACATGGGAAGTGACATGAGAATAACCTCCCAGATCCTCATCTCACACCTGTATCTTCACTCTGATGTAGTGAGGATGGTAAAGGCCATGATAGTGAAGTTTCCCTGGCAAATGCTATCCCTTAGACCCAATTCTGTGTTGAGAGCCAGAGGGTCAGTTTTCTGTTCCCTGAAGTTTGCTGTGATTTGCCGTCATTTGTGTTATTGGAGCCCCATGTAGCCATTGGTACCGTTCTGGTCGATATTCTGGTAAAGGAAAGCATTAGAGTGCCACGGCTGTGATGATCTGTATAGCCAGGGGAGTGTTTAGCAGCTGGTGACACAGATTAATTTCAGTCTTTGGGCTTAATGTGAGCCAAAAGTGAATTGCTGGAAAGAAAAAAAATGGGTAGGCCAATGAATCTTCACTGGAAATGGCAGAATTGCTGTGATGTGGACTGCAGGTTTTGCAGACATTACCATCAGCTCTGTTTGAATGAGTGATTTGAAAGATCATCATGGCTAGGCTTCGCGAACAAAGATTTGGGAAGGGCTCTACCCACGTTTGTTGCAAGCGCGTTGGTGGCTAAAAAGGCCAATACGAGATAGGCATGTCCGGTTGCAAAAGGCACAGCAGAAAGACTCCTTAGATGGTATGTTCTGCAAGGCACGATTCTTTCTGCGTTGTCTTTTCTCCTCAAGGGTGATCCTGCGTGCTTTCTCAAAAGCATCAGCAGCGTTATAGATGGTGTGTCTCCAGGCCTCCCGATTGGAGGCCAGAGTAGACCAGTTATGGTGGTCAATATGGCCAAGGCTGAGATGTTGTTTCAGGAAGTCCTTGTATCTTTTCTTCGGGGCTCCTCTCTTGCGGCAGCCGGTGGCAAGTTCACCATAAAGCAGGATCTTAGGGAGGCGGTGGTCCTTCATCCTGGAGACGTGCCCAGCCCAACGCAGCTGTGTTCTCAGTAACATGGCCTCAATGCTTGTGACTGCTGCTTGTTCCAGAACAGATGTATTGGTCACATAATCTGACCAGTGGATGTTAAGGATTGTACGGAGGCAGCGTTGATGGAAGCGTTCTAGGAGACGCAGGTGGTGGCGGTAGATGACCCATGATTCAGATCCGTATAAGAGAGTAGACAGCACTATGGCTCTGTAAACACTGATCTTTGTACTTTTCTTCAGGTGTTTATTTCGCCAAACTCTTTTATGAAGCTTTCCGAAAGCACTATAATGTTGTCTATCTCCCCGTCAGTCTTACCATCTGATGAGATGAGGCTGCCTAGGTAATTAAACTGCTGGACTGATTTGAGTTCTGTTTGGCCAATGGTGATGTGGGGATGATGGGGGACTTCCTGAGGTGCAGGTTGATGGAGAATTTCTGTCTTCTTTAAACTGACTTCCAGCCCAAAAAGCTCAGCAGCATCTGCAAAGCAGGATGTTAAACGCTGCAGGTCTGCTTCTGTGTGGGCAACAAGGGCGGCGTCATCAGCATAAAGCAGCTCCCGGACAAGATGGTTTAAGGTCTTGGTTTGGGCCTTCAGTCGCCTTAGGTTGATTTGAAAGAAATGCTTACATAAAACAGCAACTTGTCAGCTCTTTTCACTAAACTCATTGGCTTGCAAAGATCATGGCTGTTTCTCTGTAACTACTGATGATCTGTGTTTTACTCTTGACTTTTCAACTTCGTTTCAGTTCAGAATTCCATTGCACAGTGTAAGGGCGTTGTATGACACAGACCTTTCCTTTTTCTGGAAAGCTTACAAGCCTAAATGCACACGAGAGTGGGGGAAGAAAGCTAGCAATTCTATGAAGGCAAAGGAATATGTGCTAAATTCTCTCCTGGGGACCAGCGAAGCAGAGGGATGAACTACTGAGCCGGTGGAAGGGGAATAGAGTCTCTAAAGAGGACAGAAAAGAGCTGAGCATGGCTTGTTTAATGTACAAAACAATAGCTCAAATGGTCTATTAATTGTTGTCAGTACCTGAGAGCAGTTTCAACTGAAGGACAGTGCCAGCACACACTTAAATGCCAAGTGAAATAAAACCCCTTGGATTTTCAGAAGAATTGGGCAGGTGACAGTTCCCTTCTCTCTCAAGCTCTGGTTCAACAGAAGCCAAAGCCCAAAGCTGTTCCAATGTCAGGTCTTTAACATTCACACCACCAAATGTAATTAAGCTCTGCAAGGGCTGCACCCTGGATAGAATTTATCTCTTGGTTTGTAATGCTTTAATTTAGTGTCAAATATTCATGGGCTGGCAGGGTCAAGTAGGGATAGAAAAGTACTGTAACAGACATGGGGCAAGTAGGATGCTAAAGAATTCACCTGAAAGGTTAGTCATCCAAGGAAACCCATTAGGAAAATTATTGTAAATATCTTCCTGCATCTTTGACTCACAGATCTAAACATGAGCCACTTCTGCCACTGGCCTGTGGGACTTCCAGAGCACAATGTGTGTGCAATGTCTGCTAGCTCACACACACACAATATTCCACATGAGCAGACAACCCCAGGTGCCATTCCAAATGCTGAAGTGTGTTTGGTGTGCTCTGCACTTAACAAGTCTGTTGCATCTCATGGGCTTAAGGGACAACAAAGGCTGGGTTTGAGACATCCCAAAAATACCTATGCAGGGTGGTTGTATGACCAAATGATTTTTTGGGGGGAGCATGCCCTGCCCAATTAAGGACATGGTTCAAAGCCTGTGAAATGATGCTTATTGGTGTCAAAGGATCAGGACTTATAGTGTCCAAGTTATTGTTGACAAAAGAAGTTTGTTCAATAAGTGAAATTATTGTATTAATGAAAATTAATTGATTTGTTCATTCAATAAGATGTTTCTGAGGCCCGAAAGGTGTGTTTAGTGCATCTGATAGGGAATTCTCAAATTGGGAAGACTGGATCAGAAAGAAGGGCAAACAGAGCCCTCAACCTGTGGGACAGTGCAAGTAAGTAACTGAAATTCAGAGCAGCTGGGAATAATTAGCTGTTCGAAGTCCAAGTGTCTCTTCTGCTTAGTGCCAGGTGAGAAAAGAGGGAGGAGAAGAATTATTGGGCGAACAGGCTGTGGGGCAATATGGACAGAGTAGCTGTCTGGATGCAATATCTGGAAATATGTAGTACTTTACGAAATGTGTGGATACAGGGGAGCTGATGCTGAGTACACATGCTGTGCGCTCCTTCTCCAGGAGTAAAATGCCCCTTGACCTGCTGTCTTCTGTTTTCCCAATTGGCTCTCAAAAGCACTGGTTGGTACCCGTAGAAGAGAATTGGCTAAAAGGAAAAGTCCTTTGGAGCTGGAAATACCTGCAGCTTCAACCTGATGCTATACCTGCCAGTTGAGCCTTCAAGTCAGGCTGGATGCTGGGAGAATGAGAACTGGTTTTGCTCAGCTGAGAGAAACCTGTCATTTGAGCCAGAATCTTCCCCTTACCTCACTGCAGCATGCAGTGAGGAATTACCTAAGGATTGCATTTTTAGACACCCAAAATATCCAAAGAGAAGAAGTTCTGCAGGAATACAAACATGCATGAACACTTTTTTAAAGCATTTGTGTGTGTTTGTAAATACGTAATATGCTACATAGAGCTATATGCACACCCAAAGACAAGAAATTCTGGAGGAATACGAACACATGTGCACATGACACCTTTTAAAAGCATATATGTGTATTTGTAAATACGTGAAAAAGCTGGATGTAGCTATACTCACACATGTTCTGAAATTTCTGAAAACTCCAGAGTAGCAAAACTTAATTCTGCAAAATCCTCGGGCACTTTTTAGAGTTAAATTAATACTGATGCAATTAAAATGGTAATACTATTTATTAAAAAAAGAGTGCTTAAATAATTCATTTTCCTATTGGTTCTGTGGAGTATGGTGAGGTTTAGCAATTATATGCTAAGTAGAAACAGCCTCTCCTGGAACGATTTCATGATAATCTGACCTTTGAGGGTCCTGGCTCACAGCAGCTGGCACTTTTTGTAAGGTTTACGGACTGTAAAGTAATTAATACATATGAAATACCATTGCTGGCCTTCTGAAGTCATTGTATCCTTGAGCGCTCCCTTTTCTTTCTCTCTTGAGCAGCCTTTTTCTTTCCTTATATCCCTGAATATTGGGGGTCTGGCCACTGATCTGCTCCGGATGAAGGGCACCATCCTAGCTGAGAGGTGCACTGGTGATCACCTTCTCTCTGTTTAGGGGTTCAGAGGACGTAATTGACAATCTGCCATGCTTAATTTTATTTAATATTAAGCACAATAATAGCTCTTGAAAAGCTGTCTTTCACGGAAAGGTAATAAGGGTATTAATAAAAACAGGTGAGGAGAAAGGCCCTTTTTTTAGCTTCCTGCATTATTTTATCACTGTCAATCAGCTCAGAACTCCTTTGAGATTATTCCTGTACAGTTAATAACATTGTTTCTGTGATGACTTTAATGACTGAACCTTTCTTCCATCCTTAGCTATGAAAATAATCACTCTGCTTTTTTTCCTTTGATAAGCTATTGTGTGGGGCTCAGTACATTAAGGAACATTATTAAATATAGAAGTTTCCTCTAATTAAGCCATTGGCAAAAGATGGCTTGTCCAATCATTTGCTGGTGATGGGTACTGAAAGAAATTATATCTTGTACAGAGTATTACACTTTTTCTGCCATGCTTCCCCTAAAAAAAGAACAAAATGATATAAAAATAAAGCAGTAAGGTTGCAAACTCAGGCAGTCAGAAATTAGATAATGCCAGAATGATGGGTGCCTGGATCTGCCTTGTGTTAGGAGAGATGCATTCTCTCCCTCCTCACTCCTGATCACAACCTTTTCCTCTTTTCTCTCTGATCTCTTGCCCTGTACACTATCATTTCCTGACACAAAATTACCATTTGTCCTAAAACCTTAATTCTTAACCTTTTCAGAATTGTATGCCAAGAGCAAACCATGTTTTATGGTTTTGTTCCTGGAAAAGAGAGAAATAATTCTCTGTACAACTTTTCCAACACCTCCCTCCATAAACGCACTTATAATTCAAAGATATTTGTGCATCTTGAGGAAACCACCATTTGTTCATTGGTGCAATATTTGCCTGTAGGAACAATTGTCTGTTTAAGGTGTCTGTTCATTCTGGACGTGACTAAAAAAGCTCTTATCTCCTGTAAGACTGTGCTTCCTCCTCAGTTCAGAAACCACACAGAAAATGCAGTGAGTGGGAGGAGTTTTTAACATGCCCCGTTGAAGAAAAGTAGTGGGATTAATTCAGAGGAACATCTTATTTCAGAGTTAGTTCAGTCACTGCAGATGAAAGGTTGTTTTCCTAGTTAGTGGCATTCTACATAATCTTAAAATCTGGAGGTTACATGTCTTTCCTAAAGCATACCTCTGAGTTTGAAAATCAGATGCATTTACTAATTGCTCACATGTTATAAATTATGGATGTCTCCTTGATGGAGACTTTAACAATCTATTAAACCCTGAATAACAGAGTTATTCTCCAGCTTCTAGATAAATAAATCAAACCCACAACTTTTAAAATAATAAAAAGCCTTGTAATGTTTTATCTTAATGGAAATAAACCTAATCAAAAGCCAGCGATTAATGAATCTCTCCAAGGTTTCTATTCTTGAAGAGATTAGAGTTACAAAGGCTGAAATAGTTTCAGTAGGTAGGTGTGATGTTGAGCTCAGATGTTATATTTATATATGCTCAGCTAGAAATAAGAGTTGCTAAAATCCAATATTTGGATGAAGATTCTCCTCTTCAGTGAAACCAGAGAGTTAATGAAGCAATATTCACTAATTTCTGTGTGCAGAAATGTTCTAGAGTGCCAATAAAGTTAGTTCATCCCAGGAAATGCTTTGAAAATGCTCATTAAAGAGTGGTTGTTGCACATATGAAACAAACTGGAAATGTGTTTTTAGGAAAGTATTTTCTTGGGAAAGAAAAGCAAAGCTCTCCAAAAATAAGTAAACTGCTTTTTCAGGGTTGGATAGCCAGCAATTTGATTCTTGCGAAAATGCAGACTGAGAATGTTGAGCTGAAATTTGGCAAGGTTACCACATTTGCACTATGTGTAGTCAGTTCCTGCATCCAGAAATAGAAACAGCCTTTTGCTTTCAGGAGTGGCCTGACCCCTTCACCTGCACTTTGAATAGAAAAATAGAAAAGTCCTGTTGTTCAGCTCCACCTCTATATCAGATCTCTGGGATGTTTAATTCATTCTGCATTGCTCTGAGGAATGAGAATTATGCCAAATGAGGGCTTCCATTGCTTCCATAGCTACTATGGTGAAGAGATTTTAATAAACACATCTAATTTACCTGACTGTAGATTTTCCCATAATTCCTACCCACTAACCTGGCTGTGTACTAGGAAAAAAGCAATCACCATGTCTGATGTAAAACACCTGTTACTCATCATACATCACATGAACAAATAAAACTTCCTTCTTCTGTTAAATGACCACAAAACATTGCTAGGATCTTCACAGGCAGTTTGCTTTCCATAGTATGTCAGTTCTGGACACCATTACAGCCTGCACTGCATTTGTCATGTGTGCTCTTCCATTTGACTTCTGGTCAGATGCTTGATCTTTCATAACCACTGTGGGAAAGACATCCTTCTTCACCCCTCCTTTTTGCTTCCTGTGTATTTTGTTCCTCTTGATCCACTTGCTGTCTCACACGGTGTGCAAACTGGAGAAGCTGGAAGTGCTTCTGAGCTGTGAGAGGTGGAGCATCAGTCTTCTTCCTCCACCTCTTTCTCCTCCTCTTACCTTTCTTCCATTTTCTCTCCTTGGGAAGACTTGGACATGGATGGATGGGCTCCCTGATGTCCTCTAACCAGTCTCATGAACCAAAGGACTAAGTAACTAGCCTCCCAAGACATAGTTCAGCTTAGACACAAGCAAAAATGTTATGGGGCTTTATCACAAATAGGAACAGCGAGGGACTGAATGCTCTTTTCTTCTTTGGTACACGATATCTTGTTTTGCCAAAATAAATATATCAGTTTGGTTCAGTCCACTGACATCTCAAGATGCCTGTGGCAGTGCAGCCAGCACTTTGTGTAAATAGGACCGTGAAGCATTGTGCAGTGAAGGTAACAGGTCATGGCTCCGTGCGTAGTTAGGAGAGCACCTCTGCTCCAAGGACTCTGCTGTCTAAGTATAAAAAAGAAATGCCAAAGCTGATATTGGATGCAGATGTCCCATTGCAGACCTTGGGCTGCTGCTGGTCCACTCTGCCTCTCTAAAGCAGTTTCAGGCATCAGTTTGACAAGACAACCTTTGCTTGGACTTTCCTAATGAAAGCATCCCAAGATCCTTGAATGCGCTCACAGCTTCTCACAGGTCGTGGCTGTCTCAGGGAAATTGGTAAAAGGGGATGTCTTTTCACATGGTTATTGCTTTTCTAAAATCCCTCCAGAGTGTTGATATTATTTAGTTTATGAAGTAGCTGTTTGTGCAATTTTATGTTGCCTGGGAAGAAACTATGATTTACTTGATTGAAGCTCCCAAAAGCAGAGAAAGTAAAAGGCATCAATCTCTCCCACTGGAAATTCTGTAACTGGGCAAGCTATAAGCTGATATGCTTTGAGTGACTGCAAAATGTAGCTCCTACTAAACAGCTCAAATGGTAAAGCATTTTGTAACAGAATAATGACCTCATTTTAGTCTTTCCGATTTAATTTATGACTAAGTTTTCCCTTGGGAGATGATACAATAAACTCTCCTGGAAACTAGTCTGCAAATATCTTGAAGACCAATCAGGTGTTACAGTGTAATGTCAAAATTCTTATTGACTTGCTAAATATGTACTCATCCATAGCTTTTGTCAGGACAGAGAGATGTTGGCTTTGAAGATTGAGTTGTTATAGAGTCCAGACTTTGTCTAGGTCATACTTTTGCTCAACATAAGCAATTTAGGATTTATTGTGTGCACTCAGTCAGGCTGGGCATCTGAAAGTTTAAGCAAACACTTCTAAGCAGATACACAAACAGAAGAATTATGTTTTAGTCTGAAAATATTGGGAAGGCACTCAGATACTACAGCAAGCCTGCTCAGTTTCTCTGTTCAGATGATATTTTTAATGGAAAAGTAGGCATAGACAGGTGGGGCAAGCTGACACCTGAGCTTAAGTTGAACTCAGTCAGCAGGAAGAATACTTGGGTACATCTTTAGAAACTGTATTTCAAAATTTGAAAGCAAAAGGGTTGGGGTTTTTCGGTCCTGTTATTTACCTATTTTTCTATTAAATGTTCACATTTCACATTATTTTATTATTTGGTTTATTTTCAAGGCCCACATTTTTTTCCCAGCAATACTTTAGAAAACGAGTCAAGATATACATTTCAAAGGCTCCCTGTGTTTTTGTCCATTACCTTCCTTTCCAAATGCCAGATTTGGGCATTGATCTGAGTTTTAAGGTTTCTAGACTGGCATTTGCTTTGCCTGCAAGCCCTCCCTAGACCCTACTGTAATGGGCTTAGACACAGCCTAACTTACCTCATATATGCAACAGTGTGATTCATACATCAAACTCCATAAATAAATAACTGCACAGCTAATTCTCCTATTTTAATGTATGAAAATTCCCACTCTTGGAATAATGAAATGTAAAGACCTGCCATTCAGAAAACAAAACTTTAGTTCAACAACTCCCAAGATGGGTTCTATAAATTATGTAGCAAGATCTTAATTTACAAATTTCCACCATCTCAACAAAAGGTGCATCTAACTGACTGCTCTTCAGAGTTGAGGCAATTGAATGCTGTGTTCAATCCACTGGTCTGCTGCTCAGGATGTTATTAATGTTTTGTAAGTGTATTACCAAAGAAGGCTAGAAGTCTGTGAGGACAAGAGTATGAGTTTCTACAAGCTGTCTGAAATAAGTGAATCACATTTTGATTCTGCAGCAGTGCAAGGCTCCTCAGGTACAGCTCTTGACAAAATCACATCCAAACCCTTCCTTTGCTTTTAAAATATCTTGAAGCAAACTGAAAGACTACCAGAAATTCTTCTTTTTTGGTAACCGATTTGAATATAACCTGCAACTGTAGTGTTTTGGACAATAAATTCTCGGCAGTTGCCAAGGCAGTTCTAGTTAGGATACACTGCTTCTGGATCAGGCACTAGAAAAATGTTTTCTACAAGCTGTGTTCTGATATTGATCAGTGTGCTCAAACTTGAGGGATTTTTATTGAAGCTTGTACAGAGTATCTGAAAAACCATTGATGCTCAGGAGGGCTTAACATCACAGTTTTACAAGCGTTGACGTAATTAAAGGATGCACAGCATGGAAGGAGACGAGAGGAGCTTGTTGTGGAACAAAATTCCATACGTGCATGCTATGTTAGCTTTGAAGTCTCTAAATGCAGTGTGCTCTCAGACATGAGAAATGTCAGTATGCACTACATATTTCCTATGGCTATGGATGGGGATCTGGGGGAAGCTGGCAACAGCCATGCACCTGAATCCCATAAATAAGTCTGCTGAACTCCTTTGAAAATCTCAGTTTATCGTGTCATTAAGAGTTCATAACCCTGAATGAGCAATGCGTAGAACAGCTAATTGAGCTCCATAAATTGCAGTAGGCTTGATATTTCTACATTTTGGATATTAGTGTTTCCCTTAGAATTGCAAGTGCTATAGCTACTTAGAGGCCATTTTGTAGTTATTCAGTAAACATCAATTTTTTAATTATGACAATGACAGGTGTATTGCATTGCATGGGTGAAAATGTATGAACAAATAATGAAAATTAATTGATGACTACCTGCGGGTGCTGGGGTACCTCCAGAAGTTAGATGTTAATCCTTATGCTGGAGGGGGATTGCTCCCCCTGGTTCTCCGGCCACGTGGTCCCCAGAGCCCCACAAGGACCACACACCGGGAGACAAGCAGGAAAAAGGATTTATTGTTCTAGGGTCCAGGTACTTATAGGTTTGGGGACATTAGCATACACCCAATCAAGGAGCTAAGGACACCTTAACCGCCCATAGGGGCAAGGTTTCACAGCCAGTGGGGAAAGGTACAAGGGTCAAAATATACATAGAAGTTGTCACAAGGTATTCTGGGAAACAGTGTTTCAGGTAAAAGGGGACTCTTGTAGCACTTACTTATACAGCATTACAATCAGTTCTTAAAGCAGGTTTGCTAATTCCTTTATCAGCTTCAGAATTCCATCTTTGGCAGGACTTCTTCCACCTTACATATTGTAGGTCAATTGCTACAGCTACTAGCACACTCACAAACATGGCAATGGAATTTTGTGAAGGTGGATATTATGATTGCCTTATAAACTTATTTAAAGTTAAGCAAGTGTTGACTTTGCTGTATTGTGGGGTTTTTTCTCATGTAAAAATTTGATTCCTCAGGAAAAAGTTTTGGCCGATTGGATGTTGGGCGGTTCTCACCACATATAAATACGTACCTTTTAACTGATCAAAAAGCAGAATGTGAATTGCTCTGTTCACAAGCTTGAGATGTCAAGTTTCTGAAGGAGGTGACACGGTGGTGGCTATTCACATTCGTTATTGTAATCGTGACTTTCCTGCTGTTAGCCTTTGTTAGGGAGGAAAGAAGGGTGATGCACTTAGGAAATGTTTTCCCTTCGTATCACTTAAAATCTGCCTTTGTTTGGATTAATGTAATGTGACAAAGCCCACAGTTCATGATGGAGGGTCAGTCCAGCTCCCTGGATTGGAGTCAGGAGACGTCTGTTATCTGCTGGCAGCTGAGCCATGCAAGGAGCCATGCTGCTGCTTCGTGAAATGGATATCCCCTGAAAATAGAAATTACTGTCTTTGCAACGGATGGGATGAAAAGCATCCACTTGCCTTATTCCCTATGTGTATTTTAAGTTCTTTGCCCTTTCTGTACCCCTTCTTGTGGTGGAAGAAGGAGAAAACCCTTCCTTGTGGAAACTCATGTCCTCCCACCAGCTTTTCCCAGTAGCTGCCTGCCTTTGTGACCCTGAGATGGCACCCTGACTTCCCCTGGGCACCAGAGCACCTCGGTGTCTCTGCAAAACAGTTACAAAAGAGCAAAGGCTTTTGTCTTTGTCTCTCACGTGAATTTGTTGAATTTTTGTTAAAAATATATACTTTTTCTAATGTTTGTGAATTAAACACACTTCTTCAGGTCATCCTCATCTCCTGCACTTGTGTTTATTGGTGCTTTCAAGTGTGTTTGAAGTAGATCAAGATGTTCATAGCTTTTATGGAAAAAGGAAAACTTACCCTAAAAGCTAATTAATTATCTGGCATCCCAAAAGTGTGAACTGACCACTGTGGCAGGTTTCCACTGCCCTGACACCATGCCAGGGACATGTGTCCGGTCAGCTGAGGCAGAAGAGCTTTACCAGATCAGGTTCAGCAACTGGATAAATAATGTTTCTGCAGCTAAAATAAAACCCACAATATAGCTCTCCTTGTTGCCTCCACCACAGCCCAGCCTTCCCTATGGATGTTAAGAAGGCTTAATAGTGTTTATGAGAAACATTGGCTTCCCTAATCATTCATTGATCTGTTGTTCTGTGCAGAATGATGAAGTTTTCACTGTTATTTTGCTCCACTTCACTCAGATTCACTTGATTCGAACCGAGGGATGATTTAAGATGGAACAGTCTTGCCATTTACTCCCAGCTGACAGGATAATTCTGGCTTTGCTGTTGGGAGCTTAAAGGGCTTCATGCTCAGCTAATATTAGTTGTAATTGAGGGAATGGGCTGTCTGGAGCTTATTCTTACAGTCATCACCTGAAAAAGAACCTCCGAAAATATCCGTTTTGGTGTCATTTTGGGGCCCAGTTTATCCCACACTCTCCATAGGACTGCCCAGCACAGCTGAGGGGAGCAGCGACCGCCATCTTGGGGCAGTACCTTGACTGGGTCTGTTCTCATCTGAGGGTAATTATTTTTAGGTTTAAGAACAAAAAAATGGCTATGTTTGGGCTCGTAGAGGCTGTTAGGAGACGGTTTTATGGGCTGACGTGCCAAGGCTCTGCTTTCCAGGGTGCAGAACAGTGCTGGACCCAGGGATAGCAAACCGTGGAGCACAAGTACTCTTCTCCTGTCCAAAAAGGGAGATAAAGAGCTTTTCTGTGGTAAATATATCAGACTTGAACCCTGTGGTTTGGTGTGGTTTTAAAGCAACTCATGAGGCTTTAGATTAATACTTTTTTCCCCTACACTCCTTTTGTTTCCTGCTGTAAGCTTGCCCTTTCTTATCCAGGGGCTGATGCTCAGGCTCAGTTGGAGGAGCAATCGCCTGTGGCTCTTGAATCCTCAGAGGTGTCTCCTCATCTGCTTTCAAACTGTCAGGTGTCTGCTTTGAGGGCTCAGTGGGCAGTGTCCCTTTTCCCTTTGGGACAGGGAGCCTGGGAGGTGCTGCCTTGTCCTGCTTCAAATCTGTATGTTCATTCCTGCCGCCATACCCAGTTTAGGGGAGCCCAAATACATTTACCAAAGCAACAGGAGTGCTATGGGAGTCTGAGCCAGTTGCTGCCTCGCTCAAGGGCTTCTTCATGTAACAGGTCACATCTCAGGAGCTGGAGAGATGACAAGGAGAGGGGAGATCACACTGGCCAGGAATTCCCAGGCAAAATAATGCTGTAATGAGGCTAGGGGTGAATTCCACAAAATCACAGTGCTTTGGAGGTTTACAGAGTTTTCCTTATTGAAAAGTTTTAGTTTTAAGTCTATTGGTGAATAATCTGCCTCTTTCTGTTCCAGTTGTAGGTGATGGGAATAAAATGGAGGTTATTTGCATCCTTGTCTCCTTTTTTTTCTTTTCTGAGGGACAGAGTCATGTGAAATGTGTTTTTGCAAGAGCCTTTAGCCCTAGCAGGAGAATCAGACTGGGAGGTGACACGCAAGCTACCGCTGCTCTCAGTCACTTCACCTTCTTAGAACTCAGATTAATGCTGAAGCCAAAACAGCTCAAATTGAGCATTAGGATACATGAAGAGGAAAGCCTTCAGCCTTGTATACAAAAGGATGAGAGGTTCACATCATGCCTACCCTTGGCACGATCATGCCTACCATTGGCACGAGTTGTAGAGGAGGAGATCAGGCTGACTGATCCCGTCTGGCGTGAGGATTTGTGAGTCAGCATGGAAGCCAAAAGGCATCTTTGCAGGGCTTGGAGTGAGCTCCAAGTGGGCAGGTGTCCATTTTCAGTAAGAATCATATCAAAACTTGCAGTGACTGGCAAAGCGACTGTGTTAGCCAGGAGTGGCCAAAACCTGAGATGTCTGCTGCGCTCCCTGTATGCTTTTTTCAAGCTGGACCAGTCAGCAAACACACCAACCTGCAACAGAGTTATCACTCTGCATTTTTCATTCATGTTTGAATTTGAAACTAAAATTAAACCCTAACTTAATATATCAGACTACTAGATTTGGTCAGGTTTTTATGTTCTAGTAAATTAGAACCCCTCTGGTTTATTTTCGTAATTTTGTTTTGCAAGGATGAACACGCCAGTTTATCCAGCAAGTAAATAGGTATTGCAAAATGATGGAAGCCATGGGACTGAAAGGGATCCTCTAGTTTGTCAAAGTACTTGCCATAATTTGTTATTTCAGCTGGATAAACCAAACAAAGTGCAGGGCTTCTTAGGCAGTTCACAAGTATCAACAGCAAAACTTTGTCATTTTCTCTGTTTTTTCTCTTATTTTCTTTCTATTTTTTTCTTTTTTTTTTAAGTTTGGAATGAAGATTTGCTGCTCTGTGTGTGTGTGTCATTTCTGTACTGTGCTGAATTAGGGTCCTTTCAGGTGGACTTGCTATTTGGCAGTAAATAAGACATATCCTTAAAATAGAAAACGTGGTTATAAGTGACAACAATTGGCAGGGAGGACTTGTTCAGATGCAGTTTTGGAACTGCTTTTAAATTTTTTTCCACTCAATTCCAAGTTCAACATCTATTTAAATTAATTAGAGCAATCACAGTATTCCTAGAATATCAGAGCAGAAATTGAAGCCATGAGTATAATTTAAATGTTTCCTGAATTCTGAAGAGAGGCTAAAAAAAGTCAGCTTCAGGAAAATTTTGCATATGATGAAAAACAAATTCCTGACCAAGCTGGCTAAGCTGAAATGTCAGAAGGCGAAGCGCTATCAAGACAGTGCTGGAGAGCTTCTGATTGTAATGGAATCAGTGTCCCAGGGTATAATGCAGCTCTATATTTAATACTGATCTACTGAACCATACTTCTCAACCTAACTCTACTCACTGGGCTCTCATCAGAGTCCTGTAACGACACTGGGCTCTGTTTAGATGGCAAGTCTGGAAATAGCTCCACAGCTGTTTCAGCAACTTCAGCTGAGTACAGGTGTTTGACTTTGGAAGGACAACTAGTACTAGATTTTGTGGCATAGAAATCATTCCTTAGGTACACTATCACATTTGTTAATCATATTACAGACCTTTTATAAGCCTAATTAAAAGGCTGTAGCACACTTAAATCTGAAATCATGGCAAAGCACTGAACCAGCAAAGCAAAATCCTTTATTAATGATACATACACGATACATTTAATTCGATGCCTGATGTTGCTTGTTGGGTTGTTTTTATTACAGTATTGACTGGAGTCCCCATCATGTTTGTTATAGTCTGTGCATGTTACTCTAAGCAGAATTTTTCTTTCAGTGTTTTGTTTAAGGTATTGACTTTGCCAAAGGGAAAGAAAAAGTGCATACAGCCACTTAAGCACATAAGTAGTGATATCAATTTCTGTCCATTAAATATGCATACACACATAAATATCCACGTATACAGTAGTTGCAGGCTGTTGCAGGCATGGAATTAGGTGAGCTTTGAAAAACATCAACATGGAGGTCCTGTTTTTGGGAGCAGGTCTGGGCAGCAGCATTCCCCCAGTGTGTGTCAAGTTCTGCTAAGGATGGTGGGGTCTATGTGAATGTTGAAATGCCACTTTTCAAAGGCATTTGCATATTTCTAGGTCATTTATTTCAATTCCTCAGAGTGAAAACTTTATTTTCTCTAAGAACATACTTTTCTCATTTGGGGTGGTTTTGTGTGGGTTTTTTTTTGGTTTTGGTTTGGTTTTGGTTTTTTTTATAATAACATCTTAGTTCTGTTAATCTTTTGGACTTTCAAAAAAGTATTTCTAGTTATTGGGTTTTGGGCTCTTTTCTCTCTTTACAACCCAGGCAGTCAATTCCTGAATATGAGCAGGAGGGTTATTGAGCAGTTCATCTAGAGGCAACAAAGATCTCAGCCAACCCAAAGATGCAGCAATGATTTTGCTAAAAAGGTTTGGATGGCAGTTTTGATCAAAGACTGGTGTATAGCTCCAGCACTTCCAAATGAAACTTCGAGATTAATCTTTCCAAATACTCAGTGATCAATTCCACTTAAAACTACAATAATGTGTGTTAATACATCTGTGCTTAGTCTTTACTCTTCCAAACCTGCCATCCTTCCTGTTCGATGGTGAGCTCTCCCAGAGGTGTCTTCCATGTTGTGTCCCTTCAGTGCCACCCTGAAATATGCTGTACAGCACAGAGTTACTTGCAAACAGACAATCTCATCTGAACTATGGCATTTCCCCAGTGGATTTTGCTCATGTACTGCAGAGGCCTTTGACCTACTCTCTGCTTTGAGTTGTGCAAAGTCATCCTTTTGTGAACCTTTAATACCTTACAGTGAATTTCTACCCAAGTTTTACTAGACTGAGAAAAATGGGTACCTCTTTATTTTCTACCTTTCCAATGGTTATTTCTAATAAACTCACTAAAATTGAAACAGAAATGTACTTGAAATAATAAGTTGAAAACGACTTTGTTTTGCAAAAGTGGTTTGTTCATTTGTTTTCCTTGGATAGCAGCCTCTCATACTAAAGCATCCACTATATGGGAAACTCAGGATAGTTAAAAATGGACCATGTCTAATGTGTTTGCTTCGTTTCTGCCTTTCAGTCTATCCGAGAAGTGACAGGCTATGTTTTGGTGGCTTTGAACCAGTTTGAATATCTGCCATTGGAGAACCTGCGCATCGTTCGTGGGACCAAACTCTATGAAGAGCGCTATGCTTTGGCAATATTCCTTAACTACAGAAAGGATGGTAACTTTGGACTCAGGGAACTTGGACTGAAGAACTTGACTGGTAAGTGAAACTTGCAAATGTGATGGATTAGATGCAAGAAATTAAAAAAATGAGCTTGTTGAGTATTTA
Source organism: Oxyruncus cristatus (assembly GCA_013399855.1). NCBI lineage: Eukaryota > Metazoa > Chordata > Aves > Passeriformes > Cotingidae > Oxyruncus > Oxyruncus cristatus. The sequence goes on along the minus strand of VXAY01000770.1, from coordinate 199,180 downwards.
CCTCCATTCCCTCAGTCACTTGCATTCTGCAAGTAATAGAGGCACCACGAGAGGCTGGCAGTTGTATGAGGATTTCATCAGTATTTCATTCTTTTTTTTTTGGTTTATAAACATACTTTTCTCAATACTGGTCAAAGACTGTGCTTGGAAGTTATGCCAAGAGCATATTTGAAACAAAAATAATTGTTGAAAGAGGAGGTGAAATTTTTTCTGAATTTTCGTATCATGAGCATTTTGGTTTCCTAGTAATCCTTGATTATAGCACATGTGTTGCTTCAGGTGTATGGTATTTTCTGCTGAGTTGTCTTAGTTTTGGCATCCCCTGAGCTTCTTCTCTTGCTGCTGTCTGTCACCAATGCTGCTGCACAGGGCTGTTGGGGAAAAAGTAAGGAGTGAGAGAGAGAGAGAGACTGTGTCTTTTGTGTATTTAATTTTAGAATGCCCTTTTCTAGGCACAAATTGTGCATTACATATAATGAGAAAAATGGTTATTTTCTTGAGCCAGAAATGTAAGCAAAGTCCATGGTTTTATGTTCATCTGTAAATTCATGGCTGGATTGTATTGTGGGGTAGATCAACACTTCATTTCTCCCATCTGAGGATCTACAGTCAGTGGTTTCAGAGATTAGAACTTGGCTTAATATCACTGGACTGTAACTTAATAAAGAGTAGGCAGAGGTAAACTCCTTTCATGGAATTCACGGAAAGTATTTTATTTATACCTAGTTCCTCATCAACTGTTATAATTTCTACCTCAAGCTTTGGTGATTGTGAAATGGCCTTATTCCTACTAGTGGCTAAAAGCTTACTGAAAATCACTGACCTGAACTGGATGTGAAGATTGAACCTCAGTACAGAGAGATGGGAACCTTCCGAACTCTATTTAGGCACCCTTCTCTCTCTGCTTTCTTTTGTCTCTCAGTATTCAGAGTGACATACAAGTGCTTAGACATCCCAGTTTGAGCCTCCCAGGCTGTATAGCAAGGCTTTCAAAAACAGGAGGGAAAAGGAGGCCTGGAATACTTCACAAAATAAATGAGTTCTGGCTGACTCTTTCTTCTAGTCAAATTTTTAACAATTTTCTCTTATGAGATCATCATGCCAATATCAGAGTGCTTCCCAAGGGTCTCTAAATCTCTACCATCTACTACGCTTCTCTCTGACTGTCATAACCTAATTTCCTTCTCTTCTGTTCCCATATTTCTCCCCATCTTTCTGATTTAGGGAGTTCATTGTAACTGTCTAAGCCTTCACATAATACAGAGCCCTAGCATTTGGTAATAATAGTTTTATCTCTTTCTTTGTATATGTTTTCTGGTCTGTGAGTCTCAAAAATGCTTTGTAAAGGACACTAAGGCTGGAAGAAACTGAGATAGAGAGGTGAGAGTAAGGCCAGAAAATGGCTGGAAGTCATTTTGGGAAGACCCTCTTGGGTCTGAGGCTGTTCTGCCAGGAGGAAAGGGTTGTACTCTTAAGGCTCATTTAGCCACAGCTTTGCTGCTCAGTAAGGTAAAAAACACTTATTTTGTAGGCTTCTGCTCAGGATTTTCTTCTTGAACCAACTTCCCTGCACTCATAGGCAGTTCCTGAGATTCCAGAGATGCTCTCTGGAAGCCACTGTGTTGTCATAAACACAGCACTAAAACTGCCCAGCAAATAGTTTCATTTTCTTTTTAAGTGTCGTTAGAAAACCTGCCTTAGCTCAGCCTCTGAACCTCTCTTTACATGAGATCATCACAGCCACTTCATCTGATTTAGGTGTTTAGAAAGGTCTCTGATGGGATTATTTGGCTCAAAATGTATTGTTGTCTCTTGGAAGAAAAGTGCTTTAATAACACTAACTTGTCTCTCTGGAGCACTTAAAATAGCTTCTGGGTGCGGAATATGAGCCATTGTGTGCTTCAAAATACTCAATGTTCTCTAGATGGCATGTGCCAGGGCCTCAGGAGTCTCTTCAGGAGCTGTTCATTGACCATTTTGTACACTGGTTAACATGCACCTGGCTATTTTAACCCACAACCCGCCTCTTTTTGCACATGCTCTTCCCGGAGCATATTCATACTTAATTTATTTTCATAACACATCCTTAGCATTAGTAGCTGCATAAAAATAACTGGTGGATGTGGGAGTTGGTGATGTTGCAAGGCTGTGATAGCTCAGCTGTGTCTGAACCTATTCTATGTCTTCCCATTGCTCTATATTTACATCAGAAACCACCAGTGAGTTTATTAAATTGAAGGAGCAGCAGCCCTCGTGAGCTTGCGTCCTTCAAGTCCACTGGAGATTTCAAGAGACTATCTTTGAATGATCCATCTCTTCCACCTTAGTAAAATAGAAACATGACTCTTGTCTTGTCAAGAAGCACGTTGTTCATGTCAAACCATGTTGACACACCTGCACCACAACCAGCAGCTGAGCCGATTCATTTACGACTTGCTCTGTGTATCTGTTTTCCATTGGGCACACTCCTACAATAAAGGAAGTATTCTGTGACTGATACTGGGATAAAATATGAGCAAGAAACAACTTTTTTAAAGACCTTTAATTTCCTAGACCAGGCAAAGAAGCTAAGACCAGATACTTCAGTGAGTTGAAATCCAATGGAAAAGAAAATTCACTCTAAAACAGGTTCATTTATTATTGTTCAATTAACACAAATTACTTTGATTTGTTTGGTTGAAAACATAAGTTAATTTATAGAAGAAAGGAAGAAAAGGTGCTAAAAATCATAAGCCATACTTTTTATTTTTAAACAAAAGGTGGTGCCTGGCAATTTCAGCACTTTTCCCCATGTTTTTCAAAAACTATTCCTTTCTCACAGAAAGCTTTCCTGTCAGACATTTTTCAATTTTAAAAAAGTTCTCAAAAATCTTCCACTAACTGAAGTCTAGTGGAAATCTACACCCAGGACCTTGGAGCAGATGAGCAGTAGTCTTGGAAAGAACATCTTGAACTTCTACACGTGGACTCAACCTCTGCGTCCTGCCCTCAGGTACTCGCACCCACAGCCATTTTGGGAGGTGACTGACCCTACAGTCCCTACAACAGTTAAAAAACATCAGCCCAAAAAAAAAAAGAAGGGGCAAACCCCAAAAAATACACAGCTTGCCCCCCCAACAACAACAACAACAAACCCAAAAAAATCCTACCAAAACCCCCACAAAACCCAAAAAACACCACCGCATCTCTAGCATTGTAGACAGAGATGTTTTTGAAGCTGCCCTTCCTTCTGTGCCCCCTACATCAAGAGTTGCAGCAGTTTCAAACCCAAAGCACGTGGCTCTGCTATTTGTGACTGGCAGAAGCAGAAGTCAGCTCCCAGAGGAAACCCCAACGTGAGCACAGCATTTGTACAATGATTGGATGGATGGATGGATGGATGGATGTGGTCTCACTTCTAAGCCTTAAAGAAATGAGAATACATTTATGAATGTTTCACGAAGGAGAAAAAAAAAAAAAAAGAAAAGAAAAAAAGGCAAGGCAAAGGGGTTTCAGAGAAGACAGCCCCTTGAGCGATTATCAAACATCAAGGAAAAAGGCCTCCAGCATGTTCTCCTCATCTGATACCTTTGTTCCCCCACTCCACGCCTGCAGGCACATTCTTCGTGATGCAGAAAAGGCTCCTACAGCCCACAGACAGCTCCCATCCACAGGCATTACCTGTATCCCACTCTGATTATCTCACACTGACACTTCAGACCAATCACAGCTTATTTTACTTGGTTGAATCCAGGTGGGTCTGATGGGGAGTCTGGAGTCCCAGAGAACTCCAGCTGGTCTGTATCAGACACAGTCCTGAGCAGCCTGTCTGCTCCTTCATCTTAAGTTCAGGTACCATCCAGGTGAGCACCTCTGCTCCGCTGTTAGTTGTGGGGCACATGCTTGACTGATTCTCACTTTTTTACCACCTCTGCTCATGTGGTGATTTCCCTTCTACAGGGCTGTATTTCTATTTTTAGGTTCCCCTCAAGCTTACCTTGCCCTGTCCACCTCTGGTTTGCCTCGGCAGCTTTGCAGAGATGCAGTGCAGGTCATGTGTGTTTCAATGTTTACAAAGCACACTCCCAAACACAGCATACCTAGCTGCCTGGAATGCTGCCCTTGGATGCATCCGAGTCAGTGTGTCCACTCCCGTGGGGCAGGGAGAGGGGAGCAAACAAGACAGGTCAGAAAGGGTCTCTGGAGACAGTTGTAATTGTCAGTCCCTTTTACTTGGCCCAGTCACATAAAAAAAGCTCCTGACAGTAAACTCCTTGTTCTCCATCAGGGACTGCTGTTACCTGTGTGCCAATTCAGAAGCTAACAAGAGATTTCCTCACGCTGGAAACTGCAGGCAGGATCTGCCAGAGTAGCACTCCAGATGGGTTCAATCTGTTGGAACTCCTTTCACAGACTAACACAAAACACAATCCTTGTAACAGCAGCATTTCCCTTTCACATCCTGGTGGACAAAACTTGTGTGATCAAACTCAGTTTCAGATAATCTCTTAGTGACCTGTTGGCCCTGCACTGCCACACATTGCAAGGCTGCTGCAGACCCACTCAAGTTACAAGTACCCACGTTGGTTTTGATGAGACTGGCCCCATACTGGCCAGGCTGAGACTTTGTGACACTGCAAGAAACAGGTTCGTGTGCCAGCAAGGAACAAGCAGGCTGGGATGGAGCTGGCCAAGTGGAAGGTGGGAGCACTTGCCTCTGTCAGCCTGCAGGCAGTGAAGGCTACATGACACTCGCCCCTATGCCAAGCTTTTGGGGGAGCTGCTCTGCCTCCTCTGTCTGTAGGATTTTTTCTGGAGCTACATGGAGCAAATGAAAGTTTTTAGTTCATTGCCTCTCAAGTCCCTCCATACAGGATTTCTAGGGAATTTCTCTCTGCAGTAAATGACATCAAAATGAACAGGCATGAAAATATCCTAGGAACACCAATTATTTCCACTCTGTAAACCTAGGGATCTGATCCAGCCTTCTTTGAACTCAGTGGGACTTCTGCATTTGCAATGAATGGTGTCCTAAACCCCAACTCATAATTTCTATAGGCTGGCAAGAAAAGCTAGGATAAGGAGCTCACTCTTAGATTTGTGTTTAAATCCAGATCTGTAAGCATATACTGACTTGTAGCCATATACTGCCCTCCAGACCTATGTGCAATGCCACTGAGATTCCTCTGCTGAGCTTTTCATGAAGGCACTGAACTGGACACCTGATTCCCAGAGTTTCATGCCATTTTGAGCCCTAGATGTCAGCAGCCCCACACTGTTGGAGGCTGGTCCCTCTGCCCCAACAGAGGCCCACAGCGCATGTCCGCACTGCAGATAGTAGCAACTGGACTATCTTTCTCAGTAATTTGCCAAGGAGTGCCGATAGATTGCATTCCCCATGTAACACAAGACTTTAATTACTCCACAAAAGCACTAAATTCCTTGTCAGCTGTAGCCTGTCAGAAGGAAATAAGAAAATCAATGAGTTCAGAAGACTGTAGAGAGAAAGGGGGGGGGGGGAATGAAAAAAGGCGCCACCCCAAACAACAAACACTGAAATTAACACTTCTTTCATTCATCTGAACTGAAGAAGATATACTAACGGAGTAGCAAGGATTTTAATTTCTAAAACACCCAGACAAGACTTGGCCTGGGCTGGGGAATACAACTCTTGCAGCTCGCTCTTTCTTTCTTTCCCAAGCAGGCAGGGAGCCAGGATATATTTTCTCAGTAGTGCTGTTGCTATAAACTGTACGATCCTCCTGACTGTAACTCTTATTGTATTTTATTTAAGTTACAGTGTAGCTCAACACAGATCTGTCTGCCAAAGTTGGATGTTTTGAAATGTCACCCATTCCTGACCCGTGTGATTGAAATGGAGGGATTACTCTGTTCAGATGTTTAACTCCCTGCAAAGCATGTGGCCAGAAAAATCCTTGTGCTGCTAAAGCTCTCGAGTCCCGGAAGTCAGGCAAAGCTACTCCATTACCAGAAGGCTTCAGTACTGCTGGATTTATCTTGATTGCCCACATTTCTAAACAGCTAAAGGGTGTTCCATACCTCTAGAACACAGGGGATTTCTTGCTTCATAATTGAAAAATGCACAGATAGAGGGAACTACTGCAGAGAGGTGAAAAAGAGAAACTGCCATGGAAAAAGAGTATGAATGACGTTACTATTTTAAATGGCATTGTCAGGTAACAATGGCAACATATCTGGATGTGTTTTATAATGGCATTTAAAGTAATGTTTGTCAGTGTTAAAAGTTGAATTCCACATCACACCGGATCTTCTCTGAATAGCACTTTCAAAGACACTTTTAAAATTAGTCTAATTAAAGTAGGCAAGCATTACTGGCTCTGTTTTACAAGTGGTATGATTCACAAAATAAAGCAGCAGATGTGTACTTTACCACAGGGCTAGAAGGGATTTCCTCTACCTACTCTAGACCCTAGTCTTTACCAGTATACCCTTTCTTACCCAGCAGCCACATAATTAAGACTCTGAAAGCTCAGAACAACATGCTTCTGTTTGCAGAGACAATGGTTAAGACAGGAGCAATCTGCATTCAACTTGTCAGGTTATTTAGCCCAAACACAGGGCCCAAGTGGTGTGGTTAGCACCATTTCCAAAGCTAGCTGGGCTGGATGCTGGTTTAAGGATCCCTGTACAGAGCTCGGCTGCTTGGTGTAGCATGCCTTAAGTCAGCTGTCATTAGCTGGCATTAATCCTGACAGATCACCCTGAACACAACATCCTTAAAAGGGCTTAAGTGGGTGTTAGGCACTAGTTAACTTATAAATTAAAGCATGAATTAAATTATCCACTAAAGATAGTAAAGGGCAATTTAAATTTCAGTTCATTATGAAGTCAAAGCAAGAAAGCCAATTTACACCAGCTAAGGATTTGGCGTGGTTTCTCATCCCCATGACTTTAAGCCTTGTTTTGTTGCAGGAGAAGCTGTGTGACATGATGTTATCCTGCTGCATGTCATTGGAAACTCACATCAATAATTCTGTGTATTACTTTCAATAAACTGGTTGAGACCATTTGCAATATATGTGATTCCTAGTTCACGTGAAAATATTGAGGGGAAGTGGGACACCAGCAAATACCTTTATGGGGGATCCTTTGTATTTCCAATTAAAACCATTTACCAACATATCATTATTCTGATGAGCTTTTCACTTAATTCTTTGCCATAATCATTCCAAACAAAGTTGCATATTTGTAACACTAGAGACAGATTCAAAAACAGTAAAGCACTCTGAAATAAAGAAAATGGAACATAAATTTTTAATCAACAAGTTGCAAAGAATCACGGACATTAGTTATGCCATTTATCAGGACAAAAGCATATCCAAATCCTTTAAAGTGACTACAATATTCGAGCCTTGCTGAAATTTAAAAACCACTGTACCAACTTTGTTACTGTACATAATAAACTCGTAAGTATAAATCTTATGGGGCTCAAAATCAGTACTTCTTTCTGGCTGTATACATTATACCTATTTGCCTTGATAACACCTGTGAGCAATTTTCTGCTAGCTGGAGGCAGTCGCTCCTCAGCCTGCAGGTCCCTTATCTGGGATTCCTCTGGGCCACATCTGCAGCCGTAAGCTGAGGAGTGCCTGGAAGCATTCTCAGGCACCAGTGCCAACTGACAGGGAGCAGCCTGAGTCCACGCTAGTGCTGCCTCAGCACAGGATGGTTGCACACCCACTGCCAGCAGAGACTGGTCTCTGGACTTGCCTGTCTGTCAAATCACACCTACAATGAGGAGAGCAGTAGCTGGAATGAGGCAATTTTTTTTCCTAGGAGAGAGTCTAACAGTGTCCTGGAAGAGAGGAGGCAGACATGTGCTAGTAGGCACACTTGCATTTATGAGCGTGGGGGCAGCCACAAGCCTCATTCCTTTTCTCCACCTGAACAAGATGAGCAAGCGGAATGCATGGCTGGTTCTGCACTGTGTGCCCAAGGTCTCTAGCACCACAAAGAGCCCTCCTTTCTCAGGGGAAGCACAGACATCGGAAAGGAGGTGTTTCTCCCTTTTCTCCTACCCACTGGCTAGTCACAAAGATGTGGGATACAAATGCCTCCGTGGTCAGCGCAGCTCTGAGGATACAGGGAAAGGAGCACACCTGGGCACTCAGCCACTGCATCTTCTCCTGCAGGGCAGAGAACTCCTGCATCAGCCCTGCACTGAGGGTACCATAGGGATTTTTAAACTAATTCCTCCTCCTTCCATGTATCCTAGCAACCCCTCTCCAATGCCTTGCCCACCTGTTGCATAACAAGCCTGAGGCAAGTTACATATTGCTTTCTTCTCAGCTCATCTTGCTAGTACGAAGCCACAGAGATTAAAAAATGTTCCACAGTCAGCACACCCCAGTCTTGTCTTCTCAGGCTGGGATGTCACACACAGGCATTCACATCTCTGAACAGCAGGAACTCAGCAGTGTCTCCTGCAACATGGTCCGGGGAAAGGCCTTGCTGACACAGGCTGAGCACTTTGTGATCAAGTCAATAAAAAAGGGGGTGACCTTAATCCCTGCTGCAACACAGTGCTAAACGAGCTCAAATCCTGAGTGGGTATCTAAGTAAGATTTCCAAAAAGAATTTTATGTCCAAAAATGCCCAGTGAACAAAACAGAAAGAAAATTTGACTCCTTCCAAGACCTTCCCTTCGACCTGACTGGGCTGCAATATTATTGTAATAAATCAGCAGTGCTTGTTAGGAAAAAAAGCCAAAAAACTGAAAAGCAATCTTTTTCATGAGTGATGCCATTCTTTCCCCCTCCAAAGCACCCTTTAACATTTTTGATTTCTTGAGGGGGAAAAATAATATTGGAAACATTATAGGAATAATCACAGAACTTCAAAATTCTGCTCTGCAGAAAAATAAAAAACGTAAATTTAATCAAGTTAGAAAAAACCCAAACAATTACAGAAATCCGTTGATGGGGAAATTTACAATGTATTACGTTCTACACCCACTGAAGATGGTTCTTTGTCTGTGGTTCTCCTGCCCACAAAAGTAGATTTTCTTTATTTGGCTATCACTGACCAAAGTCTTTAAGATACAATATCCATTTGTCATTTGAACCTCAGTTATCCTTATTTATCATTCATCTGCATTCTTGCAAAAGAAACAAACAAAAACCCTAAAGATTTTTCTCTTCTTTTTTTTTACATTACTTAACTAATCACTGCTAAGTCCATTTCAATCTGATATATTCAAGGAACCCAAGGGTTGTACAGGCAGACACAGGGGAACCTCTGTCCCCAAGACCAAGAGGGAAGATCTCTTATACATCTTCACACAGAGGAAAATATGGGATACTTCATAAGTGGTTTTAGAACTTGTGAGTTATCCCTCTTTCCCCGCTCACAAAGATAAATGCCATAATGAAATGCAGCCATCAGGTATTCTCTGTATTTGGAGTGCTCCAAGTGTGAAAAATGATTATGCCCTTTCACTGGCTAAGTTAAGGTTGACTGCCTGGCTAGCTGGGGAAGACAGGCATGATTTGCACTAGCTCCCAGGCCGTGGCTGGAAGAAGGTGGCATAACCTTCTTCCTCAGCATCAGTTATTCTGCTCATCTCAGGCTGAAGAATATGTTCAGTATGTCAAACCTTCCTTTTTTACTGTAAGGCTACTTGGCATCTGAATCTGCAAACTGAGATGAGTCCAGCTGAGATGGCAGCAGCCACTTCATTAGTTCCATGTCAGTTTGGTTTTGACATGTTTGTGAAACCACTGACTAAGTTTTTATAACAAGTGAGAAAAGGATTTTATAGCTAAGATTTTTTGCAGGTGTCACATAAATTCTAGGATGTGGTCATATAGCTATACAAACAAAACTCTCTTATGTTTTGACAGACATCATGAGTGAGAATCAGATCATGTTTTCTGTGTGAGATAAAACTTAGTGCCTTCACAGCTGTCATTTTTTTATAGTACAAGGGAGGAAATTCAAGCATTTAAAGTTACATTTAAAGATGAAAACTTGATAGACATATATGGCAATAAAAACACAGCGGTAACAACACACCAAAAATACTGCAATGGTACAGCACAGGAAGGTGAAACACTGTCTGCGGTGAAGGCTGAGGAGAATCTGCAGGTAAAAGCAGCTTCCTCATTTATTTAACACAAGAAGTGCTGGTGTTTTTATATTGTGCAGCAGTGGGCAGAAATACCCTCAGGAACCCATCATCCTGCACTGCACAAATAAGAACAGAACTTCCCAAACGTCTGTGAACAAGGCATAAGCACTGGAATGACAGTGTGATCTTGAAGTGTATCCATCATTAATAATAATAAAAAAGTTGTAATGCAGGAAAGAGTAAGACAGAGGGAGGATAAAAGCAAAGCACCCTGTCCCATTTGTGCTTGATGGGGCAGCTGGGGTGCACACAGCTGCACGTGTCCCAGGCTGTGGAAGAAGTCCACAGGGGTTGATAAAAGAGATTCCCTTGTGTCAAATCAAGAGGTACAAGGTATGTTTTGGGGGAGTTGGATGTTGACTGGCATTGGAAGCACACCTAAAGTCTGTAATATCCATAGTGTTGGTGCTCCAACAGTCTCACCAGGACTGAGTTTTGTTCTCACATGATGATACCATGCTCCCTAATTTATTTATTTTTTCTTCCCCGCCTTCTCCAGAAGGAAGCACACTGCTGGCTCTTCTTACATGTTGTGACTCTTGGGGATGGTCCTGTGCAGGGCTAAGAGTTGGACTCGATGATCCTTGTGGGTCCCTTCCAACTCAGCATATTCTGTGATTCTGTGGTCAAAGCACTGTTTATTATTTCTTTAACTGGAAGCATATGCTTCTCTTTCAGTCGGATGTCAAAGCCCCCTTACCAAGGGTTGCCCCTGGCTCGTGTTTGCCAGGAACTCACAGGGGCAGCAGGCTGGACTGGTGCTGATGGCTCGGGCTACGTTGGGGGAACAGCAAAGGCAGTTGGAGGTGGAAGGGATCATTGTCTGGATCAGGACTTT
>VXAY01000770.1:148449-188147 GCA_013399855.1 Oxyruncus cristatus | reverse complement strand
TTTTTTTTTTTTTTTTTTTTTTGCCTACATAGGGCATGTAGAAGTTCTGAAATGATGCTGTTGTGGCCTCATGGCTGTGGTTTTCTTTGCCCTTGCTGAGTTACCTGTTACTTGTGGTAGCTGTGCTTCAGGTGGTCACTCTTACATGCTGATACAGGTGTGCACTGCAGAGCTGCTGTCAGGTGGAGGTAGCAGTTGTGAAATGCTTCAGCAATGGCTGCACTCAGAGGCTCTTATGCTTTAGAGAGTGCTGAGCTTTAAATGAGACTTGATGTCTTACAAGCAGGCACTGAGCTAAAATATGCACACGGTAAGGTTGCAGGGGCAGCATCCTCCTCTTTGTGTGTCAAAGAAGAGCTGAGAGGGATGTTTTAATAGCTGTGAATGCATAACAGCTTAATCCCATGGGCTGTGCAGTTAGCCCCTCATGAGCTCAGTAAATCTCAACTCAGCCCCCATTTCATCCAGGAGTAAGACCTGTAGCTGTTCAGAGCTGAGTGGGTTTGATTTAATATTCAGAAGCATTCAGCTTCCCAAATAAAGATAACAGTTTTTCTAGTAGAGAGATTTATTAATATGTTAACATGGCCTTAGTTTTAGCCTTTTATTCCTCCCTTTCTAAAGAAATGTTTTGCCACAAACCAGCCTTGAAGTTTGGAAAAGTAATCAAAGCTCTGCTGAGCAAATTTGATGATACTGATGGTTGAATGAGTTGTGACCTCTGCTGGCCTTATTCTGCTCCAGTTCTCCTTCAGACTGGTAGCAGTGGCTGGAAGTAAATATTAATCTGCTAATTTAGCCTCTAGTATAAATAGAAAAAACATAAATTGCAGTCACTCCTTTGTCAGGGGGCTTATCCAGCCTCACTGCTTTTCTTCTGAGGAAGAAGTGGCAGTGCTGCCTGTGTGCTTCTCTGCTCAAGGGACTTTCCATCCCATGGTGTCTGGGCGGGACAGATTATGTCTTGCTTGTCACAGCAGGAGGGCCAGGTGAGGCACCTGCCACCTGGGCATATATCCTCCAACATCCCCATTTGATAACTGCTCTTCTTCCTTGAATCCTTCTCTGGAGACAACTGCCTTCCATGTTGTCCTCCATTTTTTTTTCTTTGGCTGTTTCTGAAAAGAGATAAAATTTGTCTATATGGAAACATGTTGTGTTAGGTTACCTCACTGTGCCAGTCCTAGGGAAGAAACTGAGACATGAAAATAATATCCTGTCGCTGAGAATGGGAAGGCTGGAAGGGACTACCTTCAGTCTGGTTGAGTTCAGATAAGCATTATAGCATCTGGAATCCTTTTACAACCTTCACAGGGGCTGGACATAATTTTATGCAGGGGAGGGGAGAGCTGGGCAAATGCAGTTGCAGCTTCCTTTCTTCTTTCCAGTGGGATGGTGAGTTTGCCTGATGCATGGCACAGTGACAGCTGCATGGGCAGGTCAGGGCTGTGTCACCTGGCAAGCACTGGTCTGCAACCGGGTAGAGGGATTGTTTACCTATGCTGTACAGGGCCATTTCAAAACCCTTTCATGCCTGCCTGTTGTTGGTATCCCAACCAAGTCTGACATGCCTCCATGAGCAGCATCAGAAGGCTTCCTTGCTGCTTTTGGTTGGGCACAGGCAGAGCTCCGAAGATAGAATCTGTGCTGTTTGCAGCATCTCAGAGGTTACTGGAGGAGGTCGTTGGCTCTCCCTTTGCATTGGCACATGACTTTGGCATTGCATGAGAGTGGATTGACTGACCCAGCAATGGGACATTTATGATATGAGGTTCTGATGGCTTGTTTCACATCCATCTTCCGTGGGATCTGATGCAAGACTCAGGGGTGTCTGCTCCAAAATACATGGATGGGTTGCTTTCCTCCATGCTTTCTTTTGTGGATAATTAGAGTCGTAAAGTAGGGTTTGAGGATAGCCAGCAAAGAAACCTTACTTGGTTTTAAATAAAACTGCTCTCTAATATAACTTGTTAAATTGAAACAAACCCCACATGAATGTTCTTTTAAATCCATTTACAAGTGCCTTGTATTGATTTAGCCTACTTCAGTAACTCAGATGAGCTAAATTGATGTCTGTGCACTAAGTTAAGTGCATTCTCTTGGGATTTCATACCTGCTGAACTGACTTGACTTCAAAACTGATTTCAGTTAAACCAATGTGTGTGAAGAATAGGCCTTTCTTATTTGTTGCTACTGGTTTGGCCAAGTGCAACATAACAGCTTAGGGGAAAAGGTGTCTTTTGCCCTGCTGACTGTAATGCTGGGGTGCCCTCCTAACTTTGCCCCTATTTTTGACCTTGCAGTGATACAACCATTGCCTAAATACCTTAGTAGCAACCTTCTTTGTGCAAGGCAGCTGTTTGAAAAAGACTATTTTATCCTTTTGCTCCCAGGTGCACTTGTTACCTGGTATCTGGAGAAGGGAGAAGAAACAAAAGGCTTGCAGACCTACTTCTCTACCATCCTGCCAAATGCCCCCCAAGACAAACAAGAGCAGTTAAGAGCCCTTAAGCAAAGGTTTCTTTCCATTTTCAAGCAACATCTTTCAGCTTTGGCTGAGCTTGATGTCTCTTTGTGCTATATACCAGAGTTCTTTCAGCCATGAAGCTGACAGATTCTTTTTATCTCAGCCACCTAGAGCTAATCTTAAGTGCCCAAACTAACACCTGTGACCAAATCTCTGCTCCACTGACAGTGTGGAAAATAGTTGAAGCCTAACCAATCATCATCTCTCACTAGGCCTGCGGTGAGGGCCACAGGTTCCCTTTATTTCTTGGGGAAGATAGGATATGGGAGATGATTGCTATAGGTTCTTGATTTGGTGGTTCACTCAGCATTTGAGCTGTGATAACTGGTGATGTATAAGCTCTTTGAGCCCTAAATAAATTATAGGAATGTGGTTTGCCTGCTTTTTACATAGTATTACTGGACCTATTTCCAAAGTTTAGATGATGATACTGTATTAAGCAGCAACAGCAAAATCTCCTCAATAAACATCAAGCTTTCTCTCACCTGTTGATAAAAGGGTTTCTCCATAGGCATTTCTAAATTAGGGGTTGTGTTCCTGTTTTAAGTAATGATTTTGCAAGTAAATATAAACTTTTGTAAATGGTAATGGATAGACCTGAGCTACTCTTTTCTAGAACATAAGGATCATCACTTCCCAGCAGACTCATCTGTAAGCAGCACTTCCCAGAAGTAGCTCAGAAACTCATAGGAGAAGAATGAAAAAAGTAGTCCCTGTGCTAAATAGCTCAGTGTGATTAAGACAGGAGGCCAGCATTGGGCCCAAGGAGACAGGTAAAGCAGACAGGGGAGACAGAACAGTTTCTCATGAAGCATCAGTTCTGCACATCCATAGCTCCCAAGACAGCCAAGTTTCATTTCTATGTGAAGGCAAAGAGGGTTTGAGGGGAAGGATTTGAAAGGTCAATGAGATAACTTGCTGGATGTCCACAACTTTGAGATACAGCATAGAAGAAAGAACAAAAGATGTTTGAAAATGTATCTTGTATTTGATGAAAGGTGGCATGACAGGCCTATTGAAGGTGGGAGAAGGCTTAAATAGTGTATGAGAGAATGATAGGCTCTGGAAAGTCCTGAAAGTGAATAAAATTTGCTTTTATTTGATGTGATGAGGAGATGTGAGATGGGGAGAGAAGAAAAAGGATTGTTTGGAGTGGTGAGCTAGGGAAGTAGTCACACAGTGGAATTCGGAAGGAAACAGAGAAGGGTCAAATTGCTTCTTAAAGGAGAGATGCTGTTGTCAAGACATGAGAAGAGCCTGGACAGGAGCTGAGGATTTAGACAAAAACGGTTATGTTAGAGAGAACAGAGGTGGCATTGAATGTGTCACATAAATTGAGACTCTGGAGAAGCAGTGAAAGGAGAATGGACTCCAGGTCTTTGGAGCAGCTGGCAGCAGTGGCTGGGACTGAAGGAGCATGGGCAGTGTGTGTGTGAGGGGAGGTGCAGCATTTGTTGTCTGTGACAACATTTGTAGAGTCTCTACCCAGTGATTAGAAATGTGTTGTCTAATCTGCAGTCACCATCTCCAGGTGTATCTCCACATGCCAAGTACCTCCTAGGATATTTTGTCAGGATGCTGAGCAGTTAGGGAGGATTGTCCAGCCTCGCAAAAAAATGGCATGCTCACATATGTCACCAGGAAACAAATACTGTTTCTACTTTGTAGCACAGGCCCATTCCTGATGAGAGGGATGGTTTCAATAAATGCACAAGGAAGCTGCAGCGGTTGAAGTTTATATTGTGTTTTTCTTGCTATCACACTTGGTGTACTATCTAAAGAGATCCCTGTGTGAGGTGGTAAAACAGGGCTTTTTAATTATACATTACCCAGCAAACTGATAAGGCAAACAAAGGAGGCAACCAAATACCACAGGCACAAGCCACTTCAAAATAATAATGTAGCAAGAACAATAGGGGAGTAATTCACAGCTCCCTAAGAAATTTTTGCAGTTCAGAGGGGGTGAGATAGCGAGCAGCTATTGACTGTTTTCCTCTCATGTTTTCCACCTGTCTGCCATGTGATTGGAAAGTCTATTACCTGAATCCTTGTGGGAGTTTTTCCAATCTTAAAAGCCTCACTCTACAAGAAGCAATCCTAATGGAAACTGAGATGCAGGTATGAAACGAATATAAGGAATGGAAGGAGAGTAACAACTAATTTAAATATAGTTGAAATCCTTTGTAACTTTACAGAGGCACAGCACTTCCCTGGTCCCTCTGGGCTTCTCCAGCCCAGTAGAGTGGGGTGAACTGGCAGACGTTATTTCCCTTTGGGGTCTCACACCAGGCCAGGAGACAGGTGAGAGTGGCAACCTCAGCATGTGAAGAATTTATTCTGTGGCCTGAGGGTGCAAGGTGTTTGTGTGCTCTGCCTCGTGTGCACAAGTGCTGAAGTGCAGGTCTGCAGTGCAGAAGCCAGGGATTTAAACCCGATCTGGCTGCCTGGCTCAGCTGCCCTTTGGCAGACGCCACAAAGGCTTCTCCAGACACTAAGTAAACATTTGGGCTGCAGGCCAAAACTGTTCTCCATGCTACCAAAGTCACACTGTTCACAGTGCAAGATCTAAGTGGTCTGAAGCCAGCCCAGAACATCCACTTGAGATATTGTGATTGCAATTTAGACATAACCTTTAAATGAAAACAGACATTCTGAAATCCTAATCTGCTTCAGACTTCTGTAGCAATTCACATTTGATCTGCAGTCCAAACTGTGGATGAAAAGAAAGCTCTCACAAGCCTGTCTGTTGTTCTTTCAGCCTCATGGTGAATGAAGAACTAAAGGAATCAACCCACAGTTAAATTTCTTCTCCTTCGATTTTAGCAGCTTTCTTCAGAAAGGAGCATTTACATGCTGGAGAGATTTATTAGAAATATTCATTGCAAATACCGTAAGGCCTGGGGTGTGTTTTCAAATACTAAGTGAATTAAGAATCCTGACTGGCTGGTGTGTGTGTGTGAGGGCACTTGCGTCCTATAACAGACCGAAGAGGACTGACTGCAAGACAAAGCTATCGCAGTCTAGGGTGGGTAAGGGTAAGCTGAGCTATTTGCCTTTTACAGCTTCATGCCGTTTGCAAGACTGAAGGGCATTCCTATGCCTCTGTTCTTGAAAAGCTAAAAACTTACCAACATGTAACAAATTGTGCTTCTCCAAGTCTGCTTCAAACACAGTTAGAAACATACTTAATCGGTGTAAGTAAGAGGAGGGGAAGAAGAATGTTTTCTGGTTTGTTACTTCTCTGCCCATATCTGTCTGTCCATCCCTTCAGCTTACCAGTTTTCTTCTGCTTTTTTGCTAGTGTGGCAATATTTTAAGTATTACTTTCAAAAGCCAAAGATCTAAAATATTAAACCCTGTTTTTCAAAAGCTGGTGACAGCCACATATTTAAAAATAGAGAAGCATCTAACTCAAATTAGTAGGAGTTAGCCATCTAAGTACCTTTTAAAATGGTATGCACTCTAAGAGCACAAGTCCAATTTGGAAAGGGTGGGACACACAATCCTGAAGTCTCAGGTTCCCGTGCTATTCTGAAAAAAGACATTGAACATCTTAAATTACATAGACAGGTTTGTGAAAGTCAGTTTGAGGATTCTTTTGAAAACCTTAGGTGTTAAAGTTTTGTGGTGGCCTAAAAATTTCAGCTGCCATTTAAAAACAAATAAATCCATTTCCAACTATCACAAATGTAGAGCAAAAGTGAAAAATAAAAATCCTGAATTCTCATAAGCTAGACTGTGCATACAAAAAATAACATCGATTATTTTTAACATCTCGGCATTTTTCAGTCATGATGTCTCGGGGGCTGACTGAGATCCTGGAATGCTGGGGGCTGGCTTATCCCACTTTTGTGAAAATAGCACGTCTAGCAAAGCCAAAAAAGCTGAAGAACTTTCCACACCACCTTTTATTGTGATGCTTGCAGGGTGGGATAGTGTAACATACTTTTACTTAATGCTTTACTTTTAGAAGGTCCTTCTTGGGACTTATTGGCAATTGCACAAGTTGTTTCTATTTCTGTGAATACAGTGTAGATGATGAAACTTTCTGTTGCTCTTTCCAGCCGGTACTATCTGGTTATTACAGGCCATGTGTGGGAATGGAGTCGTAAACAACCTCTTACTTTGGCAAAACCAGAACACTAATCACTTTTGTATTAGCTCCAATAAATCCTGAAAAATTACTGTTGTGGATTAAAAAGATAATAATGTGCTAATCCTTTCTGTGGTCACTGACCATTTTAAGCTGTTCCATCTCTCATGCCTGAAGAATAAATCCTCTGGCTCTTGATGAAAGGCTAGATAGTGAAGTGTGTACACACATCAAACACCACACTTGTTATCAACAAAAACATTTTTCTCACTACTGCAGATCGTTTTTTGGTAGACTTCTACATTCAATCTGAGATCTCACTTTTCCTCCCCCACCCCACCTTCTGGTCTTCTGTCACCAGGACTCAGTCATGGCACACTGATGAAAGAGGCGGTCTTACAGAAAGACCTTCCTCAGCTCCTGGCTGGTGCTGGGGGTTCACAGAAACTCTCCTATATGGAACAAATAGCTGGAATTCCTTTGGGGACAAAGGAACTGATAGACTTGTAGAAGTCACATACAGGTCACTCATTTTATAGATTAAGTGAATTAAAAAATTAACAACACAGTGTTGTGGACGTACTCTGAGACCAATTAAAACCAAGGAAGAGGTTTTCCAGCTTTAAAGGGGCCATCTCCTCTGGGAATGGAGTTGCCCTATACTAGAGCCAGAAGAGGGGGAGAGAAGAAAGCGACACAGCTAAAGGCTTGGAGGTGCTGCAAACAGTATGCAAATTTTATTCCTTCTTTTAAAAAAGTGAAAATAAGCTTGAAAGACTTCTGACTCTAGGAAATTCAGTAGCTGAAATTCTGACTCTAGGAAATTCAGTAACAGTTTCAGTTGCATGTGCCAAGCTGAGACATGAAGGTAAAAACATTCCTCAGATCAGTTTCTGCTACTAATATCAAATAAATATTTTTAGCAGGTGTATCAAACAGAGCCACGGTAAGTGCCAGCATGGCCTGTAAGCCGTTAGTTACAGGATTGTTCACATTATACAGCAGTCAACACAGTTCTGATTTCTCATGTTTGGCACTGGAAGCAGTGTTTTTCCTTTGCAAAGTGGATATTGTTCTTTCCACAGAAATGCAGGAACCTCATAGTATGTGGAACAAGCAGTTGATTAAAGATTAGAATAGTAATGAATGTATTAAAGTGGAATGTACTTGGGTAATTGATTAATTGGAGCAGTCTAAGCTACTTGCAGAGCATTACATTCATTCTCCATTAAATCAATCTTTGTCTTCTGTCCAAGCCTTGTGACTGAGAGCTGAAAGGTATGAACAACTATGGAAGTCATCCAGATTGTTTCTACTGGAACAGGGGGACCTGGGCAATGCCCAGGATCCTTTTTGCAGCCTGTTGCTTGTGTTGGATCTCACTCTTACATTTCAGTAGTATCACAGGATTGTAGGCAGGTGGAAGATGTAATTAGTAATGCTGTTATCTTCCCACAGCCCACTTTTGCATTTCTCCCACCTTGTTGCTTCATTTTTAAAATAAAAACCATGGTCTCATGCAGAAAGAAATGGCACAGTGACATTTTAATTATTGTGTTCGTCCAAGGGAATATATGATTGTGGCGAGAAACTTCAGTCTGGGATAGGAACTAAGAATTCCTTAGCAACACAGGAATACCAGAAAGGACTCTCTTATTACAACTGAAAATCACAGAGCACCTGAAAGACTGGTTGCTTTGGGGTGACACCAGAGCAATAAGTTCTGCAAAGCAACTCTGTGTTCAGGACTAGTTATTGAGGATCAGGGAGAAGAATGAGATGGGATAGGACAGACTTCCTAGGCTGTCCATTATGCAAAGCTTCTGTTTCCTAATTTTAATAACTGTTTGGCTATTGAAAAAGAATAATATTTAAGCTCCTTTCAGAGCCCAGTGGAAGAAGAGCATACAAGGAAGTCAGTGAAATGATGGAGCACATAAAACGGACAGCAGACTTTGTGCCTTTTCTGAGTTTTCTCTGGGGCTTTTCAAGGCCTGTGCTGCCTTCTGCTACTCCGTTGCTGTGCTGGTTCTGGTCTCATCGAGTAACTGACACAAACAGATCAAATCTCATTGTATGTGCATGTACAGTGTGTGTTTAGAGAATATTAGGTAGCAGCTCCTCCCTGATTTTGTTCTGTCAAAAATCTGTTCCCACCTAAAGAGGTGGGAAAGCCTCTGTTTAGGGAACTCTTCTTCTCTGATCTTCTTTCTGACCTGCAGCACTGTATGCCATCCTTCTCCTTGGTGGCTCTGTCTCAAATGGATATTTCAGGCATCAAATCTGTTCATCCTTCTTGCAGTTTGTTGAAAACAAAAGTGAATCTTTTTGGAACATTTAACAAACACAAGCTAGAGGAAGGTGGACCTTTGTTTTGTACACAGGGCATAGACCCATCCCCAGAGTAATAAGCATACTCCTGTTTTATTTGCTTCAGAGTATTACAACAGGCCTGGGGTGTAGAAAACTAAGTGCTGAAAGTGAAACACTGAAATAAAATAGTAATTAGTAAATTAGTAAAGTACTAATTTCCCAATTAGAGAAGCATGTGTATAAACATTTGCAGAATTAGGTCCTAGAGTGTTTTGTTTGTTTCTAAACCTTTCAAATATGCAGTTGTAGGAAATAAATAAGGCGGTTTTATTACAAGCATTAGTTTTCATGATTGCCTCACGTTGAGGTGCGTGGAGGTTGTTTTGTTTGAGAGACTGGGGAGTCATTTGGTTGTCAGGGACTGGTGGGCTGCCTACAGTTGCTGGTTGCTGCTGGCAGGTCTACTCATAGTTACTTACAGTTACAGTGTAAAGGTGGACCGGAAAGCATGGAAGGCAGAGAGACCAGCCTGGGCTCACTGCCAAGGGACCATGCAGTCCGGACAGGGAAACATCCTGATAGGTCAGAAAAGACAGCCAATGAACTGGCGAAGGAAGGTGAGAGCCGGCCCTGAGCAACCCAATCAGATTCAAGAACAAGGCTATATCACCTTTTTAGGAAGAAAAGGAGCAGGGCTTGGCATGGGAGGAACGAGGGAGTGGTTATGTAAATCAATAAACCTTAAAAGGACTCATCCCTCCCATCCACGTGTCCTTTCAGATTCTGGCATGAGGCTGACTGCACCCAGTTCGCTGAGATTAAAGTTCTTTGTTTCACTCTGTTTGGCTGTCTTTTGAAATTTAATTAGAGATATTTCTCACACAGTTGTTTGAATGCGTCTGTTATTTTTATGACTAAACATGCCCTTTTAAAAGCCTTCCTTTAACCTGCTTCTTTAAAAAAGGTTTGTATGTCTAGCTTTTTATTTCTCACACAACCTAAACCTCTACCAAAACCCAGTGATACTAAACATTGGCTACTGTTAGCATCTAAAAATTATGGCTCAGTTTCCCACCATGAATATTCTGATTTGAGAGCCCCTAACACTGTAATATGATAAACACCAAGGCTGCAGGCCGCCGTGTTCGCTTGCATAGGAATTATTATCAGCAAACATGGTTTTGACAACCACTTTGAGGCAACACTGCTCTATATCAAATATCAACAGAATTAGCATGTGTTTTCATGTTAATTACTGGAGTGCAGCGTGCTGTGTGATGGCCGGGAATATAACGGGGAAGTCTGAGCTTTGCCAGTAACTTACAATGTAGAATTCGGCTAATGTGAGTTTATTAGCTCCGAGGAACAGCATTTAATGAGGTGCTAACCTCACTCTGGGCCTGCTTTCCAAACGGTTAACAGCGCCTGCCAACTCATAAGTAACCTACAAGAGAGAAGGAGGACAGGACAATGGGTTTCTGGTATTCATTAAGCAGACCCACAGAAATCACAAGCGGCAAAGTGGGTGACCCTTTGGTAATCTCATAGAAATGGAAATAAAAGGCGTATTCCTCTGACAGTTTCCTTGGTCAGGTATCCTTACAACGCTATTAACCAAAACGTATGGGAGGAAATATAAACACCTTTGCTTTTAAGCTCCGGTTGTCTTCATCAGCCTTTGAAAACTTTATGAAGGTGCTGATTATTAATAGCACTTGCAATTATTAATAGCATGAAAACATGGGTATTTCCATGGGCGGGTACTCCTCTGTCATATGGGGTAGTTGTAAATTAATATATCAAGTATTCATGTTGATGTTGACTAATTGGAAAAGAAAAATCCTTGATGGTCTGCTCTTCCTCATTAGGGTGATGTAAATATGCTTAATAGCATCACTGCAAAACGTGAATGACAACAATACTTGGTATAAGATTGAATGCAAACTGCTCCTTTCTTAGTGCTGCTGTTATTTTGATTTATTCCAGAGTATGCTGCTAGTTTTGACAGGCATACCTGCATCTCCACTCTCTTAATTGATCATTGTATTAGTTTATTATTTTAATCAGTACTCTAAGCCGCACTGAAAAATGAAAAGGAGACTATTTTGCAGATCCAGACAGTAAAATCTCTTACCTCTAGTTTCTTTCAGTGACTGTCTGTTACAGTCTCTCTGATACTGCAACACTGATTGGTGAGAATAATTTACCACTAAAGCATAATAAGGGAAAATGTAATAAAATGTCACCAGGCATTGCTCATTTGCAGTTGTTTGGCTAAAAAATAGGTTTCATAAAACTTAGGTGAACTTGGAAATCACCTGAACACATTGCTTCCTGGATTTATGGCTCAATAAGCCTGAATATATGCTCATAGCCACTTCAGAGTGCTATGATGTTTCATCTCCCCTGCAGTCAAAAAGACTGCAGAGGGTTGCAATCAAATGTGTCAGGGAGCATCTTCCAGCTGACACTTACCTGAGGTTCCAGAGGTGTGGCTGTGGGTACAGGCACCCTGTTGCCTTATGACATCCAGCCTTGTTCAGCTAGGAGAATGAATTTAACCTATAACTTACTAAAAGCAAGTTTCCTGCGAGGCACTTAAGACAAACATGGGTACTAGCCTCATGTGAGCCCTGCACATCCTCCTGTAGGGCAAGTATTTGATGGCAGTGGTATGTTTGCTTTATGGTACTCCTGAACTCATATTGCCATCCCTATTTCTGCAGACACTTTAAGTGGCACCAAGGTATAAGAATTGTCTTCAGAATAGTCAGCAGTATACAAACCCCTCCTCAATTACCAAAGAAAAAATAAATACTGCCCTGTCAAAGCGATTACAAATTCAAAAACTGCTCAAAACTAGTTCAATCCAGTGTTGTCCCATGGCCCCACCTAATGTATTTTTATGTTGGTATCTCAGAGTACGGACTTCAAAAGAGAGACAAAAGTAGCATCCTTACTGAGACAGTCTGCTTGGATTACTGCCATGAAAATAATTTCCTGCATGTCACCAGAGCTGAGCAGTTCACTCTGTCCCAGAATAGCACTGAAGTTGGTCCAAAGAAATTGACTTCAACTTGCTTGTGTTGCAGTTTCAGACACCTGTAGCCACTGTCCTTCCGTTGACAGAGAGATTCCTTTCTCTTTTATCACTCATGTCCACTCATGAGCTCTTGGAGTGGGATGTTGTCCTGTCTGTGACAGGAGAAAGGCAGTTAGAGTCCCTGACAGTGTTTCAAGGATAAGGAATGACCCCCACCTCAGTATTCATTATCATTACTGATTACAGAATTCATATTCAAGAGGAACTTGCTTTTCGACTTGCTTTCAGTAGGTATAAGGCAGACTGCTTGCATGCTTCCGGCCTGGCACTGCATGGATATAGAGAATGGAGGAGACATTTTATGGTCACAGATTTGATTTTCTTCTACTGTCTTAAGGCAGACACGCTCCTAGACTGTTTCTGTGTTTAGTGTAGTAAAGCTGTATCTGGTTGTCCACAGTATTTCTGTATTCGAAGGACTTCCTCACTTTCAAGATTCCTTGCATCTATTACTTTAAACTTCCTCCTGCTTTGTATAGGGTTCTTTATGTTCCAACAGTCTTTGGGATTGTGTCCTGGAATACATATGAGCTCATTACCTTACAGGTTGTTGCACTTACAGTGGCTTTTCTTTAGAGAAACCAGTTTGAGCTGGGTTGGGTTTTGTGTCAGGAACCCGCTCACTTGCCAGCAAGTCTTGCCTATGAATGGCTCAAATCCAGTTGGAACTTCCTTCCATGAGACCTGGGCTGGGCCAGTTGCACCAACACTGCCCTGCCTGCTCCCTCTGCACACAGTTTACCCTCTGGTCCTTCATTCATGGCAAAGCGTTTTGTCCTGAATCAGAGTGACACGTCTGAGTTAAAGCCACAACAAAATTAAATCTTTCGTGGCTTTTTCCATTGGCTTTGGATGAGACCTTTCATCATTAGTCTATGATATATTTTAATTTTTAAATTGTTTTACATTTCTCATGGCAAAATAATGATTTAAAATGAAGATGAGGGATTTCCTTATGCAACATTACATTACATCCTTCAGTGCTTCGTTCCATCAAAATGGTGCATTATTACAGCATGAATCACGTCAGATGACTTGCCCAAAAGAAAGTTTTGTGTACCTGTGCCTACACTCAGGCAGACTAGAGCCATGGGTTTTGCTTTAAAGCTTTTCTTCTTACTAATCATACTTAAATTAAAAGATGTGTATGTGTTAAAAACATATATATGCTTTTTATTCAGTATTTTCCCTTTTCTGTATATATTATATCTGAAAGCCATAGGCATATGACATACAAGATGCAGTCCTGCTTAGAAAGGACTGAAGTTTCCGAAGCTGGAGTGCCCTTCAGCTCCCTGGTATCCCCATCACTTGCTGCTAATTGTTTCATCATTTCTCTTGTAAGGAAGCTGCTTCCCTGAGGTTTCTGGGTGCTATGTGCGACTGGGGTGGGAGCTGATGTGTGGGGTGTTTCTGGAAATGTGGCACCTGCACAATGCCCCTGCCAGCCACTCCACATGCCATGAAGCTGTGCCTCCATTGGTGTTAGACAGGACTGAGCTTCAAAAAGGCCTTTCTAAAATCTGATCATAGGAAAGGAAGCATGTATTTGAGACTATTCCTGGAAAAGTATTTTAAATAGTCCCTTGGTGTATACTTCCATTATATTTAACATGAAGAGCCAGAAGGGCAGAGAAGACAGAGTGTTGGCATGTAGTCACAGGCTCGGGTTGCTCACACAACAAGCTGAAGGGAGTTGGGTTTAACTGTTTGGTCAAGTGGTACAATGTGATTCTAACAGGAATTTCAGGAGTGTGAGGCTGGGAGATGCTTCCTTTTGGTTCCCACCTTGAGCGGATGCACTTGTGTGTGTAACTGTACACAGCATGCAGCTTGACTGTAAATGTGATCTGTTATCTCGGAAGTAAAATGTTTCAGAACAGTGACCGTGTGACTTGGAAAAGCTTTTAAATTCTTGGAGACAGAGTTGCATAAGGCTTGTAGGATCATTTAAATTTCAGTAGAAAAGGGGTTTGATTAACAGATAAAAACGTTTCCCAATTTCTCAAATATCTAGTGAAAGATACTACATGTATACTCACGTAAGACCAGCCCAACACATGCTGCTCTGGTTTGATTGCACCACCCTAAATTCATACCTTAGATGGTGCTAGCACAACATGTGTACACAAACCCTCAGTCAGGATGCTGCCCTTGCTAAATACACTATGGTGCAGCTCCACTAAGTGTTGGTTTTTAAAGCAGATAATGCCTTCTGCTTGTAAACAGGGAATACAAACAAATGGTTGTAAAAGCCACAGCTTAAATGAGCTGCAAAGTTAAATACAGGGTGAATGGAAGATCCTGTGGGCTTCAAACACAAGGACATTTTCCTGTTGTTCTTGGTGGTTTATAAATACATGAAGTGTATGTGGTGGACCGTTGCAGTCAGCATTGTTAGGGCATTATAATAAGTTGGGATTTGATTCCAGGACTCCAACGCTGAGATAATTACTTGGTTGCAGACTCAGGGTTAGTTGGGGTGAGGAACTTCTAAAGTCATGTCACATGGAGACATTCCTGATCCCTTCATTCCTTTGTAGGATCTGCTAAATAATTGCCTTTTTGATCTGGGAATAGCATTTACAATTTGCTGCTGGTCAGCGAACAGTTAAGCCTCCCTCCAGGGCTATTTTTGAAAGTGGCAACAACTGTTTTCAGTGTTGGTAATCTGTCCAGAAATAGATACCACTTAACAAGATCGCTAAGCAAAGAGAAGGGCCTTTTTCAGGAATTCCCACTCTTCACAGGCATTTAGTTTTCGAGATCATTTTCAGCCCAAGGACACTTGTGGCTGCTGGCAGTCAGGTTGGTGACCTTGGGTGCTACCAGAACAGGAGCCACGGGCAAGAGCAGCACCTTCTGGAGCACAGGCTGAACCGCAGCGGATCAGGCAAGGGACAGCACACAAACCTGCACTCATAAAGCTGAGGGCTGTACAGATCAGGACAGGGAGTTCCCCAAAGGCCAACTGGAGCTAATCCAGCGTGGTCATGCTGCATGGACATCCGTGCCACCATCGAGTGTACTTCTTGCTTGTAGTTTGTGTCTACATCTTATCACTCATGGCATGTTAGCCCTAATAACTTATCAGGCGTTCCTAGTGTGAACAGTGGTTTTGTACTTCATTGACAGGTCCTGTTAAATTCAAACCAGCCAAGCCAAACTCTTTGTGTCAGGGACAAGGCAAAAAATCTCCACAATTATAAGCAGCTTTCTCACCTGCTTCAAAGCAGTTCATTCCTTTGGGGGGAGTTGATGACAGTTGCAGAAAATGCATCTGCCTTTCCTATTCCTCCTCACATGTATTGGGTTATTCTTTATATTTTTTATTGAATGCTGCTGCATTACGTACAAATATCAAAAACAGACTCTTGAAAATGCAGCAGAAATGACCTCAGAAAAGGTCAGCAAACACCTGGTTCCCTTGGTCACTGCCTGTGATGGGCAATGCATCTGCTCACTGCTTGCAATAGCTGTGTACTGCAGTGGGAAGAGCCGGGCTTCTTTTCTTCTGTATCATCTCTGTGTCAGTGTCCCAGTATACCCAAGAATTTGAGATCTGGACATCTAATTTTAAGTAAGCCAGAGACCTATGTGTATGCATGCAAGGCTGGATGAGGTATGGGTTTGAGTCTGAAAGTGGTGTCAGCTGCCTTTGTAAAACCATGTAAGTATGGGAAGGTGCTTGAGTGTAAGTGAAGTGGAACTGAAGGGCGCATTTATACGGCATGAAGGGAGCCTGGTAGATTTTCAGGCTTGAAACCACAAAAAGCTAAGGTACCATACATATGTCCCCAGGAAGACTATGAACCTAAATATTACAGGTGTGCTTTTGACTCCCTGACTCCAATGTGCATTTTGCCTTACTTGAGCAGGATCGAGCCCTTTAAGGTGTTATTTTCCCATTGGAAACTGGCAAGTTATTATTTTAAAGTAGAATAGAA
Organism: Oxyruncus cristatus; assembly: GCA_013399855.1. Lineage (NCBI taxonomy): Eukaryota > Metazoa > Chordata > Aves > Passeriformes > Cotingidae > Oxyruncus > Oxyruncus cristatus. Next base: position 172,164 of record VXAY01000770.1, on the reverse strand, counting down.
AGCAGCTCAATGTAGGCAAGGCATTGTAATTTACCAGAGACATACTGGCAAGAAGTAGTACTTTTATTGGGAATTGAAAATGTGGGTTTCTGTGCCAGGGGTTGAAGATTAGAGCTGTCTATGATTTCTGTGTCTGATAGTTTCGAGCTGCAAAGAGAACAGTTCATTCTCAGCCAGCTCTGATATGTGAGAATCCTGGGATCTGGTTTTAGAACATCCCTGAAAGCTTAATTTGCAACCCAAAATTATATCCTGTGAGCAGGTCAGCAGGTACAGCCAAACCTGAATTACACACATGGTACACATGAGTTTTAACTGCTCTTAGCAGGAAGGCAAAGAAGTCACTTAGCAAAAACTGGTGACTTGCTTTTGATTAACCAGGCTTCCATACAACAGTAATTTAATGATGAGTTTGTGACAGCATGTTTTTCCTTTATGTTGTGCCTGTCAGCATTCATCCCAGTCTTTTTTTTTAAATCACTAGATATTTAACACAAGTGAAAAGACTGACTTTCAAATGAACTGGACTTGAAAACAAGGTTATGGAAAGTGCCAGAGAGTGATAAGACATCTATGAACAAAATGCACCTCTACACTGAGGCTCTGTTTAAGAAGAACAAAATACACAACCCTGCCAACTGTTCTGCTGAGGGCAGAGATTTAAACCACAAGTGTCTATTGAAGATGACAAGTGAAGGCTTTGCACGTTTAAAAAGTAGAGGAAATGAGAAATGGAGAGAAAGTAGTCACAAATCCTAATTGTGGTAATAGCTATAAATTAGGTAATGATTTATTTTTCTCACCTTTCCAGATTTATAATTTATTTAAAAGAATAGTTTGGGGATGGCACAAAGTTCTGGAGAGGAGTGTCACCATGTCAAATTAGGGACCTGCTTTTACCACCTGTCTGGTTCCTGCAAAGGGAGGTTTCCCCACATAAGGCATGTGTCTGTGGCAACAGACCGTGTGATAGATCTGAAGCTTGAGATGTGGTCCTTACTTCATCTTTTTGTGCATCTGGGGAAATAGGCAGGCAAACTGGGCGTTCTTCTGTGGTGCTTCCCTGCAGTCCCTCTTGTTGCTGTAGTTAAGACATAGTGAGGAAACGGGACACACACAAAAGTTTCATGGGGCTTTCCTACCCTGTGAATTAAGAGATTTAGCAGATTTGAAGTTGAAGGAGTTGCATAAGTGCAAAGTTGTGCTTGATCACCATAACTAAAGATTTTTATTTGCACTGGCTGGAGAAACTGCATCTAGATAACTTGGGGTAAATTGACAGTCACATGCGATTTGATTTCCATTTGTAAGGATGCCTGGACACTTTGGGGCAATAATGTATGCCTCCTCTGGAATAGACCAACTAGTGATCCTTGTCTGAGGAAGACTTCCTCATTCCTGAGTGCTGCAGGCACCAGAAGATATCTGATGAGTGGCCTAAGTATTGTCTCCACTGGAAGTCAAGAGATATACCTATATCATCCATATCTATCTAAATGTCTACACAAAAGAAGTTTTAGCTAAGTATGTAGATGGAGATGAAAATCTAGCACCCCAAAGCTACAGGCTATTAAAGGGAGTTCAACTATTTGTTGGCTCCAGCAAAAGGACTAAACAGTAAGTTGAGATGAAAAAATTACTTTTGTTAGGTCATTATGCTACACTATTCATTTTTAATTAGGCCATGACAGCGAATCTCTGCCTGTCTTGCACTGATTGTATATTCAAAGATCATCCAGGATATGCTAATGTAAGGCTTTTAGTATCCTTTTAGGGATACATTTAGCATATTAAAAGCATACTCTGAACATTAGCAAGACATACTGTACTGGTGGTTCACAGTCAGCCAGACCTGGAGTTTACTTAGGCCATGGTATGCTCTGCGTCCTGTAAATTATTACTGTGTATATTTTTTAAATTGAAAGCAGGTCACTGTTTTCCTTACTAATTAAGGCTTGAAGCTTTTTCTGCTGTGCCCATCTGTTTTAATGCACTGCTCAATAAAAATCTCTATTCTTAACCCATTTATTCAAAGCATGTAAATGCATCTTAGAATCTTGAGGTGTTTTCCATCCAGGCAATCATGACTAAATAATCATAATGGGTGAATTTATCATTTAGCCACTTAGCCATTTAGCCATTTAGTCAAAATTTGGACTTTATAGAAATTCAGGCTGAAGGGAATCACTATGTCCACTGGTCTCTAGCTGCTGAGTGTGGAGCCTCTCCTGGTGATTAAGAACAATCATTCAGTATTGCAGCAGACTGGGGTATCCTTATTAATTTCTTCTCATTGTCTGAAAGTAGTTAAGCGTTTTCCCTCCTCTTTGAGTTGGTGGCATTCCATTAGGACTTCCATGGCTTCTCTGTGGTGCAGCAAGGACTCTCATCCTCTTTCCATCCTGCTTCACTGCTCTCCTAGAACAGGCCACCTTTTGATGAACAGTGGCTGACAGCAAACCTATCTTTAGTCAGGAGGAACCTTTGAAAGGGTGTCCAAGGATTAATGATATGTAAACAGGAAATATTTTGCATCAGAAATGGCAACAAATTTTGTACAGGTAGATCTCACCTGCATTATATTAACAAGTTTCCTATGCACCTGCTCCTTGGGTACCTGTTGTGGAGTTGGCTCTGAAGCCTGATTGAGGAAAGTAGAGGAACAAACTTTTGTTATTCACTGACTTCCAGTACAAACTGGCAAATGGTGAATTTGGTTTTCCAGAGAATTAAGACATTAATGGAAAGAGGTGCAGAAAAAGAAATTGTCGTTGTTTGAGACGCTGTGCTACTGCATTGGGGGAAGGTTGTGTGAGGACAGCAGAGTCACTGAGCGCCATGAGCTTCTGATCCCAACAACCGTTACTATTCCTCTTCATTTCTCAAGTACTTCTGGACCGTCATGAGCAGATACTGCTTCCTGTCCCCTGGAAGTGCTTCGGGCTTTTTTGAAGTTGTGGGTTTCCTTCTCTTGGTGCTTCTGTGACATTGTGCAAGAGACAGTGCGTCAGGGCTGTTCCACCTTTCCTTCTTCACACCTCTGAAGGAGTGTTTCAAGAGCCAGTGCAGAACAGGACACTAAAAACTGCAGGCATTTTGTAGAACTAAGTAATTTCAAAATTAACATAGCAATTTGCATGATTTTCTGTGTGATTGCTTTAATACATTTTCAGGCTCCCCAAGGCAATGTTTTAAGGCATGTTACGTAGTAAAAGTGGGATGAAACAAATGTTCATGCACATAGGGCAGGATTTTCTGGACCAATCAGTGTTGCTGGTTTAGTGGCAGGATTTTGCTTCACTGAAGTCCTTGGTGAAAATCCTAGCAGATCCCCACTGAAAATCCGTTATAGCGTGGGGCTGTGTCGGTGCTGAACCCATTGAACCCTTCACAGTATGAGCACAGTCTAGTAAAGAGTTAGCCTCTAGGAGTAGGCCCATAGACTTTCATGTGATTATTTGCATAATTTATTTCAAATACTCAGGCTCTTAGAGGACTAAGCCTCATTTGATCACACGTTTTCCAAATCTCATTGTAAAGCCTGAAAAAGGTATGTGATTATATAGTTACATCTCCTACGTGATCAGCCAAAAAAATGGCCATTGATTTGTGTGTTCTGGCAATAGCCTGTCTGCTCTTTGAAGGAACGCTTCCACAGAGGAGCTTTCCGTCAGCTCAGCCCATTTGCTGGGCTGCCTGGTACCTTTTTCCCACTTAGAGCAAATACAGTATTCTTTCCTGAATTCCTGTACTGTTATTTGTCATGTCCAGGATATTTGTCTGCTGGAGTGAAGAGCCTTTTCCTATCCAGTGTCTGTTGGTATGTGCAGATTGTGATAAGGTCAGCACTTTCTTTTCTGAAATAGCGCTATTTCAGAACAGAAAATAGATGGAGATTTAGAAGCCTTTCACTATAAATCATGATTTCTAGTCATTATGGCTCATTTCTGAACCTTATTCAGTTCATTTCATTCAGATTTTGTCACTAAAACTGGGAACGCTCCAGGGTTCTACTGGTGCCAAACACAGCACCTACTAATCAGTCATTTTGGCTAAAGCTGTGACCACAGACCCTGTGTTGGGCACCCACTGGGAGAGCATGGCTCCCTGCAGCCCCCCGTGCACACAGAGCCCTGCTTCTTCGCACTTTGACAGCTCTGGCATTATGGAAGTTGTTCACTGAATCATAATCCAGGTTTTAATGTAGACTGTTAGTTCTCCAGGTGGAGTTCAGCACTTTGCAGTCCCATAGTTTGTCTTCCTCCGGTTATGCAAAAGTTTAGTGCCACTTTGGCAGACGGGCTGGTGGCATGTTTGCCTCCGTCTTGTTTAAATTGTTTCTTTGGTGCAACTCAAGAAATGCATCTTGAGCATTATAAAGAAGTTCCTGTAGGCAAATCTGTTTTGGAACAGATTTTGCTGTGCATCACAAGAGTTATTGAAGATGATCAAAGTCATACTAAGTGTTAGAGCAGATTACAATAATTATTTCTTCATTTCATGTGTCAGTCTCTTATTGTTCTTTGTTCTAGCTGTCTTATTTTAAATCTGTACATTTTCAAAATGGTTCCACCATTCTGTTACTAAACATTCAGCTTTTTTAGTGAACCATCAAAGAATCACTTATTGACTGACTTTCTGTCTTGGCAGAAGAAGTGCTTACCTTTCAGCTGCTTCTCCTTGTAACAAATCTGCTTCATTTTCCCTTTTCTAGGCTTAAAAATAGTACAGTTTGGTAGGGTCTATTGTGCAGTAAATTAATTCCAGGCTGAAACTGAGAACGCTTACCATAGGAAAGACATTTTAAGAGTAAGAAATACACGTCTGTGTATGCACTTTTTTTTTTTTACAAGAATTAAGGCAGGCATGAATTGCCCTCAGCATTACATATTTATTTCTGTAGTAGTTTCAGTAGAAATTTCTATAAAATAAACTTGGTATGCACCCAGGAATGCACACACCCACATGCACATGGCATGTACTTTAATGGATACTTACAAAAAGTCCTATTTAATTTAAAAGTGATTAGTGTAAAAATGAGAAATGCATTTCTTTAGTGATTAGTAGATCTGATTTGAAATCATTGTCATCTGAATTAGTTTTTAAATGCAGGTATTATGTAGCTTGTTTGTTGACAAAGGCCCATACTAAAGTGGATGCAACTCACAAAAAAATCCAGACCATTAAAATACCCATAGGAGAGTCATAGAAGCAATACACATTAGGTAAGTACTTCTGTATTAAATAAATATTAATTAATTTGTGTTAAAAAGTCCCAAATTGGAGAGAGCAATCTGGGTGGGGACGACGGGGGGGACGACTTTAAAAAAATCATCTGCAGATAAAAAGGAGAGTGTTGAAGCATTTCTGTAAATCCTTGGTTGGATCCATGAGAACAACTCAGTATTTACATGTGTGGTAGCCCAAAGCCTGCCAGGAGGACCAGGTATCTTCTGTGTGTAGCTCTGCCACTATGTACATATGTTTAAAGGAAATATTAAGTATCTTTCTTCTTCTTTCTTCTGTTTCATCCCTTTGCTCTAGTTTTTTGTGTAGCTTATGCTCGTTAATTAATTAGTGGCCATGTCATTTCTGTTAGAAGACCTCAAAAATATCATTTGCTGCTTTTCTTCCTTGGGTTACTTTTAAGTCTCATATACTAGCTATGGACAAAATTTATATTTTACCTTCAAAAGAAACAGATTTAGCTAATTGAATAAGCTCATCTTTTTTTTTAATCCATGAGAGAGTTACCACTTTGTGCAGCATTTAATTCAAGGTGAGGTTTGCATATTAGTGAGGTGACTCCACTCTCAATGATTTTTGCCAGGGAAGTTTGCTCAAATCCTCCCAGCAACCCTCCATTAACATCTCCAGGCACTTCCATTCTTTTTCCAAACAAAATAGAGTAAGTGGGGGCTGGAATCAGAGAAGTAATTAAAATGCCAAACATAGGAAGCAATAGACTTCATCATCATCAAAGCTTTATTTTATAGAATTCCTCAGTTTAAAGCTGGTGCTTGTGAAGGTATAACACCAAGGTAATTAAACTTGTTTTCTAGTTTGGTCACTTTGCCTCTTATCTTGCTTATTTGGGTGGTATTTTATTAATGATCTCTCAAGGGAAAACTACTGTAGCTGGGAAATTCATGAAATATTAATAACAACCAAAGTGATGCGTATGATTCCACTTTGGAGAAGCCTGACCTGAATGTGCTCTGCCCTTGCTGTGCTCCTTGAGCAGAAAAGTCGGTGCAGAGCATGTATGCCCCACACTGCCTTGAGCGTGCTGAGTGTGGTGTTCCCAGGGGACACTTCTGGGTTAGCAAGGAATCCACAGGTAAATCAGAGTCAGGGATGGGCAGTGGAGCAAGATCTACAAACCTGCTCAGCTGAAAATGCTAAAAATGAGCTAAAAGAGGCAAGATTAAACCTAAGTGAACAAAATTACTGTGGAGGTCTGGAAGGGACAGAGCTATAAACATCATTTGAAGAGGGGGAACTGGCAGGGAAGCCCACCTTGGTCCTGAGAGGACAGAAATATCCCAGTGCAGCAGATCGCTCTGCAAGCACCTTCCCTCATTTTTTTTTGAAAATCCATCCCCTCTTGCTGTGGGGGTGAACAGTTGCTGTTGCATAGTAAGTGCTAGATCCCCTCTCCTTCATGTATTTATCATGGTACATCTTTGACTTGGGCCTCTTCAGGTAAGTTGAGGTGAAAGCTATGTCTCGGACATGTTTTCCATTGGTAAGATTAGTTTATTTGCCCTGGTCATCATAAACACATGTTAAAAAATACGCAACTGTACTGGAGTCGGCTTGAGGCAGAGACGTAACATAGTAACAGCTAAACCTGTTAGTTAACATTTTTGCAAGGCCTCTGGCAAAATAGGAGTTTTTTGGACTCATTCAACCTTACTAGCTCTGCAACTGTTTATGTACCTCCATGTACATAAACCACAAACTGTTTAAAAATAACAGCATTTGGAGGATGGCCCAGATTTTTGACGAATAACAAGTCCTTTCCAATTCCTCTGAACCCTTCTCCTCTTTCCCTGAGTGTGCAGCATTTTCTTAGTTTAGAAGCTTTTTGATCATTTACGAAATTAACATTGCAGCGAGTTCTAAAGGGATGTGCTCATCAAGGAAACCAATTCAGATAACAAAAAGGCACAATTGTTAGTTGTCTCTATCATTATGGGGGGAAAAAAAGACCCTGCAAGCTGATCAGAGTCCTCTGTCATTCCTGGTCTCAGATACCTCCTTCTGCCCTCTTCTTCCCACCCACCCTCCTTTCCCCAGCAGCTCTATGAACAACATCACCATGAAGATGCTTCCTTACTTCAAGGTGGCATATAATGGGAAACACAACACTGATCATTGCAGAGACACGTTGGGTTCCCTCATGGAAAAAAGCTTTGCCTCTGGCTGGCCAGATACCTGTAGATGACAGTCTAAGAAAAGGAGAGTGGCCAGATACCTGTAGATGACAGTCTAAGAAAAGGAGAGGTCAGAGAGGGAAAGAATGTGTATGCTCTGGAGAGTTTTCCCATGCAGAGTGGATGGATGAATAGATAGATGATAGATAGATAGATAGATAGATAGATAGATAGATAGATAGATAGATAGATAGATAGATAGATAGATAGATAGATAGATAGATAGATAGATAGATGATAGATAGATAGATAGATGGATGATAGAGTGAGTGAGTGAGTGAAAGGAATCATGCAACCTAATAGATTTTCTTTGGGAGATCTTGGGCTTAGACCTTTCTTCTGACATGTTTTTTCCTTATTTTCCCAACTATAAAGTAAAATGGTGGTAATCCTCTTCGGATTTTTCTTTTTCTGTGGTGGTACTCCTCTTTGGATTTTCCTTTTCCTTGTGCCCACACAAATTTGGGATCAAGGGCTGTCTCTGCCTTAGGGTTCCTCCAGTGGCTGATGCCTTGGATTGCTGTGTAATCAGAAATAGCCCCAAGGTTGAGTTGTTGGGTTTTTCCCAGTTTTGTATATGAAGTCACAAAAGACAAATGTCATTTTAGCAAGGCATGTATTTGTGCAGATACTTGTGCACACACCCCTATTAACACAGTGAGTGAAACTGCTGAAAAATAAGCCTTTGCCAATACTGCCTCTTAACTTTTCTTGCACCAAAGTGCACACAGCAGCTTTATTGACTGGTGATGTGGAAATGTTCTTTCAAACTAGACATTCATAATTAAACTGAGATCAAATACTCAGCCTTCACTGTGGTGCTAATGATGTGCAATATCTTCCTTTTCTTGTATTTTTTTTCGTGTTTGTCTCTGTGTGTTCGCATGTGTGTGTATTTTTGCAGCAAGCTGGAAATTATATTTTTAGTCAAGAGGACTAATTAATAATTCATTCATGAATAATGATGAAAGTAGCTGATTAAAATGTATGTCTAGCTTCAAAAGGAATAATCTTCAGAAGTTATAAGGTTTATGAAGTCCATCTCAACCCCCATCTTCTTTTCCCAGCCTCTGTGCAACAGCTGTTTTTATTCCCATTCACAGGTATCAGGTAGCAATTATGCTGGGGATATGATCCAGAGTAATAAAGCCTAGTTTTCTGAGGAGGTGGGAAGTTTCCTTCCGAAGTAGGAAGCTGGACTGCATCTCCTGATGGCAGTACCATGTGGAGCTTCAAAGACAAATCCTCACAGTGGTGGGGTGTGTGTGTGGCACAGCGATCAGAAGTGCACATGGGCATTACGTGGGTTAACAGGTGGGCTTGCCTGAAGATTACCTAAGGTAACCTTCTGTTATGAGAGTCATTCTGCCAGTGTTTTCAGCTATTCCTGACAGCACAAGGCAGGGAGCGTTGAAGTGCAATGGCAGGGACGCATCAGCATCATGATTCTCCTGCAGGAGTTGCTCCTCTCTTCAGTGCCTTGTGGCCATCGAAGTACCACGTTGAATGTTCTTGACCAACACACAAGACTGCAAATGACTCACTGCAGTTACAGGAGGTGGAGATGTTATCAAAGTCAGCTGCAAACCTTCCTTTAGCTTCTCCTTCCTGGTTTATCAGGACTGTGTTGAATGGTGTCCTGCCTACTAGTTCCTCAGTGTCTTTTTTTTCTCTCCTTTAATCTTCTGAAGGAAAAGAATAAACCCTGAAAACACAATACAAAGAAAAAAACTGAAAAGAGAAGAGGGATCAAAGTCTTTCGTGAATATAATGTGTGTAAAGCCACCTGCAGGGACAGATTTGTCATGGTACATTTTTGCAAAAATCATTAACTTGTCATGGCAAAATGGAAAAAGTAATAAAACAGCAGTAAAAACAAGTTAAATTCTGAGCCTGGAGTATCAGCTTATTTTTTAAAAAATGACAGTTTTTTAGGGGTCAGCTCTTACTTTTTCTAATCCTATGCGACCATCGCCCTTTTCCTTTTAGCCTAGCCCTTTTCCAGGCCTCAATATTTCTGCAGTGGTTTGTATTTGACACGTTGAAGAACACTCATTATTACCCTTTCCCCTCTAGATGATCTTTTTATTTTTGCATCCTGGTGACATAGTGGTAACAGTACATAAAATTACAGCTAATTCCGCTGGCTGAGTCCTTTCTGCTACTCTCAGCTCATATCCTCAGCTCAGAAGTACTTGAAAAAGTTCCAAGAAGATTTTAGGCAAAAGAGCATTTAGTGAGGCTCCTCCTGTCGGATCATGTCTTCCTGAACTGCGAGTCCTTACTTTTGTTAGTGCAGATATGCTTATTACTCCTTGTGAAACAAAGTCACATTACATGCACAGTTGGCAATGTTCAACTCCTAATAACTCATCTGTGTTTGCATTCTGAACTAAATGACCTGAAAAATTTTCGGTTAAAATGTAAGGGGGGGTAGACACATTAGAAAATGAAGAGAGGTTCAGGAATGCATTTAGAACTGAGAAATCTTGATTTTCCAGCCCATCTAAAACTGGAAAGTCATTGGAAGTGTAGGACTAGATGTTCATCAGGTGTAAGATGTAGAACCATGTAGACATGGTTCACTGGTTATAAGGGAGCTATGCAAATATCTATCTGCTTAGGATGCAACCCACAATTTAAAAAAGAAAGCATTTAGAAACCAACGGAAGTGTAAGAGAGCTGTTTATTTCTCAGTAGCTGTGCCAAGTTCACCCGAGGTCAGCAGTGAGAAGGTCAGTGCTCTGTGCTGCTTCCCTGCATCTTTACTTCCCTATTATCTGAATATCTGCATTAGCATTTGCTCCTGGAGGAAGCTGTCTGCTAACATCACGTTCAGGCTGACAGGTATCCAACTGCTGCCACAAACAACACCTTTTGTGGTAATCTCTGCTGGAAGAACCAGACAAGTTACCGTGGAAGTGGTGGTGGCATTGGTGCCAGCTGCTCTACGCTCTTTTCTGCTCCTCAACTTCTGTCTCACATGCTCCATCCTTTATGGGACTCATTTCTTCCTCAAACTTATTGGAAACATATGGAAAAAGTGGCAGTGAGTAGTGCTACAGGCATTTAGCTGGAGTAGCAAACCATTATAAGTTAGAGTTGCTCTTGTTAATTAATTTGCCTTTTTTTAAAAAAAAAGTAAAATAATTTCTATGTGTGAGAGAGCAGCAATCAAGTACTGTGAAACAATGGCAGAGTTGGTAACAAGCTCAGGAGCCCACAGACATTAACACACAAATTCTATTGGCCCTCTTTAGAAACAAAGATGTTTTTCTGTTTGTTTTTTTTTCTTTGCTAATTTGTTCCCCAGGGGTGAAGCATGTACTCTTGCAGGTTTCAGTTCCACGTTTGCCAACTTCCAATCATCTGGGACCTCCCCAGTGAGCCAGGACTGTTGGTAAATGATGGAGAGCGGCTTTTGTTTGNNNNGACTATTCAGCCTCTTATCCCTGTCTACAAGCTCCAGAAGCCAGCTGTCCTCAGGACAGCCTGTCTTACTGTTGAAGACTGAGGTAAAGAAGGTGTTAAATACCTCAGCCTTTTCCTTATCTTTGATAACTATGTTCCCCCTCATGTCCAATAAAGAATGGAGGTTTTCCTTGTCCCTCCTTTTGCTATTGATGTATCTGTAGAAAGACTTTTTGTTTTCCTTAACGGAAGTGGCAAGATTGAGTTCAAATCTTGCCTTCGTCTCTCTGATTTTCTTTCTACATGTCCTAACTAAATTCCTGAACTCTTCCTGAGTAGCCAGTCCTTTTTTTCCATAATCAATAGGCTTTCTTTTTCACCCTAATTTCCCTCAAGATCTCCCCATTCAGCCAGGCCGGCCGTCTTCCCCGCCAGCTTGCCTTTCGGCAGACTGGGACAGCCTGCTCTTGTGCATTCAAGGCTTCCTTCTTGAAGCATGTCCATCCCTCCTGGACCCCTTTGTTTTCAAGGGCTGTTTCCCACGGTACCCTCTGAACCAGTCTTTTGAACAGGCTGAAATCTGCCCTGTGGAAGTCCAGCATAGAGGTTTTATTGATGGCCCTCCTCGCATCCCTGAGTATTGAAAACTCTATTATTTCATGGTCACTGTGCCCCAGACAGCCTCCAACCACCACATCTCCCACCAGCCCCTCTCTGTTTGTAAATAGAAGGTCTAGGAGGGCCCCATCCCTGGTAGGCTCTTTTACCAGCTGAAGCAGGAAATTATCCTCTATACAATCTAGGAATCTCCTAGACTGCCTCTTCTCTGCCATGTGGAGTTCCCAGCAGACATTCGGCAGGTTAAAGTCACCCACGAGAACAAGGACAGGCTGAATAGTTTTTGAAAATATATTGTGGTTTTAATCTATCAGAGCCCTGAAGTGTATTAAAAAAGCTTTTTGAAGATCTCAGGAACAATAGAAATTTGTACGCTGGGCTTTGGGGGTTTGTTAGTCCATGTAAAGTAGTTTTCTTTGAGCAAGTGACCTTTTCCTCATGGTTCCACAGCACCATGATGGCTGTCCTGGTAACACAGAGGCAGGGTGAATGCTCTTCTTCGGGATGAGGAGTCTTGCAGAGCTCTGACCTCACCAGGGACATAATAAAAGCTTATTTAGGACATGGGTGGTGGTATGCACATGCACACATACATTTTAGAATGCTAAGATGACATTACTGTGAAAGATTCCCTTTAGCACTGTAGGTGGGAACAAATTTGGGTATTTTAATTCAGGACCCTGAAATTCTGAAGCAGACCCTTAACTGATGAAAGCAGCACTTCACTAAAAGCAGTTTGACATCCATGTTAGCTGTTGTTTTACTATTCCTACCTTGGTCATTTTTATTCTCTTCTTTGATTATCAGGCCTGGGATCAATCCTCTAGAGCGTCCTGCCCATCTCCTACTCCATAAACTCGCTAATCTTAGCCCTCTGCCAGTTTTTCAATAAAGATAGTGCTGCTATATTGTCCAGTTCTGCACTGTTTTGGCTTTATCAGCTCTGCACTGTTTTGGCTTTATCATGTCCTGCCCTTTAGGCACATGGACTTTTATTTTCATCTCTTCTTGATCTCACTAATGCAACAGTCTTGGTTGCTGTAGTAGTTCAGTGCTGTATTTTGATCAGTCAGTCCAACATCTTTCTCAGTTAAAACCATAACCTGCAATATAATGCAGTTTCTCTTACTGCATAATAAAGCATTTGGGAGTGCACCAAAAGAAGGCCTGCCCTTATGGTTTAGTGTTTAAAGCAATAGTGAAGGATGCTTTGTATCAAATTAGCTTTTACGGTTCTTCAATCGCACTGCCAGATTTTTCTTTTATTACCTTCAAGGAATTTTCCCTCCTTTCTCAACTTCTCCAACCTTTTCATTTTCACAGCTGCTTCTGTTCAAGCTTCTATTCAAACTCAAACTTCCCTTCTGTTCAGTGGTGATCCTTAGGTGGCCGTAATCTGGAAAAGGCTTCTATTGCTTGGCATTCTTTTAATTAGTAAAATTTCAGTTGTTAATATTGAGTAGTAACTATTATGCAAAGTTTATATCATCCTAAAGAGCCACAGCATTAGCAGGGTCCAAAGCACCAGAATTCTCTTCTGAAAAGATAAAAATTTATTATATTTAGTGTCAATAAACTTGTAAGATAAAATTTTATCGGCAAGGGGCAGAAAAGCAGGAAATTGCAGACTAAGATGTTTGAAGAGCTTACAGAATAGAAGGGTTAGTTATTTTCCTAAGATGGGTACAACAGTGTAAAATCCACAGGTAACAGTAATTGGGGTGACTCATTCTGCATTTGCTTTCTTAACACTTAAAAAGAGTAATCTTTTTTAATTGAAAACTGGACACAGATAAGCTGGTTCCATTAGTTTCATGTAGAAAATAGAAAACAAAAAGCAATGAGCCCAGCTGTTTGTTCCAGGGAGGCTTCCTGCTTAATTCCTGCACTTGAGATCTAATGGGGACATGATTCAGGTCTCACTTGGACCATCTGTGAATCACATTCCCCAGCCATCTCAGTAGATGTAAAACAGGAGGTGAGACCTTGTCTGGTCACTGTAGAGCAATCAGCAACCTGCCAAACGATCAGGAGGTAACTGAGGAAAAAAGTGTGATATTCGTCAAGTCGTGGAAGTGCTGGGAAAAGAAAGACACAATGCTTTTGTCCACAGCAATAAATCCACCAGCCCGAGATTCTTATTATCTGCAAAGGCTGCTGTTGACAGGATTGTGACATACAGCACTGATCGGTCTGTGGTTCCACATTAGCTGCAATGGGCATCCAAATTGTTTTTTGACAAATCCTTCGGAAGGCTGCCAGAAACCTTCTGGCATGCACTAACAACTGGTTTATGGTCCTGCACAAATGTACAAACTCCTGATAGAGGTTAAATGCACTGCATTAGATATTGTGTTCTATTTTATCATATCGCAGAAGGAGAGATGTGATGATTTAGTGATTCTCTTGAGAATAGTCTGAAAATATTGCAGACTTGAGAGATGGCAAAAAGATAGCTCAGCAATGTTGCATTATTCCTATTGTGATTTAGTTTTTGACACCTTTGCTTATTACATGTTAAAACAAAGGCAGTAGACCAGTACTTGGCATGGCTCTTTGTTGCCTATTTGTCATAGAGAGTTTCTCATTCTTCATTTCCATAGTAGAAATCACCATATTGTCTTTCCAGAACAAACAGGGAGTGCAAGCAGGATGTTCAACTCCACTGATTTCAAAGTCCCAAAAGAACCCAAGTACTGCTTGGATTTTTTGTAGTCCACATAGTAGCTGAAATGAAAACGTGGGTGGTGGCACATGAAGTCAATGTATCTCATAGCCCATGTTCAGAAAAGGTCTTCCTACATCTTTTGATGTGGAAGGCTTTGAAGGCATGCTGGGGGAACAGGGAGTCACATAACTGTGTGCTTTCTTGCAGAATCCCACAACAGAAGAGTAGTAAATGTGCAAGTCTCATTGCAAAGAGACTTTAAGTAGAAAAATATGAAATGGCAAGATATCAAACTGGCCCCAGTACAACCAGCGACACAATTGAGGCTGGGGCACTGCTCTTAGCAGCCAGTGGGCTGGCTAGTAGTCTTGGTCCAAGGAGGAGTCTTTTCAGGGCAGCTTAGTCCCTTGGATGAGAGTCGGGTGCCACTGGCTCACTCTTGGTCTCAGACAGCCTGGTGGCCAAACCAAGGAGGGGGGAAAAGGCCAGATGGTGTTAAACTGTCTATCCCAGTGCTGTTCCATTCAAGGCTTTCTCACTTCCTGGCACCGCTTACCCACCTGTGCAGTTCAACTGTAAACAACACAGGCAGAAAAGGGACCTGAAGGAGGATGGTCTGGCTCCCACAGCCACACCAGTGAGCCGCCTTTGAACTCTCCTCATTCACGAGTGTGGAGCTGGAATAGACTTCTAGCAGATTCCCATTTCTAAAGTTAACAGTTTCTATAAGCTGTGTCACCATGCCTATCACATTACATTTCAAGATCTATCATTCATCTTTTCCTTGTTCTTTGCACTTAGTCTTGGTTTTACCAAAGGAAACATTTTCTTTTCTTCCATCTGTGGAGTTTTTGCACTCTTTGCCTCCCTTTTTTAATTCTTTTCTCTTTCCATCATATGAGGCAATGCAAGTTATCTTTTCCATCTAAAAAATGAATCCAAAAATGGAAAAGAAAACATGCTTTGAGACTTTGTGTTATACATACATATTCTTCAAGACAAGCATATTTTATTCATTGAGGAAGAGAATAACTTTTACACTGCAACTTGCAAACTGTTGTGGGATAGTGGAAAAAGCAGTTTCAGGTATGGCAAAATCATTCATGTGGAAAACCAAACTGTTAAATAGTGGAGGGCTGATGTTGTGGTGGCTGTGCCCTATTATCTGTTTTCAAATCTTGTTGGTGGAGAATCAGATTTAGGGGCCTGAAGGGAAAGGTAGTGTGAACTTGGTGTTGAGTTGACAGTCAGAAAACCCCTGTCATCTGTGGTGGGAAAATGGAAGGGGTCTGCTCTAAAGTGTATTTTATGGCCTTCAGGGAAAAAGGGAGATTTTCTTCTTTTCTGTGCTTGAGCATATACCCTATCTTCTGAAAGGCTGCAGTGATAGGAAGTGGGAGGTGATACTCTCAAGGTATTTTGGGTAATGGTGGGGTGTTATATGGTTTTCAGAGAAGAATGGCTCTGTGTCATTTTCTGTCTGGTGTTTCAGTGAAGAAGTGTTAGAGAATTAATCAGACTTAACTCCTTAGCTTACACTTCTAACTGCAGGGTGGCTGGATTTATGTCTGCAGTCTTTTACAGGTCTGTATGAGTTTGCTTTGCTCATGCCTACAGATGAGTCTGAGCTGACCCTCCTCAGTAACACCGTGCTGAGTTGTCAGAATACATTAGCCCAAGTCTAGCACTTGCTAAAGAATATATGTAGCTCTTAGGGGACTCAAGGCATGGATAAAGCTTACTCATCTGTGTCAGAGGAGTACGTACTTAGAAAGGTACCTAACTAGCTCAAAATGAACCAGCTTAGCTACGGAGCTCAGCCTAGCTGTTGCAACACAGTGCATTGCTCCGTTTGAAAAGCCTGCATGTGTGACAGCTTGCCAGCTCACTGAGCTGGTCCCTTCCCCTTCACTGCCAGCCCTTGGGAAAAGCTTGTGTTTCTGTGTTCAGGGACCACAGAATCTTTTCTGATGTTATGCAACAGAGAAGAAGGATTTGGTCTGTACTACACTGCTCTCTGCAGATACATGAGATGGGCATTTGGGATGGGGTGGTTCAGTTATGTTTTGTTGGGTGACTTTCAGAGGCTTGAGGGTGCTGCAGTTTAAGGCCTTGCTTGCATCCGAAGACTGGCTCTGGCTGTGGTGTTCCCACAGCTGCTTTGCCCTTTTCTACATCCCTGCCTTTATTTCATCTGCCTCATCCATCCTCTATACAATCTGCTTAGGGCAGAGGCAGTCATGCATAACTCTGAGTGCAGGAACTATGTCTTTATGGAATGCAGAGGAAGTGATTTTATGCTATCATTGATAATAAACAACATCATAAGATAGCAACAAGTTGATTTCTTTTAATCATTTTGTCTTCTTCCTCTACTATTACATGGGATTATTCTGTCTGTTAACCTTGCAGGCTATGGTACTAATTTGATTTATTGCTTAAAAACCAACGTGAATTTTCCTGAGGCGGTTCCAGAAATTGCTTGCTTTGTTATCAAAGGATCAACAATTCACTGAAGACATCTGAGGTTTTTTTACCCCAAGCTATTTTAAGAAGCATACGTAGATGTGTATAAAGAAGAACTATTGAAGTAGTTCAGAAAGTACTGCTGCACCTGTAACAAGCTGTTCACGGTGCTGTTGCAACAATTGTACCATCCCAAAATGCTCACTCATCCCTAGAATGGTGTGTGTTGTCCCAGGCACCAATTACAAATCTTTGCATTTGTAGACTTCAGATTTGTATTTTTTTCCATTTTACAATATAAACTAAGCAGACCCAAGAAAACAGTGCAGAGGGAGATTTCCAGAGAGAGTACTGGGGCTGGTTGTTCGATTTAGCAGTGGCACATCTGAGCAGACAGACTAATGCTCACTGTAACTCTCTTCTTCATAGGTTTTCATCACACAGATGAGAAAGACTAGCGCCATAAGCATGAAACAAGGAATAATAAATGCATTTTAGACAGCTGGCTGATTTGTGGAACTCCCTGCTGCAATATCTGCTGCAGTCAGGAGTGTAGCAGGCGTGAGTAATGGGACAGCTGTTGGTGCAGGTAGTACCAGCTTTCACCTTTATAGTGCTCTTCAGACCATGAGTCTGCTGCAACTCCTCATTGGTAGGAGTCCATTTTCCTTAAAAACAGGCTCTTCTTTCAAACACTACGTAACAACAGAAAAAGGAAGGCCATAAAAGAAAACCTAGTCTGAGCTGGGTTGACTCCTATACTTCTCATGCTTTGTGACTTAAGTTTTCGCATTTAGCATTTGACCTTTTAAGAGAGCCCCTTGAACTCTGAAGCTAGGTTATTTTCCAGATATAGCTGCAGGATAAATGTTTTGGATACAAGCTTTTCTTCCTGTCTTTAGATTTATCTTAGACATAGAGTTTTTCTGCCATGAAATACTATACAGGGTTCACGGAAGCCATTTGGAATTAGTTTGTTTGTTTGACAGGATACTTTTAAACTATCTTCTGTGATAGCTTCACTGTGCCATTGTTACCTGCTCAGGTCTGCTTTAGTTACATTGCTCTTCTCTTCGTTCTCACTTGTTTTTATGATTTAATTGGAATTCAGCAACGACCCTGATGGAAATGAAGAGAGAAATATAGGCAGGAAAAATCAAGGTATGTGAAAATGAAGCACAGTATAAAGGAAACTTTTGTAAATTGGATGCCTCAGATGGTGAGCAAGTTAGTTTTCCTGGGAGCATGTGATTTCATTCTTTATCTGCTTACTATACTTAACAAGTATGATTGTTACTAACACTGAAGTATTTTACATGACCTATTTTGTCTCATGCAGTGATTTTTGCTGGCAGTGAATTAAGCTAATGTGACTTAGTTTTGGGTTTAAAAACATTTTCCAGAGTGCAGGGGCTAAGGATAACCACAGGAGTGGAGGGCAGTGAGTAACAGCTGTGGTGTGTGAAAGCTGACCTTGTGCACATTTAGATCTCACTGAAATAAGTTTGAAGAGGGCCTGATGTGTTGCCCAATTGCCTGCTCCATTGCCATTGTGGAACCACCTACTTAAGAGGTCAGGAAAGTGGAGCAGCTGACCTTTTGATGGACCTTGGTTGCCTCCTTATTGATGTCCCTGTAAATCAGCAGAGAAGCAAATGGCACCAGCAAAGGAAAAAGGAAGCAAAGAGAACTTGCTGCATCATGTGGTGGTGAATGGGGCTGCATCCAGTTGGCAACCAGTCACTAGTTGTGTCCCCCAGGGATCAGTGTTGAGCCCAGTTCTGTTTAATATCTTTATTGATGATTTAGATGAGGGGATAGAGTGCACCATTAGTAAATCTGCAGATGACACCAGGCTGGGGGGCAGGCAGTGTCAATCAGCTGGAAGGCAGGAGGGCTCTGCAGAGGGACCTGGACAGACTGGAGAGTTTGGCTGATTCCAGTGGGATGAGGTTCAACAAGACCAAGTGCCGGATCCTGCACTTTGGCCACAACAACCCCCTGCAGTGCTACAGGCTGGGCACAGAGTGACTGGAGAGCAGCCAGGCAGAAAGGGACCTGGGAGTTTGGATTGACAGGAAGCTGAACATGAGCCAGCAGTGTGCTCAGGTGGCCAAGAAGGCCAATGGATCCTGGCCTGTATCAGGAACAGTGTGGCCAGCAGGGACAGGGAAGTGATTCTGCCCCTGTACTCAGCGCTGGTGAAGCCACCCCTGGAGTGCTGTGTCCAGTTCTGGGCCCCTCAGTTCAGGAAGGATATTGAGGTGCTGGAGCAGGTCCAGAGAAGAGCAACCAGGCTGGTGAAGGGACTTGAGCACAAGTCCTATGAGGAGAGGCTGAGGGAGCTGGGGTTGTTTAGCCTGGAGAAGACAAGGCTCAGGGGAGACCTCATCGCTCTCTACAACTACCTAAGAGGAGGTTGTAGCCAGGTGGGGGTTGGTCTCTTCTCCCAGGCAACCAGCAGTAAGACAAGAGGGCACAGCCTTAAGCTGTGCCAGGGGAAGTTTAGGTTAGATATTAGAAAGAAATTCTTTACAGAGAGGGTAATCAACCATTGGAATGACTGGGGAAGTGGTGGATTCTCCATCTCTGGAGGTTTTTAAGATGAGACTGGACATGGCACTTAGTTCCATAGTCTAGTAACCATGGTGGTGTTGGATCAAGGGTTGGACTTTATGATTTCAGAGGTCCTTTCCAACCCATCTGATTCTATGGTTCTGTGATTCTATGTGGGGTTGTGCAGGTGAAGAGCAAAAGCTGCAGTGTAGGACACATGCATATTGAAGGCATTAGTATTGTTGAGAAGACAGGCAAGGTGGCAAATTGGGTACCTCTCATGAACTCAAGTGAACAATTCCCTTGAATTGTTCTGACATGAAGTATGTTCTCTGACATGAAATATGTTCTTTTAGACTTTCACTCTGCCTTATGAGACTGGCCAGAAGCCCTGCTACAGGAGTTTCCATGATGAGAATCCTTGCATTTGAAGCGTTAGCTGTTCCAGGGCATCCTTACCTCCCTGAAAAATTTAATGAAGATTTGGAATTTCTTGTACTATATTAGTGATCCACCAACCTAATGAAAGAGCCCTAATTTGATATTCATGTTTCTGACAGACTATTTTACATATGGTTTGCAAAAGTTCATCAGCTTCTTCTGTTAAATTCATGGAATGTTTTAATTTTTTAATTTAAAAAAATATTACCTAATTCTGCAAGGATATTTTTAGAAGTAATAAGTACTTTGCTGTGTCAAAAAAACAGGAATAGCCCTTTCCATATGCAGCAGTAGTAACCCAGAAGCTGAAAAAAACCCTAAAATTTTCATCATAGGGGAAAGAAGTCAGACTCTGAGCTATTGGTTTTAGCTAAGATTGCTTTATGCCTACTAGAAACTAGTTTATCAAAGAACTCTTTGTATATTTAACAGATTTCAATTTTTTTATTATTTTGCATTTATAAACATGCAGGAATATATATATATTCCATACTATTTTTCCTGTATTTTGCTTGCAGTGCTACTGATCACTCTGTTGGAAAGCAAGCATCCTCCATCTTCTCTATGTATCATTTCAGCTAGGAAAAGAGAAAAGTGTTTTTATTATGCTCCTTGTAGAGCTATTTGCTTAGAGACCTAAGTTCTCTTTCTGATTCAGTGTCTTTGCATCTTCTGGAGCAGACAAAAGGAAAAAAAGAAAAACAGAAGAGAATTACAGAATAGCGTAGCTTCTTTAACTGAAAGCAATGTACAAAATATTCCATCTGGCTACATTGACACCTTATTATAGTTTATTGCTCATTTGGAAATGAGAGTCACAATTCCCTTGTGTAGAATGCTCTCATTTTTCTCAAAAGAAGAGCTGACAAGAAACCTAGATCTCCCAGGGCTTTGGGGCAGCTCTGTGCTGGGCTGGCTCCTGTGTGTCCCTTCCCTGCAGCTAGGAGATAAATGTGCCCAGGAACAGGATTCCGCAGTGCCCCCACCAAAATTGTCAGTGTCATTAAGTAAAAATTTTATGTAGATTGGGGTTGATTTTGTTGTATTTCCTTGCTTTAATTGGAGGAACTGAATTGTTGTCAACAAATATTTTAGGTTAAGAAAATGAATGTCACCCAAAAAGACCCTTAGTTGCGAATAAGTTGTTATAGTAGATGAAATGGAAATGCCAACACTCTTAATTCAAGTTAACAAAACACTCGGTATCATTATTTCAAAAAACATTATTTCAGAATTGATCTTCCAGCTGGCTTTAATCCCATTAATATGTATTTTTGGGAAACCTCTAAAATCTTCACAAATCTCTATTCCAGCATTCCTAGTTGGTATTGTGTTGCAGTAGGCAGCCCAGGAAGAAAAGTGCAATTGTCACAAGTGGAAGAGGGTACATCAATGTGCATCTGAGAATTTGAAAATATGGCTCTGCAGGTTCTGAACAATCTTTAGGGATGCTGAGAACCTTTAAGGATGCTGATACTCTGTGCCTCAGAAGTAGAAATGGGAACACTGCTGGTCAATGTTGGAATAGAAGCAGTTTGGTGAAGTGTGCTCAGACACAGCTACTTCACAGAGATCTCACTCTCTTACACAATGCCAGACTGAAATATTACAGACACTGGGTTGTGACAGCTGTCAGTCAAACTGAATGTCAGCTGGTAAAATACCACTATACTTGGCTGCATGTAGCAGTACTGCATTTTGCCCAACTGTCTTAAAACCAGAAAATTTAAGGCTCTGAGAGCATCACAACTTAATTTACTAAAGAAATTTTGGGAGGGCAATGTATGGAGCTACCAAGGCTTTGCAGTTCATTGCCTCTGGACCATAGTACAACTCAAATCATTATGGACTTTTTAATGTATTTGCAGGAGAACTCCACTCACGCTCTGCTTAGTGTTCTCCAAGCCAATCATGATAACACTAACCCTGTCTGTCCTAAAGCACTAAAGAGATTGATACACCATTAATTAGATTAATTTCGGAGTCCTAACCTGTAGATTATCTGAATCATTAAGGCAGTGCTATCCCTGGCCTTCTCCGATTATGTACAGCAGGCTTGACCCTCTTTGTTAATGCTGTGAGCATGAAAAGAGCTGCTGGAGTGTACCAGCTGACATCTGGGGAGTGGAGACAGTCTTCTTAAACCTGAGAACTGCCCCTTCCTTCCCTGTGGCAGAAAGGTAGCCTGGGGGCTCTGACAGGAAGGAAAACCAGCCTTTTACTTGGAAGATCTGAGTTGTGCTTGAATGGTGAGGGAGTTGATTGCTGGATAGGAAGGACTGTATGCTCAGTGCTGGAGGCCCTGCAGAAGGCTAATGGTGACAGCCTGCTGGGTATTCTTATGTGCTTCAGTTTTACCTTTCACTGGGAGGAGGAGAGATCTTGGACCTTCGTTGAGTTGTAGACTAAGAAAAGCTCAGCCTTTCTCGTGGGAGGAATGGGAGGAACAGTGGGAGTGAAGGAGGATGTGTTACTACCCTTTACCCGAAACAGCTGATAGTTCCATGGCCCAGATGATGGTCTGGACATGGGACCACCTCACTCCTCATTCTGTGTCAAAAGAGAAAGTCAAATACCCCCACCCCCAAGCCTGAGCACAAACTGCTTGTGAAGAAGTTGACTGAGTAGGGTGGGTCCCTCCAAAGTCTGGAATGGGTCTGTGCTGAAAGACTTGTGAAGTTGCATTTTCAGAAAAAGTTCTGATTTAAACAGTTTAGCATTTGCCCAAGAAAAATCTGTTGAGTTGGAAAATTTCCAGATAGCTCTGTTGCAAAACAATGCGATTAAATTAAAGAACTCCTTTAAAACTGCAAGATGGGGGGAAATGCTCAGAGAGGTACAGGCAGACACATGGGTTTGCCTTGAAAATGGAGTTTGAGAAGGAACTCATGTGACAACTACTTATTAAAGCCATAACAGCAGAATGTCAAATCCTGAAGTTAGCTTCCCTGCTTCAGTAGAAAGGTCTTTGCTCACTGTCTTACTTGTCTCTCTCTTATGTCTCCACTGGTGCGGTCTTGTGCAGGAATTTCTAACTGGCTATCTCCCCCTGTGTTTTGCTTATGTTTTGGGCAAAGAGGACTTTAGCTGAGGGATCAGATGATTTACAGAGTGGAAAAACACTGCTTTATACTAACAGCAGAATATTGAATAAACCCCAGATTTAATACCCAACCTAACAGAACACCCTGATGAATGTAATTGCATTTTAAGCATTCTGATTGAATTTTTGATCCATATAGCATTTGTTTTGCTCGTGAATCTTTTATGGGGAAAAAAAAAAGTGACTGGAGATTAAAGGATTACCAAGTTCTTAAGAAGCCAAGGCAGATGCTAAAGCATCTGAATACTCTTGCCTAAATTTGGTAGGAAAGCTATATTAATATTTTCTATTCTAGCATGCAATGTGTCTTAATCCCGAATAGCCGAGGGGCAGGGGTACAAGGGAGAAGGGCTGTAAGGGACAATTACTTCTACAGGTGAACAAACTGCAGGGTATTAACAAGAGCTGGAACGAAACAGTGGTGTAATTGAAACAAGAACTCATCTGAAATTATTATGGGGGAGGATGAGGCTTTTCTTTTTTTCTCTGTAATTTTCTAATGAGGTGGAAAGAGTGAGCAGTACCTTGCATACACTCAGATCATGAGAGTTAACTCATTTTTGTTCTCCCTTAGTGGCAAGGAGTGTGGGCAACGTGCTGGAGCCTTTAGCCCCTAAAAGTGAGGTTCCTACAGGAGACACGGAGACAGCAACTGTGCCTGTGTCATGGGTTACTTATTCCAAAACTAAAAGCAGAATTTTTTTTTCTTCCCTTCCCCTGCCCCACTGTGTGTGTGTGTGTGGGGGGGGTGGTGTTTGAATGAGCAGTTTGGTTTTGTCTTGGGCAGTTGTAGGCACACAAAAGAAGCGGCCAACCGCTTGACATTCCGGGTTAATTGCTGGGGAGGGGGAGAGCTCTCAGTCTTTGGTGGCTGGGGTGGAGTGAAGGTGTGCGGGGCAGAGTGGAGAAGCGGCGGGGTGCTGAGGCTAACTGTCTAGTTTGCCAGCACAGCTTTGCCTTTTCTGCCTCCCCCCCACCCCCCGCCCCGCCTGCATGGATTTTTGCTTGGATTT
>VXAY01000770.1:124808-148228 GCA_013399855.1 Oxyruncus cristatus | reverse complement strand
GCGCCTCCTGTCGGCCAACCCAGAGCACTGCAGGCCCTGCACCCCCAGTGATCCCACAGCGCCCCCTGTTGACCAAGAGTGAGCATGGCAGGTTCTGCACCTTCAGCGATCCAACGGCGCCCCCTGCTGACTGTGGTTAGAATTGCACCAAAGGCGTGAATGGAACTGTTCATTGCTCATTGAAAGGGATTTTTGGGTATAGGGCTATTGTTCGGTTGGGGTTTTGTTTTGTGTTCTTTTGTTGTTCTGCCAATACACATATATCCTTTAATAAAAGGCTGTTATTTTGTTTTTCTCCACATTTTCTCAATTAGAGCCTCTTAATTTTGGATTTACAATTACTTAGAGGGAGGAGTTTTGGTCTTCCTTATAACTCATCCTCCTTAGCAAAACACTTCTGTCTCATTAAACTGAGACAGCCTGCAAAAGGGTTTTCAGCAGTGGAGGTGGGACTTCAGCAGCACATTCAGCACAGAGAGTGAGTGATAGGTTTACTCAGGGGAAGTGATTAAAGTCTTTTAGGGTCAGTGTGTGCCTTTATATGGGGCAGAGGGCAAGTGGCTCTGCTTTATACACACACAGAGCCATGGGGAGCTGTAAAACTCTGCTACTCACAACAAAACTCATTGTCTGATTGTGCAAAACACTGTTCATTATTAGGTCCAAATGACCATTGTATGTGCATGTGAAAAAGAAGCAAGCAAACTTCTAGTTGGCTGCACACAGAGGCCAAGTCATCATCTCCCAAGACATGTAACACAAAAATCTAAAAAACCGTAACACCCAAGGACAGAAAAAACCCTGCCAAGCACTGCAAGATCCAGGAAGGTCTTTCAGGCTTTAACAGGCTCTCCCAAATCCGTAGCTTTTACCAAATCGTGGTTGCCTCTTGGAGTCTCTCTTGGCTGAACAAAAAAAAAGCAACTCTTAAGAAGTGACTTCCAGTCAGATCAGGGTACATGATAAACAAAAGGCAAACTCAGCAGCACTGCTGGGGAATGGCTTTTGGCCAGTGGTTTTATCTGTGAGAGCAAGAGATCACCACATCTGTTGAGGCATGAATTTGTTAACAAAATAAAGTGTAGTACTTTTGTTGCTCTGGAATGATACAAATAATATTTTCAATGTTCCAAAACTGTAGATAGAACGTTTTATAGGTAGCATCACTTTATAATATGCTTAGCATAATTTCTGTGCTAGTCAAAGCTTCAGAAATCATTAAAAGTGAGAACAGAATTAAAGAGCTGAGCAACCAAAGCAGCACTGGGAAAAGATGTCGAGGGAAAGAACTTTTTATTTCTTCTATCTAATGCTTTTGATTAGACACACGACATGGGGTTGGGGGAAGGCTTTTTCTCCAAGACTGGAGTAGGACTGGAGTAGGTGGATGAGGTTTGCAGATATTTCTAAATGCCAGACTTTCCAAAATGATTGCAGGCAGGTTAATCCCCTGAGAACACTGTAAAGTCCAAAATATTTTTTTTCATGACAAAGAAACCCCTCAGACATGGTGGCAGGGATAAAAATCTACATTAGATATAGAGTGAAACATTTCCAGGGAAAAACTGATGCCTGTGTGAAACCTGTGGCTTGGTTTAAAACCATACTGGAGTGAAACATTTTTAATCTTCTCCACGGTTCATGTTAGCCACAACCCATAACCAGACCTGCAAGTCTGTTCTTCCTTTTTTTTTTTTTTTTTCCTTAAAAATACTTTAAAGTGTTTAGAGTTGGATTGAAGTTTGGACTTTTGTTCATAGTGGAGACATGTGAAGTAATCATTCCATATGCACTTACCTTTGGGCAAATTCTGTATCCCTAGGCATGTTCTTTAGGCTTG
Source organism: Oxyruncus cristatus (assembly GCA_013399855.1). Lineage (NCBI taxonomy): Eukaryota > Metazoa > Chordata > Aves > Passeriformes > Cotingidae > Oxyruncus > Oxyruncus cristatus. Next base: position 146,388 of record VXAY01000770.1, on the reverse strand, counting down.
TTGTCTTTTCCTGGCAGCAGAAGCAGAAAGATAGATCCTGAAAAAAGGGACTACTGTGGTTGTAACTGGGATCTTAAATTTTGTAGTCATGGGACACTCTTGATTTCAGTGGACTTTCCAAGCCAAGAATTTAAAATGGCTTTCTGTGTGCCCTCTTAGCCTTGAACCAAGCTGAGCCTGTGCTGTGAATGTGTTTCAGGTATGGTTATGTGTAACCAGATGTCTTTGGTTTGATAAAATGCACTGGCACTTGGACTCTTATCTGTTCTTTACTCTATATACAGCAGAAAGTGATGGATGTCCTCCCACCAGACACTGCATCAAACGGAAGGAGTAAAAAAGGCCTGGTGTGATCTGCCAGTCTCATCTGCAGCCGTGATGTCCAGGCATAAGAGCTGCCATCTTCACTGATCACATTTCTGCCATCTCAGTTTTGGAGCTTGACCCTCTTCAGCTCTATTTGGATGTGCAGGGAGGTCCAGTTCAGCAGCACTTTGGGTCGATCTGTAGTCTTCTTTTTTGAGATTGTTGGTGGATGTAAGCAATCAACTCAGAAAACCTTGGGTGTCACATGTGAAGGCCAACCATTTTTCATGTTATTTGAGTGGAAAAAATGCCATTCCATGAAGGCAGTGGTAGCACCTGGACAATTCCTTCTTCTAGTCTCCTGCACCAGTATTGTCAGTGACCAAATGGAGTAAAGTTTTTAAAAGAAAAAAAAAAGACACAAAAAAGTGGTAGCTTATTTAATTGCTTTTTTCCCTCCCCATTATACATTCTCCTTCCAACATAGAATCATAGAATCATAGAATCAGACGGATTGGAAAGGACCTCTGAGATCATCAAGTCCAACCCTTGACCCAACACCACCGCGGTTACTAGACTATGGAACTAAGAACCACATCCAGCCTCATAGGGTTGAAGCTGTCTGGTTTTTACTGACCAGTATGCAAAGACAGGGCAATATGAAGTCAAAGCTCTACAAATCACTGAGAATGCAACTGAGGATAAACCACAGTCCTCTACTAGGCTCTAATAATTCTTATTTGGATTTGGTTGTGTCTGTCATTGCTTTGCCTATGATAATAAAGCTTATGGAGATGGGGCTTAGCTTTTTTTTTTTGTTAGAAGAAAAGATCCTTAAGCCCCATGTATTTAAATGAACTCATGTAATTCATGGAGCTAAAGGATGAAATAATACAGGATCATAATTATTTTTACCCAGGAAAAAAAAATCCATTAATCCTACCATCCTTTCATTGCTAGCAGCAGTCACAAAAGCAAATCACTGAGGTCCTTCGGTAGTAATTTTCTAGCGAGCTTTTTGCACTTCCTTGACCTCTGCTCTGCTGTGATGGGAAAGAAAGGGCAGAAATGAGAGATAACTGAGTGTTGCTCCATGCTGGGAAGTAAGTATGTGTGAACTGAGCTGTCATTGTCGTGCTCAGAGCAAAGCCAGCTTAGGGATCCCCCTTGCTTCTGAAGGCTGCAGAGCCAGTCTGCCCTTCGACTTCACTCTGTTTGCAGCAGCTGCATGTAGAAAAGAAAACCTGCAAATCCTCCAATTCTGGTGGGTCAGACAGGTTTGCGTTTGAAATGACCAATTCTCTCAGCACCAATTTGCTGGTTATAAGCAATTTACATGATATAGTGGTCCAAGGAACTGTTTTTCCATTCAAAAGAATTCTGCAGATCCTACTGCAGATATTAATGCTGTGAGAAATAATTATGAATAGGTTCAGAATGCACTCTTAGCACTTTGACATCTATTAAAAATTAAGATTTGCCCAGACTAATGTTCTAATGTTAAAGTTTTTCTAAATATAATTAGATGTTTGTGTTAAACCAACAAGTAAACCCTGTGTATAATTTGGAGTCACAGGTCATTGAAGTCAGTGAGTGCATTTTATTAGTTTCAAATGGAAACTTGAAGGTTGGGGGGAACAGCATGGGAGGGGTACTCAAATAAAGCAGTTTTAAAACTCTGGGATATATATTCCATTAAAGTTTGCTGTAAGAGAACTGTGAAGTTGGGTCTCAAAATGATTTGTGAAAACACTCTCCCCTTACTTGTTGCCTTGACCCTGTGATTTTATGGGAGTATAAAATGGGGGGTTGGTCGTAGCAGTGAAGCCCAGTTGGCAGCTGTGGGATCCAAGTCATGATGCTCAGCTTTTGGATTAAAAGAAAGAGAAGGCTTTGTGGTGCAAAAGGAACAAAACAACATATATCTCAAAAGCTCAAACAAGAAACAGAGTCTATCTTCAACAAAAAGACAGAGAAGAACAAAGCCAAACCCTTTGAATTTTTGAACCATTCTTGGGAGTTTGGGGGCCTTTTACACTGAAATTAAGCTTAGCCTTGCTAATGCTGTTAATGGATGTTGTTGCTCCCTGGGCTTATCTTGTTTAGCAGGAAAGGAAGAAATGAAGCAGGTCAGAGGAGAAGCTCTGCAGGAAAAGGGACTGGAGCTATGGCCTCTCTAGGAAGGGAGGCGGTAGCAGTGCCTATCAGTTCTCTGCAGATTCGATGCCTACCCTCAAATGCAGTCTGAAAATTTCAAAATGTTAGCTTTGCAAAAGAACCTTTCTCCAACTTTCCTTCTCCTCATCTATGGCAGGCAATGCAGCATTTGTCTGTCCTTTTTATGTCTTCTTCTATCACAAGTTATAATACTGTTAGGGTGAAAAGAAGAACATTTAATTACTGGGAAATAATAAATGTCCAGGAATCAGAATATTTTAAGAGTCACAGACACTGTTTACAGGAAACAGGCTTTTCTTCCAAAGCCTTTGCTGCATCATGTAGTTATGATTAATCAGACACCTCACGTTCACGTTCCTTTTGCTTCTCTGATAGCTTGCTTCAATACAAAACGTGCATCACAAGTAGCATATTTTAGTCCTACAGGTAATTCAGTTTGCAGGAAGGATAAAAACCTGCTACAGGGAGAGGAGGTTTTGGATCTGAGCCCACATTTTCTGAGGGGATAGCCTTGATGCCCTAAAAGGGTTCCTTGCAAACTGTTGAAAAGCAATTACTCATGGGTAGGAAATCCTGTATGATTTGTTTCAATTACTATCCCTCAGTTGTATTGTGATATGGCCATATGCTGTAAGCTGCCTTCCACTTACCCTGAGGTTCCTTATTTACAGGAATGGTTACGAAAGTCTGACTTCCAGAATTGTTAGATCTGGAATATCAGCTGTTCATCATTAAGGGTGGCAGTCAGGTTTGTAGAAGATTTCCCATCTTCTTTAAGCATATATATAACAGTTATTGTTTTCAGAAATATTCCACAAACCACCACTGTCATGAAACAGAAAATGTATCTTTTCAAATAGCTTAACACAACGACTCATTTTGGACTTCTGTTTTCGTAAGGTACTTCCATTTTTGGAGCTCAGAGTTGTCATTCCTCAAAGTAGATTGTTTTTTCAAGAGCAGTGGTTATTTTCCCCACTAAAAATGAGTCCCTTTCTCAGTGTGTTGAGTTACCCTCTTCTGTTATCATTTATCACTCCTGGAAATCTTGGCCCAATGGCATAAACAAGAGTTTTTTTGGAACCTGGGCTCTAAATAAAGGTATTAAACAATTGGGAAATTTTTGCCTTAAGCTCTTCTGATCACCAAAGTGTTTAAGGAAAACAAATTAATCAAACAATAATAATTCATTTAAATTTTCATAAAGTTCGGGGGAGAAGACATCACTGCTGGTGGCTTTGAAAATTCCTCTTTTTTACTCTACTGCTAACAGTCCTCTTGCTGTTCACAGGCTGAACTGTTCCGAGCATTGGTTGTGCTGAATAAGGTGTTGCACTTGGAACATTTCATAGTAAGGGATATGAGTTCCAAACTGTAATTAACACCCTCCTCAAACCTGTCGCTTGTCTTCTGGCTGTGCAGAAGTTCTGTCAGGATTGGCTGTCATTCTAGTTGATAGTTGCCAAAAAGGCATTTGAGGGCTTTGACACAACATACAAGAAAACGACCTTAGCTGTGCATACATTTGTTTTCTTTGGTTGTCCATTTAGTTATTTACAAGTACTTAAGAGCAAGAAGAAATGTGTTACCTGACTTTCCCAGTCAGATATGTGCTCTTTTATTTATAGATGGCAAGATTCAGTGAATTTTCATCTTTTAATGGGTGAGGTTTCATTAATTGAAAGCACTGTTTTACCTTAGTTTTGCTTTTAAGCTTGAGAGGATGGGAAGTTAAATGCTTCCCATCTCCAATGCACATCTCTTACCAGGCACTGCAACTCCTCAGCAACAAGTATTGATCTCCTGGACAGCAGAAGTGGCTGGTGAGCTGAGAAGGCATCTTGTACAGCAAGCTAAGTGGTCCTGGAAGGGTTGCACAGAGGAAATTGCTGTGCCAACCTTACAAGTGAAAGCAGCTCTTACATCCCAAATAACTCCTCAAGGCAAGCTGGAGTTGGTCCCTGTGTTTCACTTCTGAAGCCTTCCTCTGCTGTAGCTCATTGCTCCATATCTGTTCACCATGATCAGGGGAGGAGATTATTTTCTCCCTCTGTGCAGGAATGACTTTTATCACCTTCCTCTTGGATCCTCTTTTCCTTAGACCAAATCACCTCATTTCTTTCTACCTGCCCATGTAGGTCCCTGCTCATCTCTCATTTCTTTTCTCTGGGTGTTCCCAGTGGGTCCCCCTCGTTTTGAAGGGCTCAAAGTCAGCTAGTGCTTGAGCTGCCAACTTGCCAGGGCTGAGCATCATGAAAGGATTATCTCAGACATCACAGCCTCCGTGTGTCTCTGCACACTGCAGTGTGGTGTTCACCTCTTATTGTGACAAGGTGTCACAGCTGGCTTGTGCTGATATCTTAGGGCTGAGGATCAAAATGTTTTCCTGAAGAACTCTCTCTCCTCTTTTCTCATTCAGTGTTTGTACAGTGGATTATTTCTGTTTAAGGATAGTCCCTAGCACTTATCCCTGTGAATTTTGTTTTTTTCAGACCATTTTGTTTATTTGTCAGGACCATTTGAATTCTAGTTTTATTCCCCTGTGTATTTGAGGTCCTGTACATCTCAACATTGTCTGAAAACATATAAGCATACATTCTTGTCTGTCAGCCAGGCTGTAGTTGTAGAGAATTAGACAATCTCCTCATCATCACTTACTGTTGGACTCCCTTTTGACCTCAAGCCAGTGGTAGCTGTTCCCTGCATGCAGTTACTCAACCAACTTCCACCCATCCCCAAGTTTTCCCAAGACCATCTTTCTGTAGTTTGCTTATGAGAATATTAGGCAGGACAGCCTTATGTTCCATCTTAAGTAGAAGAATGTATATTTGCTAAAAAGTTGTTCATATTTTTTAAAGTGTTGGCCTTCTGCAGTGAGCCAGGAGGTCCCAGGCTGAGCACCTCTGTGATGTTCTGTGCTCTCCTGCCAGGCTTGGCTGGTGGCAGGCAGCGCTCCAGGCACAGCAGCTCTTCCACAGGGATATGCAAAGAATAGAAATGCTTTAATCAGGGCTCAAGAAAGGGATCTGGAATTGGCAGTTCTGATCTTCCACAGAGCAGCCATCCTAACTGAGGTGGCAGGTGGGATTTGACAGATCTAATGCTCCTCAAAATGGGCTCGCGTTTGTGAAGAGGCAAGCTCCAGGTTTTAGGAGGCATCTGCACAAAGAGGGACACACTGAGCTGGACATCAGGCTTTTCCAAAGGGATTCTACTGAGAGGCTTGAGGCTCCCCTTCCGTCTGCTAGCACAGATCCAGACTGCAGCAATCAGGGTGGCATAAACCCACCTATTTTTTTTTTCTCAGCAAGGGACGTGGTGTCTTCTTCAGAGTAAATGTATTGTCACACAGGCTGTTTGAGAAGACAGTGAAGAAACACAAAATGAGAAACTGGCCAACCTCACAAGGCAATAATGTGTACCAGAAAATCAAGATGCTGGCTCTGCATTAGAAATGGTACCACAAGCTGTGTAAACACAGAGAAGCAGGCTGTTATTGCATTTAGTCCTTGTAAGAAAAATGGACCAATTTGGAATGTATGGTACAGTGCTACTCTACCATCTGGGTATAACTATTAGAAAAAAAATGTGTGTAGCTGGAAGTGTTGGGTCTGTGAAATTCCTGCTTCTGCCAAGCATTTGCTTACTTTGACACGGAAGTTCTCAGCACTGCATTTCTTTAGGGGAATAAAAGATAGTATTTCCCTGCTTTAGGCCATGTGAGGCTATAGCATTGCTGAGAGGTCTAAATTTACACTGTCCCTTTCCAGTACATCCTGATTGACAAACTTTTACAGATGTGGGAATTGTGGTTCCCATACATCTGTATGCTGTGTCCCTTTGTCTTGCTGGCATTGAGCTGCTATCTCCTGGAGAGTGTCATTTGGTCGCTTTTTGTGATCCCTCCTGCCACATGGTGTTTCCACAGACACTGTAAGTGTCAGTACTGCTGTTGTATGTAGTCTGTGCCCCTCCTGAGTGTCATGTAAGTTCAGCTGCAGACCCCAATATATTTGGCTTGGAGAACAACCCACCCCAGCATGGACAAAGGTTAAACATGGAGGGATATGCTGAGCCGATGGGAAGGAGATGGGGTAGTTTTCATTTGAAAGAGTTAGAGTAGTTTAGGAAAAAAACAGTCTGTTCCAAGAGCCGTGGATTTTTCTCAGCATTGAATCCTGTGTATGAAAATTGTTAATTGTCGACAGCAGGTTAAGGACACAGAACTTGGGGAGCTGCTGAACAATGAAACTGGAAGCTAGTGATGCAGATCAGACATTCCCTGGAGTTTGCTGCCTCAAGTGTTTCTGTGCTCTGACACTGCCATCTAAAATTGTTTATTTGCATAGCACACAATTACTGCAGTTGTTTGGGTTTTTTATCCTTGGACCAGTAATTTCAAGGTCTGTAGCATCACAACCCTGACATTTAGGAAGCAGAGTGACTATTGCTTCTAGCCAGGTGCTGGTGAAGCTTTTTTCACCTAACACAAGTGGAGCTGTGCTGGGTGGGATGGTGTAGGAGAGCTGTGCTGGAGAGGTGCCTCTCATGGATCACAGAGTGCTTCCAGACCCTACAGCATTTGCTGCCTTGCCTTACTCGGTTCTGACTGTCATGTTGAACTACATTTATCTGATGACCAACGTTGAGAGGTTTTTTCCTTTTAAGGAGCACCCTTTAGGTGTTGCTAACACAGTTAGAGATGGGCAAGACAAAGATTCTGGCTGTGCAGGAGCGGATGTTCCGTGTGGATATGCTCCTATGGCATATACAGAGTATTTCATATATGCTGCTGGTAAGGAGTTGGAATAGTAGAGATATAGTGGGATTTTTTTTTTTGTTGTTTGGAAGGGACTTTGCTTCCCCTACGTCTCGTAACACTTCCTCACTGTGTCGTGGCGTTGGTAAATACGGTGAGTACCGCTAGAGCAGTGCCCAGATTGCTGAATCACCAAGCTTTTACTAAAGCAGCAGGTATTGTACTGTGCTACAACAAAAGGCTAGGGTGCTTTACTTTTGGATTTTATATAGAAACCTATTTCTAACCCTTTTTTTATTTTTGTTTTTAGTTTGGGTGGCTTTTCTTTCCTCTAGGGTTTTGGGGGTTTTTTCAGTTTTCTGTTTGTGCTTATTCTTGACTTTCTGAAAAAGCAGCAGAAGATTTTGTGTGTACAGCAGCAAAGTAAAAACAATCAAAACAGTAGGATTTAATTACAGGTTGGCAAGGCAATAATGTTGCATATAAGGCACACAATGTATGAGCAATTTTTATTTCTTAGTCAAATTCTCTTCTCTTAGCTGTCTGAAAGTCATTCCTATATTTCCGAATTCTGGTTTAGCTCACTGATTTCAAGCTTGACAGTCTTTATTCAAAGGTTACACCAATACAGGACTTTTTGTTCCTTTTTTTCTTTTGTAGGCGTGAAAATAATACTAAAAAAACCATTTTAGATTTACACTGTTAGGAGTGTTGGTTCATTTCTTCTGTGAGAATTGGAGAAAAAAAGAGAGAAGCATTAGTTTCAAACTCTAGCCCCTAGGATAGCTATGGAATATTGTCTTCAATTTAAGATAAAAAAGTTTTGAAATTCCCAAGGGAAGAGTCTGTATTTTTTGGACTAAATCATTGAAGTAGGATATCAGAGTCATCATTCTTTTTTAAAAAATAGCTCAAAAGCATCAACTAAGTAAAAAACACAGTTAAATGTAGAAAAGAGTAGGGAATACTATAAACACAGCAGCTCTAATTTAAACCCAACTTTATAAAAGGAATATTTTCTTGTGTATTTTTATTCCATTACCTCTTGCTCCGGTAAATATGCCTGCATTTCTCCACATCTTGTAGGAAGGTCTTCAGAAACCAAATGTTTATGCATATATCGGATTGCAGCCTGCTTTGAGGTGGAAATCAGCCTTTGAGAAAAAACTGCCAGATGTCGAGTGTTTGTGTGGTGGAAGAAGCTAAAGGGGACATTGCTTGTTAACTGAAAGTGCAAGTGGTGCATTATTTCTCATTTTTGGTATTGGCAAAGAGATGTCTCTGCTGCTTTGTGGTAACTATTTTTTGAAAGATGATGACTGCTTTTTCTCCTTTGATTTTTAAAATTTGATAAACCGTTTACCGAGAGTAAATATATATTTAGTTTTGAAAAAATCTTGCTGTTACACTCTTCATAGGCTCTGCACGCAGATGAGTAATCAACATGGTTTTTTTTAAAAAAACTCAGTGATTTTCCCATAATGGTAGTTAGCTTTAATCAAAACTTCATAACACTGATGTTCTATTAAAAGCAATCCCATTTGCCTTCACAGAACAATATGGGTACGAACAAACCAATTTCTTAGGGAACTGAAGACAGCAAGATCCCTCACAGGGCAAGGAGCCAAGGTGCATATTAGTTGTGTAGCCAATGAGCAAACTTGCAAGTTAATAAGACAACTTAATAATTCTGTTTTAGTGCTGAATCTCTGTTACACTTGTGGGAACACCAAGGTCTCAAGACACTGCGGCACTAAAGCCCCTGCACTCTGAGGAATATACAGCTGGGAAGATGAAAGATCTTCCCCAGAGCCACTGTGACGTGCACTGCTGGAATGGAAACAATAAATAATTAGTAGGTGGTTCTTATATAGATACCGAAGTGCTTAATAAAGAACAGAATTTTGTTCCCCCTGCCATCAGACACAGAGTGAAGCGTATTTCTTACTCCAGCTCCGCAGTAGCCTGCAGAGCAGCCTTTCCCCAGCCAGGCTGTGAAGGAGCACTTTATGATTTCAGGTTAAGATAATGTTCTTTGTTCTCCTGGCCCCAGGGAGCAGTCTTATGCATTTGACAAAGGGTTTAAAATGGGAGCCTTCCAGACAAGGAGGTTGGTCCCAGTTTCCTGATGAAGCTGCTGTTATTTTTTTATGTGCTGGTTTTGGCTGTTGGGCGATCTCCTAGTTGTTAATGTCTGTGGCATCCTCAGGATTCACAGCCTTGCTGCTGTGTCTGTTGCACCAGTGGAGACCAGAAGAGGGATGAGCTGCCCAAGGGAGCAGAAAATTTTGTGGCATAGCAAGAAAATTACACCTGGGTCTTCTGGGTCTGATATCTTGCTCCACCCACCAACAAACTCTGCTGTCAGAATTATAGCTCTCCTCTCCTTTTGTAGCATGATGTCCAAAGTTAGTCTGCTACAAAGCGTGTAGGAAAGTAAATTAAAAAGAAAAAATCAAAAGGTAACTGATGAGACCTCAAAATCAATAAACCAAAGAGCTGATGGAAAAACTGGGGGTTTAACTTGGAAAACGGGGTTCTCATTATCAGAAAAAGATTAGAGATGGTTTGGCTTTAGTAGATAAAGACCAGAAATGTAGGAACTATATGTATCGATTGGTTCTTTGAGAGATTCTCCATGATATACTTTAGGCAGGACTTTTTGAAAGGCAAGTTAGTTGAACTGGACCATTTACAGCTATAATTAAGAAGTAAACAGAATAGCACATGGTTCTGGTCTTATCAAAGAAGGGTGTTCTAGGGTTACAGTAGATACTGAGAAAGGCAGGTGCATGGAGCTGCTGCTTTATAAGGAGTGTCTGAAAAATCTGAGACTTCACTTTGTAGAGCTGAAGGCTGGGTGGGGGGATGTGATTGTCATTTGCAAAATCAGGAAGATGATGGATAAATTGGATGTATAATTATTGTTCACTAAATGCTGCAATACTAGAGCAAGGGGTGCTCGGTGAAATAAGTAGAAGATGGATTTGTAAGAGATAGATAAAAGATTTTTGCACGGGAGGTGGTGAACACCAGGGCCTCACTGCCCTCTGAGTCTGGGACGACAGGCACTGTCAGCAGTTTCAAAAGGATTTACACAAGCTAATGGAAGACAGGTCCATAAATGGCTAGGAAGGGATGTGACATCCCCAAAGCAACAGCTGTGGGGAGAATAGGATGCTGGAGGAGAAGCCAGGCTACATCCTCTCCCTAAGGAGCATCCCTTTTGCTGTATAGAGAGATAAACTGGTGTGTCCCAGCAGGACATTTCTGGTACTTAATAGGCACATTGGCAACCTCTACAAGTGCCCAATTCATGTTACACCACTGTCCATTGAATCTTCTTTGTGAGACTGTTTTACAGGGGGAAGGAGACAGAAGATTCTACTTAGAATCCTGAAAGTTTTCCTGTTTTCTGTGTAAATGATTATAACTCACCCAGGAGGCATGTTGCCCATTAACCAGCTTTGGCAGAGGTGTTGCAGTTACCCAGGCAGGCAGCAAGAGGTACCCCCAAGTCTCTCAGGTGACTCCAGCTGCTTCAGGTGGCACCAACTGTAGCTGCTGTTGTTTTAGTAAAAATGGAGGATAATTTAGTGATAGTGAGAACAAGTTTTACTCTCTCAGTTATTGGAGACAAAACAGGATCATCACATTAGGAAATTTTCATAGCTGCCCTAACAGCTATTTTGGCTGTCTCCTTGAAAACTTGAACACTTGTGTAAAATTGGCTTGGAACTTAGAGTGATGTGATGGTTTAGCCCTTGTGCTTTTTGCACAGTGTTATCAACTCATAAATTTTGTTAATTGGTAGAAAGAGTTTACACAGACAAAACAGATATCTTTGAAATGGGGATTAATACTAAGATTTATTGCTACACTACAAGAACTAAGGGAAAATACTTATATATATGTATACATACAACTCTAACTAGTTTTCTTATAATAACACACTTATATATGTACAAATGTCACCCCTCTTCTCTTTCTCAAAAACAGTCCAGAGGAAGAAAGAGAAGGGAAGAAAAAAAGGTCTTTAAGGTAACAGTTCCAAACTCTTACAGCTTGAAGATATTTCTCTCTTTCTCTCCATTGGAATGCAGGAGAATTTACCTCTCACTTCAAGCTGTTTGTCCATAGTCGCTGAGGATATAACCATGTCGTCACTACGAGATTCAGGGCTCCATGGAGGTTTCTTCCACGAGGAGTTTCAGGGGGGTTTCCTTTGACTCACCACCCCTCGCCGGGATCACAGGGGTTCTGGGTCTCTTTTGCTCAGTCCAGACCCAAGAACACTTTCTGATGCTGCTTGCAGCTTCTTCTCTTTTGCCCTCTAGAATTCTCCTGACTCTGCTTTTGGCCAGACGCCCAATCTTGGCTCTCAGCCACGGCTAGCACTTCCAAGTGGCTGCCGCTCTCTCACTCGCCATCACACCCGGTCCCATTCGCACTGGGCCCCTCATACGGAAGGGGCTTCATGTACGGCTCATCCTTTGGACAAAGTCCCAAAGTCATCAGGGGCTTGGCCCCTCAAAACAGAATTCACTCAACTTCTTTCTCATTCTGTGGCTACAATTTTCTGCAGCCTGCTGCAACCAGTTCAAGTGATCCAGTCTTGGCCTCCAGCCATCACTGCCCTCCCCAGGTTATCCAGGCCTCCGGGGGAAGAACCCATACGAAAGTCCCTTCTCTCCAATTCATTTCCACAGGTGGCAGGGGTTTAGTTTTAAAGTCTTTTCCCCTGCTGGAGGGAGAAAGCAGGGGGAACTCCCCCATGCCTCTGCACTCCCTCTTTTCCACTGACTTTGGAGTTTCTGTCTTATCTCAAGCTTTTCTCTGCTCTCCGCTGGCTGAAGTTTCTTCTGTAACGTCTCAGCTGAACAGCTTTTCTTGGAGTTTTCTTCTCCACTCTGTTATATGCTTTGGCCAGAGGTTTCAGTGCCATGCCTGCCCCTGGCCCAAGGCCAGGGGCGGAGGGGGCCTGGCCCCCCACTCAGGGGAGGCTCTGCCACCTCACTTACATCATGGCTCCAAATTTCTTTCTGCGCCACACACAACAACTGCAACCCTTCTTTTCCGGTTTGTGTTAAATTATGTAATTCGTAGAGACATCAGAGCAGTCTCTAATTGGCTACCTAGCCGGAATTTCACCTGGAACTAACCATCTTCTACCCTAAAACTGAGGGGGATGGGCTAAACCATGACAAGTGAACACACCAAACTTTCCAAAGAAGGGAAAGTTTCAGGCAAATCTCGTGAACAAAACATTGAAAATTAGTATCACAAAGTGCTGTCATCCCTTGTCTTAAAGACATTGGGAAACCCTTTCATGACCTTTCCTGTGAAAATGTAATAAGGAAAACGTATCTTGGCTTTTTATGCATTTCTAATCAATATGATAATGTGGAAAAGTAGTTGACTCTCTTGTGGGATGTTTTATTTCAGTCATCTTTGCTAGTTTTGTGCATCTGCTAATATCTCATTCATCATCATATTCTCTTGTCAAGATTTTAAGGCAGGAGGCAGGTTTCTGACAGGACAACCTCACTATTGCCTGGGGAACATATTTTTAGTTTCCCAAGATAATATACATTTTCTTATTAGATTCTGCATATTTTGGACAAGATCTTAATTAGAATTAGTTCTGAACATGATGAAAATGTAAAATCTGTTCATTTCGGATTTCATGCACTCCACTTTTTGCAAGACATTGTGAGTACTGCAAACTAGCAAGAAAGAGCAGAAAATATTCTTCTAATGAAGTGATAATACTGCCTTTGCAGTAGCCTATTTTAACAGTTATCTCTCTTTTCAGTCTCAGCTGGGAACATATTCTTCTGTTCTTCATCATGCCCTAGAGAATGTTTTGAGCCTAATTGGTGGAAGGCCATATCATTTCAGGGCTTGTCCTGTGGGCTTTTTTAGTGCATGAAACATGTCTAAGTGGGACCCTGGCAAAGCTGCAGTTGAGTCATGTTCAGTGGCGTTATATGCCTCTGTCAGAACTGCAATGATTTTGTAGGGGAGGCTGTTTCAGCAGAAGTTGCTTTAGGGACTTCGTAACTCTCCCAGGACAATTCTGCTGATGCACTATATCAGCTTTTTATTTGAAAAATACGTTTTGCTTTGAATATTTTCCTTTGTAATATATATTAAATTTTTCTAAGGGCAAATCAAAAGGAAATATTTACATTTACTGAAATGAAATGCTTCAAGTAATCTGAAAAAGAGATCTTTTTGCCAGAGGAATTGAAATTTTTGACTTTCAGTTAAAAGACAATGAAGTCAGACTTCAGAATTTCACATCCCCTGAAAAAAAGGTCTCACAGTCTTCGTATAACATGGTTATAAAACCATTTCCCATGTTTTCTCTCTGTAACAGCTCTACAGTTGGATTGTTTTCACTTACTAGTTCTGGAAACTAGGACAGATAATACTAATGATTTAATCCCAAATCAAAATATCACTCTTAAATTTATCTCCCTCCTGCAGCAATTCAGGCCTGTGCAGTGGAGATATTTCACTGGCCAAACTAGTTAGTGCAGAAAACAGCACTGGGCAAATTAACATAGAATTAACATAGCTATTTTGGCACCCTTTGTATGCAGTAGGATTCACCAGAAGAGCTTGTAAATACATAATAATGATAAAAATCTCCCGTTCCTTTGGGGCTGTTGTCATCATGCAGCACTGCTGAAGTTTGTTGGGGCTTTGGCGAAGCCCGTATGTCCTATTGTTCTTAAATCAGGTGAGCCCTGGGTAATTACAGTCTGTTGGTTGTAGTAAAACTAACAAATTATCCATATTTTTTGCTGGGGTGGTCAGCCTGGGAGTTCCTGGAAATGCTGTCTTATTTCCCTCCCCCAGTTTTTTTTGGTTTAGGAGAGACATTCTCTTCTAAGGGAGTTTTGCGTTTCTTACATCCCTTTTTTCTTTTCTTCCCAGTGTTATAATTGATTTCAGGAATTAATCGTCTCAAAGTGACTTGTCATCAGAGTGATTTGTTGGATATGAGCCTTCTGTGATATAACACTGAAGACGTTAATGAGGAGTTCATCCCAAATGTGCTCCCTCTGCCATGAGAAGGGAGCATGCAAACTGCATGGTAATGGTAAAACCTCCCCTTCCTTTGGGGTCTGTAGAACATGGTGCGGCATTGCAGTCTGGGGGGGCCTTGGACAGACCATCAGATCCAAGCCTGTGTCTCCAAATGCTTTGCAGGATTCTGCTAAATTCCACAGGCATCCAAGAAAAGCATTTTTATATTGCCAGGCCTTTGACTTGTACCACAGCCTCTCCAACCCACTTTCCTAGAAGAAGCTGCAATTGTGCAAAATACATGGTATTTTCAAGGGATGCTTGTTAGTTGTTTTGACTCTTAAGAGGCCAAAAGTCTGGCACTCTGCACAGACCCGTTCTACCAGCAACCTCAGTTCACCTTAGATTTCACCTTCTAGATTTCTTCCTGAACTCTGCAGGGACAGAGACTACATTGGTACAGCTTTCACTCTGGTTGGTACGGGGGCTTGTTAGAACTGAAACATCCTGCAGCACTCAAATTAGGTATTTGTGATTACTTGACAGAAGCAATCTCTCTGCTGGTTTATTTCTGACAACATGTCATCAAAGCTCTTCTGAAACAATATGCACTCATGTGGGTACAGCAGTGTGTTCTCAACACACAGGCACACTTTCTAGTCCTGACGTTCTGGGGATTTTGTCCTGGCTTGTTATAAGAAACTACAAAGGAAACAACCTGCCATTACAGAAATGGGGTGGCAGCAGGGAATATTGGTAAATCCTTCATGTTGGTAGAACTTTTCCAAGTAAAAAAGAATTCAGATTTGGAAGGTCTTCAATTTTACATGTGGAGGAGGGCTGTGAATGCCACAGCAACAAAAGCTTAGCTCCTTGCTTTGCTTTAATTCTGAAAGATAAAGCCCAGGCATGGGGAATCAGCTGTTACTAGAAGTAACAGAATAAACTGGGCACAAAAAATTTTGGTAGGAATATTTTCCCAGTAATAATGCTGCAGACTTCAGAAGTATCAACAATTCTTTGTCACGATTTACTTGAATTTGGCGCAGAGAAAGCTGTTGGGGAAGAGACTGTTAGGATTTTTTTGGAGGTGGCAGTGTGATGCAAACTCTAACTTCTAGATGGCCTCTCTATGCAACCCTGCATATGTAGCCTGTTCCAAAGTAGGAACTTTTCATGTTCAGTTATGCTGAAGAGTTCATGTTTGTTCTTTAGAAAAATGCTTTCATGAACCAGTAGGTTGGCTCTTACTTTATGTAGCCCATTTGATTCTAAAAAGTGAACTCCAGAAATCCAAAGCTCTGTTTCAAAAATAGTGCTTTGAAAATAGTCCATGTGTTCAGCACTGCCTCTGATGTGCTCAGGGATGGTGTCAGGCAGTCCTGCAGCAGCCTTCTTCCAGAAGGAATGCAGGGACCATCCAGCATGCAAGCTGCTTTGTTACAAGTATCTCTAAAGGGCAGTTGGCATTTATTCTGTTGGAGCATCTTTTTACTGAGTGGTGACTTGTGAGCTCTCATGGGGAAGGATGAGTACCTTGGAAGGCAAAAATAATGTGCCTAAAGAGCAAAGCTAAATATGTAAGGCTGATTTTGCAAATGCTGTAAATCAGCATGGCTCCTCAGACTGAAGTGCAACCCTCAGCTGTGCTGGGATCTCAGTACTGATAAAATAAGAGCACTCAGGTTCTTTTGGTTTCAAATATGCTCCGATTAAAGCTGCATGTTGATGGCTTCCAGTGGGCCAGGTGGGAGCCAAACCCTAGTGAGCCACAACAGTTGTCTCCACAACTCTTTTCTCTGGTGATAACCTTTGGCAACCCTATTGGAAGATGAACAATAGGGCTGCCCTGGGGGCATTATACCACAGGAGGAATCCCTGTGAAAGAGGAATCTGGTATGAGATAACAACCTCCACTAGGACAGGCCTGGCAGCCACAAGTGTTTAAGGGCACCCTAGACACAGAGCAGAAAGTGCTTAAAATAACCTTCTGGGCTTTGCAAGCCAAAGTTCATTGCTTCCCAGCCTCATGGTGTCAAGACCACAAAGTGTCAACTTTAATTGATGTGTAAAAGCAGACTTTGAGATTTGGAGAAAAAGTCAATCTCTAACTGATACTTAGTGCCCCCTTTCCAATTTCAGAGGGTACCACCTTGGGGCATATGGGGAATGAATAAGTGACAGGGGTCTTTGTTCTTTTTTATCTAAACTTCATTTTACATTGGAAAATGTCACTTTTAAATCCTGGGCATAATTTGTGGGAGAAACTTCACATCCTGTGACCCTTGGAGGAATAGAAGCCTCAATTAGAATCAGTGATATCAACAGAGGAAATTGAGAATGCACTATCCCATCTTCCAAGTGGAAAAGCATTGAGAGCAGATGGCTTCAACTCAGTTTTAGAAGTACTTACAAGAACATCTGGTTCCTTGAATGCATCAGCTGTTTCACCTCTTTCTGAGCTGCAATAAGTTACTCGTTTCTTGTGTTGCCACCTCCTATATGTGATCCTATAAAAAGGCTAAAGCAGTTCACAATCAGTAACTACTTATGCGTGTGATTTATCAAGAAATTTGAATCTTACAAGTAAAAATTGGCTTTATTTACTTCAGTCAGTGATAGGAAAATGTTTGCCTCACCTCTTGACAGAATTTGCCAAGGGTCTTTTTTTGATGAGGAGGTGGGTTCTTGACTATGCACAGTCCCACATTCTTGGCACTGCTGACATTTCAGAAGTCTATTTTAATTGCTTTGGAGTATAAAATTCAATCTGAATTTTAGAGGGAGAAGGGAAATCATGTGTTGAAGCTATTTTTTGTAGATTTTGAGTGTTTTCTCATGATCTTGTGGTCCTACAGCTCTGTCTTCTTACATTGTTCATTGTTGTGTACTATGGAATGAAAAGAATGCTGAAAGAACTTGTGGTGTTAGAAATTGCCTTGCAATGGTTCTTCTCACCAGAAGTTCATTCTTTATGACCTTTGCACCAGAAATATCATGGTGCAATACATTGCTGCTAGTTTGGGTTTGTGACTTAGAAGCCTCAGAATTGTGTCAAAACCAGTGTTAAGCAAAAAGTCTGACAGTGTAGGGTGCCATAGCTGTAGTTTTTCTGCTTTAAACATGCTATTTTGGGTGATAATGGAATGGATTGCGGATCTTCCTGGACTGAAAGGAGAACACACTCACTTTGCAGAACGAGTGTATACAAGATAAAAATGGAATATCTTATGGGGTTTGAGTTTTGTTTTGCTTTATTACCTAAAAACCTTTAGTCATAAATAAATCGGTACAGCATTTGATCCAGCCGTCTGTAGAAACTAGGAATCAATGTGAGCGTCATTCTGGAACTCCATCCAAGAGACCTGTGAGGAGAGGTAGCAGTGTTTCCATGGTGAGCTGAATGTATGCTGTGTTACCAGTAGGGAAGGAGAAACTGGGTCTTTCAGTATTGACCACATTATTGACTCTGGCATCTGGGTTGTGTTTCAGAGGCATCAGGTTTTATCTCAACCTTTTAGAGCCAACACTCTGCATGAGTTCAGGAAAAGGCACCTTCCACAAAACACAGAAGGCTGCACACAGTGCTTCAGCATGAGCCAGTGGAGGTGGTTGTCTCAGTCATTTGGGTCTCTGCTCCCACTGCTGGAAATGTAGGGAGTGGCAGAAGCACTTGAGCAACATGGCAAAGCTAGTTGAGTACCAAGGCTCTTAGATGGCATCTGGCAGCGGAGTGATGGCAAGAGAAGAAGCAAATTAGATGAAACAGCTGACTGTTCCATGTCCATATAGTTATGGCAGATTACAGGAAGGGAGGTGTCGGAGTTTAAATCCTTCGGGTTTTCCGTCTCTGTGTAATATAAATGTGGAGTATTTCAGAACTCTGAGATGCCTGCACAATTGCCCTTTTCTCTCCCTCTTTCTGTTTTGGTAGGTGTGTGTTGTTGTTTATGCTTGCAGATATAAATAAACTGAACAAAAGTGTAACAACTGATTTGAAAAGCTTAGTTGTCATATTTCATTTATATATTTGATAAAAGGCATGAGTTTGCTTTCTTTGAACGGTATACTTTTAGTAGGGCTTATGAAGCTTTGGGGTTTGTTTTGGGGGTTTTGGGGGAGTTTTGGTTTTTGGTTTTTTTTTTGAGCAGTGGTATTTACTCTCTAAATATAGCAGAGCACAAGGTTATGAATACAGCCAGGAATCGATCCAAAAATTTATGAAGGTAGCAACATTGGCATATATAATTGCATTGCTTTTATTCCAGCAGCAGTGACATCTTAAACTGCAGAGGTTTTGGTGGAGGTTCCAAAACACTGGGTGTTTCTTCATTTTGTTGTGATTTCTCCATTAGTTTTTAATTACAACCTCTGGCACTTTGACAGATGCCTTCTGTTTGCTACTCCAGAGAGCAGGCATGCTTCTCAAGATCTTGGCAACGCAAGAAAAGGGATCTGTGACACGTGCTAGAGCAAAGGGCATCGTATCTGTACCAAAGTTATCACTACAATTTGAATCCCTTATAGAAGTAGAACTTTGGAAAAGGCCACTTGCCTGCTTTTACCAAAAATGGGCATTTAAACCCATGCTTTAGGCTGCTGTCCTAAATAAACTAGCACTTATATCTTCTCATGTCATTTTACATCCCCAACAACTTTTAAGTTAGATCAAGTCCATTTATCTTTTTTTTTTTTTTTACTTGCTTAGAATTTTTAGAGGAATCATTTTTCATTCTTCTCAGACGACTGAGTTGGAAATGGACTTTTGAAGGATGATGGTCCTGTCAGTGATGGAGAAATATAGAGTGTCAGGGTATGATGAAGTATCTTCCAGTTAGTCCAGCTTTCTCTGTGGGAAGCTGGCAAAAGGCCAATTGCAATAAGCCCTGAAATATTCCAGAATGAGAGCCTGTGGCTCCACCAGTGCCCCTGAACATTCCCACTCATGAAAAGTAGCACCGTCCTAGTGTGTCAAGAGGTGTGGCTTAAAATCCATCAGTAATGAAAATATTGCTGCTTTCCCAGAATTGTGGGTGTCCAAAGTGGTCAGAAATATGCAGTAAGAGAATTTGAAGTCACTGAGAAAAGGGGACAGTTTCCAGTGACCTCATTTTGACACATAAACCCATCAGTTCATTTTCCATCTGTGCAGTTCTGAAACTCTGGCTTGCCAACTGATTGCCACTAATTAGTCAGCAACAGCTTTCATGGAAAGATAACTGAGATTTGCTGTGAGTTTCATGTCCCATAAACTTGCAAACTTTCTGGACTGATCATCAACCCAGTTGGCTTCTTAACTATTGTGTGCATAAAGAAATGAAATCCCTATAAAATAAGCCATATTTAGTAAACAAACTGAGACACAACTGACATCAAAACAAATCAGCTCTTTTGTGGTGTAATAACACGCTACCTAGACCCTTTCTAGGTTTTCCTTCTTGATTATAGGCGTTATCTGCTTCATTAATTTAAGTACTGTTGTATCAATCAAGTACTTTGCCAGTTTCTAATTGCCAGGCTGGAAGCTGAGTCATAAAGTAATCTTGGCTAAGAAACAGTTCAGGAATGACAGTTATTTGGGTATTAATTTACTTTCCTAAAGGCTTTGATTATTTTAAAATCCACACGAGTTTCTTGTATTTTTATTTGGCTTTTTGTGCATTTGATTGGCCTTTGAATAGGTCACTCCATTTCTGTACTAGTAAATAATATATTAATAATATACATGAACACTGATACATTTCAGCAAATAAAGGCTTCAGTGGTGACAGATATATTTTTGAGTGACCCAACATTATTTTATATTTCTTTCAAATGAAAATATTATAAAGAGCATTTCAGTCAAATTAACACAAGAGATTAATACAAGACCTTCTACAGAAGGTACTGATAAAACCATTGCAGTGGAGTTAAATCTAGTTAGGATTTGAAGGATATGGTGGCTGCTCCCCCTGATCATGGTCCTCGGTGGAAACTCATAGGCCCAAATAGACAGGGAGAGACATTTCAGGTCATCCACTTGGATTTTTCTGGTTTTAAGTAGGAGGTAAGCTCTTTTATGCAGGAATTCACATGTGCAAACTATCACAGCAAATAAATGAAAACATTTGAGAGCTACAGCAAAATATGTTTGTAGCCTTTAGAAATCTCACTTGCATGGAGAGTGAAGAAACTCAAAGTCTAAAAGTTAGTTTTCCATGCAAGGGAACATGGGTAAGTTTCATTACAAGTTTCACCTCTTACATGTTACAACTGCTTAGCGCCACTCAAATGCCATACTCAGGCCTAAATATTTACTGTAAAAATTTATATAATTAGGCCAGGTTTTGGCTTTTATAGTTTTTAGTACAGTACTATGTAAGAAAACAGTATGTATTTTATTTAGAAAGGTGCTGACACATATGCAGGGTTTTCTAGCAGTTCATCCAGTCGTAAGCACAATGAAGCAACAAATGTTTGTCCTGAAGTCAGTACATCCTTCTGAAATACAGGGCAAGGTTAAAAGTTAAGACTTTTCTCTCTTTCATATGTGTTTCTCAAGGATGAGAGTGGAACGTAGAAGAAAGGCATGATATCATCCTGTCCAGTTTGTGCTGTGCCTCCTGTCTACCCCAACAGGCTCTACCAAAGAGCCTGGAGAACTCTTCATCCTAAGCAAGGCTCGGTGGAACCTGTAGCAGTGGGAAGCTCATGAAAGCCCTCAGGGCAGGTCTGTGCTATCCAGGCTTGCTTTTTAGTTCAGTGTCTTGCTTGCTCAGGCAAAGAGTATTGGTTATTTAATAAACAGATCAAAATTATAGGAAAAAGTTCTGAAGGAAAGAACAGTGTTTTTTTGGTATCCCTTATGTATCTGCTCCAGCTTCTCTGCATCCAGGATACTTGCATTCTATTAATTTCTGAGCTAGGTATTAGTGGAATGATAATAATACAGTGTAGTATACCTCAGAGGCAAAGAACCTTATCTTGAAGTTGCCTGTATGGAAAATAGTTCTGTATTTTGTGGAACAATGGCACATGCTGCTGATAAGCAGAACTCTCCTTCATCAGTGGGATGTGGGTTTATAATTTTCTGATAGGCACAGTCAGTTTGTGTATCCGTGTTCATAACTGATTGATAGCCTACTATAACAGCTGTACCAAGGGAAATGCTTTCGCCTATGGTGGCTGTTCTTTATTGGATTTTTAAGTTACAAATTTAATAAATCTCAGTTTTAATTAACAATGTAAATATAAAACTGAGTTATGAGTTTAAGGGGAAAATGTACAGGAACCCCATGACTGCACAGAAGATCTGATTTT
>VXAY01000770.1:87258-124747 GCA_013399855.1 Oxyruncus cristatus | reverse complement strand
TTTTTTTTTTTTTTTGAGCCTTGAGACATGTTTAGTCTTCTGTTTATTCTTGTCTGGCAAGAAACATTTCATATGTTAAGAAAGGTTAATTATTCCTGAAAAGAAACCAAAACCACCAAAGAAAAAATATCCTTCATTTTTAATTATAGGTGATTGTGAAGTGGAGTACATGCTGTCCTTGGGTGAAGCAGCTGGTCTTTTAGTGTGTGCATTCCTCTGTTGAATCAGCTGTCACCTCTATGCCAGATTTAGGGAACTGAACAGAAAGTTAAGCTTCAAACTTGTTTGGACTTAAATCACCTTTTCCATAACTCAGCAGCAGGTGAAGAAGACCAGGTGCAAGAGAGGTGTCAACACCTATGGCAGGGTCCATCAGGTCTTAGAGCCTGCTCAGAGCTATATTTTGCATCCCAGACTGGTAGAAGTGTGAATCCAGAGATCTCAGAGTGGCTACTGGAGCCTTGGGCACTTTGTCCCTCTCGTGACAAGTGCTGGCAGGCAGTCAAGGACATTCTCTCTTTTGTTCATATTATGGGAAGGGGCAAGGCTGGAGCCAGCTCAGGCTGAGCTGACACACTGCTGCAATGCTTCACAGGGCCTGAGGAGGGAGAGGAACCTGAGCTGAGCATGCTGATCCAAAGTCTTGCTATTACCCAACTCTTCCTTCCCCAGTGGTCCAGCCTACCTCCTCACAGATAGTTTCACATAAGGCAAATTCATAAGAGAGATGGAGGCAGTGGGAGATGATGTTTTTTCCGCTCTTACATATCCTCAGCTGGGATCCTGCTCTGGTTCCAACCTGTGCAGTGCTGCATGCGAGGCCTGAGCACTGAACCCCATCCTAAAGAATGTGCTTCTTCTTGTAAAACCATGGTATTTCCTCGGGAAAAGGGGAGGTGGAATTTTGCTTATTATACGCAAAAATTCCTAAGCTTCCCTGGAAGGCATCTGGAAGCTTTTGAGTAAAAAATAACCAAACATCTAAAAACTGTAGACCAAAACTGGCAACACACACACCCCAGTGGGTGTTCTGTTGAACCATTGATGGGTATTAAGATAGAGGGGTGCTGAGCCAGGAGACTGACACAGTCAGTTGTGAGAAAACTTTGCTTAAAAAAAAAAAAAAAGCCTTAGAAAGCCCCAAAGCTGTAATTAAGTCCATAATTACTGTCATGGTTTTAAGCACATGTTAGTCCAATTCATCTGAGAGTCCTTACTCTTTCCAAAATGCACATGTACCATCACTGTCATTTCCAGAGATCACTCAGAAACATTTCTGTCCCTGCCTGAGGTACCTCTTCCTCTGGTACGCCATAAGAGCTTTGTAACAGGTTACATGTTTTAGTAATTTCCCATCTATTTGTGAGGAGTTTGTTTGGTTCGTTGAAGGCTGTGGTTAGTGCTAATGAAGACCAAGGTTAAATTGTATCCTGTGCTTTGTGGAGCCTTATTTACCTCCTGTGCTTTGTGGAGCCTTATTTACCTCCTTCTTCCCCCGCTGGGTTAAGAAGCAGATCCTGCAAACTGCTGCAGGGTGGGAATACGCCATCTGGCCTGTTGGTGGGGATGCCCAGTGATATTTTACCTCCAGTCTTGGCTCCTGGTGGGATTTCTCCATAAGAAATCTCTGCTTATGTCTACAGAGATGCTGGGTGCTCAGGGGATTGTCCCTTACTAGTGATATATGGATGTTTCGATTTGACATATGGATCATTCATAGAACCTTTTTGTAAGAATTTAATTCTAAAATGGTGTCAAACTTGGGCAGAAAGGGAAGGACAAGATTGTAATGTATGTTAAAAAACAAAGGAAAGTGAATAATGGGCTTAAAACCCTGGTTCAGATTTTGCTGGTGCTGCAACACTCAGCTCAGTTGCCCTTCCCTCTTCCCTGCAGAGTGCTTCGTGGAGTTACCTGCCTTCACTCTGTCCTCTTCTCTGACTTGCTCTGCAGCACCAGGATTCTCCAAATTCCTTTGGGGCCCCTTGCCCTGCAGGAGTGGGAATCTTCAATTGAGTTTGCAATGGGAACATGACAGCTTTTGATAGAGCAGGTGAGACATCAGTGATGGAGTTTAATAAGCTGTAACATTGCTAGGCTTTGACTGTCTTCTGCAGCCTAGAGAACAGGCAGTAATGGGCAGGGTGGGACAGGCAGGGAGGCCCTGTGTGAGCCCTGAAGACCAGAAAAGAGCAGAGAGCTGACATAGAGGGACATTTGGAATGGGAAAGAGGAACTCCTCTTCTTAGAAATGTAGGGAAGCTCCAGGGAGCAGCTTGTTGTAACCACCTAGGTTTGTCAGACCTAGAGAGGTGGGCTAAAAGAGACCACCTTTGCTAGGAGACAGCCTCTAAAAAGGTGTGGGGAGGAACGTTTCAGAGCCATTTTGTTTTCCTTTTCTGTCACTGAGTCTGTGAAATTGGTTGGTTCATCTGAGCACCCACCCAGGCACTCGGTATGTGGGGAGCTGTGTCTGGGAGACTGACTAATAAATTTCACAGGCTTTTTATTTTCTTTATTTTCATTTAAACATTGGCATCACATCTCATTACCTTCCTTTGGCTGTAATTAGCAAGCCTGTGGAATTAAGAACCATTAAATTCCTTTAGACTTCAGCCTTGGGAATTCGCCCAGAGGCACAAAGCTTTCAGGCCTTCACAAGGCTTGACTGTCCTGGAGTCGTCTCCTCCTCCCTGCTTCATCCAAGCCTTTGTAAAAGGAACCATCTTTTCGATTCTGCTAATTAATTGCTCTTGACAACCAACAGATGTTTTGTAGCCTTTGAAGACCAGGCATAGCCAGGTATATAACTTCTGCAGCCTTACACTGCCTGCCTATGCGATTTGAGCAAGCTCAAGAGAAAGATGAACTACTAAAGCCAAATAAAGAGTTATAACTCAGAAGAATATCATCCCCCTATATTGGATAGGATGAATACACCCATCCTTTTAACAACATTTTTCGAGTTCTGGGGCACAGAATTCAGTGGACTGAGAACAAAATTATCATTCAGGATATCTCTTATGATTATTTATTTATTTATTTATTTATTTATTTAGACACTGTGA
Organism: Oxyruncus cristatus; assembly: GCA_013399855.1. Lineage (NCBI taxonomy): Eukaryota > Metazoa > Chordata > Aves > Passeriformes > Cotingidae > Oxyruncus > Oxyruncus cristatus. The sequence continues at coordinate 121,679 of VXAY01000770.1, read as the reverse complement.
TCCTAAAAGTGGTTAGAAAAGCCACAAAGGTAACCGTGGGCAATGCAGGGGCAGAGATTCAGGCCTGAACCATACTGAATTGAGCCCTTAAGCCAGGAGAATATCTGCCTTGGTTCACCTTCAGTAAATCTGTTTGCAGCCCATGGACTGTTTGAGTGATCTCCCTCCCTTGTGTAGGGTTTTTTGGCAAGTTCTCTGGCAAAAAAATTACCAAGACTTGTAAGAATAGCAGTTATTATGGCAGAACTGGTGGGTCGGGGCACTTGCTCTTCCCTCCTGTTGTCTACATTATTAAAAACGATCTCCCTGAAATAAATACCATCAATCAGTGGCAGCTGCAGTTTAGCGAGAGCGTGGACAAGGACAAAGTGCGCTTTCGCTGCCTGCAGACAGGAACTGTTTGGACTAGTTTAACTGCAGAGCAGTGAAATGCTGGAAGCAAACTGATCCTTTTTCCGGGAAGGAAGTGTATCCTGCTATTAAATATGACAAGGAAGGCAACCCTCACTTCTGCCAAGGTTGCATGGGTACAGAGCAGAAACAGGTTAGGAAATCTGACGAGTGAGAGCCAAGTGAGTCATATTAATGGAGACGTAGGTCTCACTGCAGTTTTACTTCCATGGCATGCCAGGATATATACTGATATACTGTATCATAACTGGGAGCAGTTTGGGTCCAACAAACTTCATCAGCTGGAAGAAGAAAGAGGTGTTCTTGAGAGAATGTTTGCGACCATGTTGGTTACCATCAAAACATTGATCGAAAGAAGCAAGAGAGTGTTTTCATCGTGGCTTTTAAAAAAGCCAAAATGTAGGATGAGATGTTAAAATTAGGACTGGTAGGAGATGAGAAGGGCTCATATTTAGAGTGTGCAGAAGAACTGGGAAACACTTGAGGAGAGGGATGGTGGTTTTAAAATAGTGAGTGAACTAAACCATAATTACCTCTTCTGCTTAGGATCTTGTCACCCATTGCTTTAGCTCCCACTATCCAAAGTGGTTATTTTGGCATGAATTCACATGTGATTATTTGCCTCACCTGAGGATCTGGTTTGAGTATATAGTTTAAGGAAAATTGGATGGAATTCTGGATTTTTAGTACAGAGAAGCCACATTTTAGTTGTTGCTACTGTTTCACTTTTACCTTGTGACAGGTGCAAAGAAAATGGGTATAATTAAGGTCAAAAAGGTGTGGTCAAACATGATGATCAAAGAAGGCATGTGAGTTTTGGGGATGGAGAACAGTTAGCAAGAACATGCTAGCTGCGTTTCCACAGGGCCTGCAACTCAGCAGCATGGACAAGTACCCTGACATTCCATCAGATTTGAAATCCGATTGAAATGTGCATGCAAAAGCAAGAAGCAGAATTGACAGTGACCTCGTAGCAGTTATAGTGGTTAAAATGGAAAAAAATATGAGTTGGGATAGTTGAGGCTCAGGCCTTCTCAAACGCATGAACTTACAAGGAAGGCCTTACAGATTGCTGTGATTTAGCATTGATGTTTCTGAACTTACAGGCCGTCTTTTGACTATCTGGCTGTTCCCAGCTACAGAACTAGGAGGGCAAATGCAGTCCAAGGTCCTTGTGGCCCATAGGAGCCAAAGAAGAGTCACTTCAGAGTTTTCCGTGCAGGAGGAGGATTTTCAGCGTGTCATTTGCACAGTTGCAGCACAGGACAAGCCAGGGAAAAGCAGAGGCACTTCCCACCTCACACAAAGTTCAATTAAAATTCCCCTTTGAAGAGCTGACACTGTATCTCAGGAGAGGTTAACAACATGGCATAGAAATGTGAGAGCATACTTGAACAGATCCCATATAGAAATGTTAAGCTCAGTGGACATAAACTCCTCTTTTGAGCCCAGAAAAAAGATTAGTTGGGTTATGCAATTGCTTGAGCTGGCATAAACCAGCTGCATGCCAATTACTAGCCTGTATGCAAATACTTGTACTGAAACTCAGGATGCAGCTGGATGTGGGTCTGGGCACCCTTCCAGGATTATTCCAAGCCACATTATGACAGTTTTGAAAGAGAAAGGCTCTAGGGAGCCAGTAATTTTTTACAGCCTTTCAGAAAATGGAGGAAATTACCACTACATCCAGATCTTAACTATTTTTTTCAAAGAGGGAAGGAATTTTGGCATGCTGATGCCAATCAGGATGTACTTGAGGCACTTGAGCTCCAAGACAGGAGGCCATCAGTCTGTTTGCCAAGCTTGAGTGCCAGATGTGCTTGGGATAGAAAGCAGGCTGCTTGGTTTGTCAGTGGCTGTAGGAAAAGAACTGAAAAATACACCACCAGATAATGCCAGAGCTGAAGCTCCTGGGAATGCTGCAGGGAAGCCCTGCTGCATTCAGATGCCCCTGGCCTGCCGAGGTTTCTGTTCCTATTGCTGCTTGACTTCCATGTGAAAAGGACACTTGGAAAGTGTGCAGCAGTGATGGCAAGCAAACCACCATGCAACATTTACTCCTACATAAAAAGCTGATGCCAGGAGAACAGGGACATTGTAGTCTCACAGTTACTTATCTCAGCAGATGGAAAAGATAAATTGAGAGCTGCCACCAGCAGACATGAAACATTACAAGTTTGATCAAAATATTATATAGTAAATGTTCTGACAAGGAGAGGGTTTTAAAATGCTCATGTCTGTCTTGGCAACACAAAAGTGAATCGAAGTATGTAGCCTCATCCTGTGTGGAGAAATGAGGTGAATACCCTGTGAGGAGAGAACTTTGTAAAAACTTTAGGGGAAAAAACAAAAATAAGTTCTCTCAGTGCTGTTTCTCAAATTTGGCCCACCGAGATCATAGGAAATGTAAGACAGTCTTCAGTGGAGAGATGAAAGAGTTCAGTTTGGCTCAGTGGACCATATACCTATTAGGTGGTTCTGAGCACCAACTTCCACTTTTTCTTTCCTGGAGTAGGACCCTCTCTTCACTGCCTCCCCATATTTCTTCAGATTCCCTTGATTGTTGGCTGCCTGCCCTTGATGTTAGGGAAGAAAGGAAGTAGGATGAGTCCCTTTTGTAGCAGTGGGACAGTAAGGTGTAGGTCCCTGTGCCTTACACCAGGACTCCTCTGAAGGAGGATGTTTGAAGGATCCATCTCTGATCTTACCACCAGGATGCCTTGACTGGTGGTTCTCTGTAGAGCTTGTGAGTGAATCTGGAGTCAATGGAAGTGCCCTGGAGGTACTAGGAAACTCTTCTGGAAGCCACTCACTTTGCTGTAGGGCTGGCAAATAAACATACTGCCTGCCCCTCAGGAGCAGAAACCATTCATCTGGAGAAATGCTTCAATTGCAGCAAAAGCTCTAGACAACTTCTGAGGGAAAATGTACGTGAAGCCATCATGATGAGTCAGGAAGGGTGGCTTGGTTGTGTTACCAGCTATGTGACATGCTAGAGGGCATAGGTAACATTTCAAGAGGGCAAAGTGAACACCAAGGTCTGTTCAGTCTTCACTGAACAAATTTAGAAGATGCCTCATGCAGAAAACAAGGGCTGTGTTGTGAAAGACACAGGCAAGGCAAGCGCTGATACAGCTGCTTTGGGTCATTACACCAGATTGTGTCCTACAGGATGCTCATTATTAAAGATAAACAGACAGCAAAAATAAATTCCAGTACTGGGGTATCTACTAGAGCCTCCAGGCTTTCTTGGGCCTGCTGGGACACTAGGAGACTTTGCTCCGTTGGTGCACCCAAGTGTGTGGCATGTCATCTCCCCTTCTGCACCTTCTGTGAACAGAGCAGAGATGATTTGTTTTGGATGCAGTGATATATGTGTAATCAGATGCTGTGTATTCTTGCTGAAATCCATACTCAGAGGTATGATTTTTTGGAACAGCTTAAAGATAAGCGCTCCCAAGGTGTGCTGTAGGAGGACTCTCTGAAGAGGCATACACCAGCACCCTGCAGAAACAGCTCATTTCTTCATGGACACACCGTCACTGGTAACTGGGATGCAGGTGTTCCCATCAGGGAACAGGCCTGTGATGCCTGAGTATTAAGTCATGGCTCCTGTGAATGAAATGAATGCTCATTTCTGGCTGTTGGCTTATTGCTGCTCTTATTGAACTCAAGAGTGTGTGCCTTCTGGGGTGAGCCAGCAATGTGTCACGCTCTCCTTAGACAGTAATTTGAAACGCATCAGTGATTCATTGCAATGACTTAAATGAATACAATTTTCCTTTTTGCTACCGAAAATCAAAAGATTAAAGGGCAGCAGTTCTTTTCATACTGAAAGCTGTAATGGTTCTTAGTCCAGAAATCCCCTTTGCATGAAATGGGTGATAGAGACAGTGACATGGGTTCTGTATTTCAAATACTGTAGCATTTCTTTATACATGCATGTGATGTGCTTTTAAATATGTTATCTTCCAGATGGGTGTTTTGTATTACCACATCCTTATCAGTAGATAAAATTTTAAAATTAGATATGCTTTCATAAAGATTTAGAGAATAGATAGCTTATGGAGTGTTGTAAGTACTGTGGTAGTAGATGATTAAGAATCGTAGGGGTAGAAAATAATTTTGGTTGGAAGGAATATCTGGAGGTCATCTGGTCCAATCTTCTCTCAGAGCAGGACTAACTTCAAACAAGTATCAGGCTGTTCATTGTTTATTAAAATCTCTGGAGATGGAGATAGCACCAATTTTCCGGTCAGTCTGCTCCTGTGCTTAACCACACTCTTGTTGTGAAGAATATTTTTCTGACCAGCGTTGCAGCTTATGCCTGTTGCCTCTTGTCCTTAGGCTATGCACTTCTGAGAAGTCTGTATTCCCCTATAGTCTTCTTTAGGTAGAGGCAGGCTGCAATTAGGGATCCCTCCTCCCCAGTCAGTGCTTCTTCAGGCTAGACAAGCCCAGGTCCTCTCACCTCTCATGTGACAAGTCCTCCAGCCTCTACCATAATGGTCCTTCTCTGGACTCTCTTGTAGTTTGGCAACAACGGTGTGGTGCTAGGGTGCCCAAAATGGACCCAGTGCTTCAGATGCATCTTCATGAGTCTGCAGCAGTCACCTCCCTCACCTGCTGGCTCTGCACCCACTGGGTAATCACCCTTCAGCACTGTGTGGGTGCACTGCTGATTGATGTCCACCTTACCACCCACAAGGACAGCCAGGACCTCCTGTGCCTCTTCCTGATTTGGAGAAACCCACAGGAAGCCCCTTGTATTGCTACAATGTTAAGGTTTAAATCTGTTAATCTACCTGTCAACACCATAATTTCTGTTAAGTAAAGAGTAACTCAGGCACTTGGCTTCTAACACCGGGTTCAGAATCTGACTGGACGAAGTCCGGCAATTAGCATCTCCTCCTGAAATTAATATCCCCGTAACACAGCCAATATATTACAGGAAAGCTCCTCATCTGCAAAGTTGACAGGGTCAAATGGCTTTGAAAAGCTCATGATGGGAAAAGAAGGAAACAAATGAGGTGGGTAATTGTAACCAGGTACCACCGCTCTTGCAGTTAACCATCTGCAAAGGAAATGGTGGAGCTGAGGCAGGTCATACAGCATTGTGTCAACCCTCTTGTTATTTAACATCAAGGTATGTAATACTGAAGGCAGGTGTGTGGTTAACAAAAGTAGTGTTGGTTGGAATCAGTGCACCTTTTTATCTTTCCTCATCAAAGCAGAGTAATTGTTACAGAGCAGAAAGCCTCCTCCAGGGTGGAGGAGAACGGGATGATTTAAAAGCAAATAGGGACCAACACACTTTAGGGAATCAAGATCCAAGTGGGCAGAATCTGCTGTGGTCATTGCAAGGTGGGTTAAATGGAGAACCACTAAGACAAGTGAATCTAGCAGGATTAGGGAGAGATTTTCTTTAGCACAAACCAAGTGTGTTGAGTTAAAAAAACAAAACAACTACGCTTCAGAACAGGACTATTTCCAGTGAAAGGAAGCACATCTTAAATTGAGCTTATACCCAACTGTTTTCTTTCCTTTTGGATAGGTGAAGGGGGTTGGTGTTGCTTTTTTGATTCAGCTGTTTCTATGCTCTTCCATAGTATTTTGGATCACTTTCTCCATGTACTGAACCCTTTGGGACTTTGTAGCTGCATTTTGTGCCCAATTGCCTCAGTAACTGCTCAGGGTGCAGGGTGAAATGGGGCTCATTGCTCTGGTGTGTTCACCACAAAGGGCTGGGATAATTTGCAGTGTTGTTTCCTTTTTAAAGTAACCAGCTAAATGATTTGGTGCCTTATTTTAATAAGGTAGTGAGAAGGAGGAATTCAAGGCATGCACAGACTGGAACAATCTGAGCATGTACACGTGTCTTCTTTGAGTTGGTTTAATGTGGCTGAACCTGTTCATGAAACAAATATTCTCTTTTGAGAGATGACTAAAAAAAGGAGTGGCCTGGAGCCCGTTGTCCTTTAATGTAGTAGCTAAATGACTTGCAAGGACCCTGTGAGCCCCTCTTCACACACATTTGTGGTGAAAGGAGTACCCCATTGAACTCAGTGAAAGGTAATCAAATTATTCTGCTTTTATTTAAGCAGAAAAATAGGGAGCTAGGATAGGAAGATTTATGCTCAGGTTCTACAATCCAGTGGCATTAGTTACTGGTCAGTTTAGAAGCACAGACCCACAGGCTGCACATAACACTGATAGCTTTTGATAGAAGTAAAGAATATCTTGCTGTTACCATCAAGCCTTGAAACTGATTTCTAACTAATGACCCAAATAATCTTTACTTGAAATTGTGTAATTGAGATCGAAGGCTGTCTGGGGCTTCTAACTGGGACGCAGATTCCACATCCATGAGCTTTTGAATATGGTCATTGAGCTGAAATGGAGAAGGTTAAAACTCTCATTTTCATTACCAAACTCCCCCCGTCTCCCAATACAAATGTGACATTTTAATTTTACACAGTCCAATTCTTCTTAAATCATCTGTATAAAAACTTGAGATCTTGATTGATGATGGATGAGCTATTGTCTCCTAAAGCACCCGGTTCTCATTACCCTTTAAGACAGAGCTTATTAATGATGGACTTGCAGTGCTTTCCCAGTGGGTCATCAGCAGTCAACTATTCTGAGAGATCGAAAGACTTGGTTTGGCATGAAATTTCTAGGCCAAAGCTGGTTTTGGATAATGCATTCAGCATCCTGGGGGAAATACGAGAGTGTTTTGGGAACAATATGATATCGGACACCAGATCCCCATCACCTGGTACTGATAGTGAAGATGCAGCACTGTCATCTTGCAAAGGTGCTTCAGCTCTAATAAGGCTAACCTTGGAAATTAAGGTCTCATCAGCATGTGTTATATAATATGTATGTACAGGGTATACCTGTATGTGGTGTAGTATAAAGGAGAGCTGTTTCCTTAGCAGTTAAGCAGCTTGGAAGGTGTAAGATATCTCTTGTTTTGATTTTGGAGTGGTTACAGTGGACATGCCCAACAGTTTTTCCTAAGTAACTCCCTCCCCCCCTCTCCGCCCTCTTCAGGGCTATTTCTTTTCCCTCTCACTCTGCCTTCTTCCAGTTCATCATGCCAGCTGGCTTCATAGCACCAGAGAAGAGCTTTTAATTTGCAACTTTGAATAGCAATAGCCCTTTTATAACCAATTTTATACCGATTTTAGAAACAGATTCTACAGCTAAATAGATGTTTACAGCCCCCATTGCATATAAACACAAACGAATAACTTTTACTTCAGGGTACATTGCAAAATGTAAACATGTTTTGTCAATTTAATCCACATTAGAAATTAGATAACAGACCATGAGGGATTACACTGTACACAAGAAAAAATCAGCTGAAGAAAATGCCCTTTTAACAGAGGGATGAAGGAAAGCGTTTTCCATCTTGGATCTAAGCAGATACCACCCTTGCAGAGCCAGTGTCGCTTTGCCTTATTTGCACTGATCCTAAGCTTTGGTAGCTGGTAAAGTGTTTTCACTAACTCCAATCAAACTCATCCCGAGCCCCTTTTCAAATTTGACAGAGTATAAATTGTGTGTGACGTACCTGTTTGTGTTCCCTGGCACTTTATGGTCAGTGGGAGATACTTGTGTTTCCAGGTTGCCAGAGACTGTATGTTTCCATTTCTCCTGTTTTATTGCATGATAGGTTACCAAAGTTCTACGGGAATGGTTCACAGGGCTAATGAAAGTCAGAAAATAGCAGCTATAACAGATAATACGTTTCTGATTTAGCTTCCTGAATCAATAATCATTTAAGAGAATTTTAATAATACGTAGATGTAAGTTCCCCACTATCATTTGACAGCAATAAGCAAAATGACTATGGGAAGTGGATTTGCTGATTTATTTTCATATAACTTTGTTTACAGAATTATACTGCTTTTAAGCCAGTAAAGTAGCTCTAATAAGGGCGATCATAAGATTTTGCATTCACTTCAGAATCAAATGAAGAAGACCTTGGTGCTACTCCTTTGCTCAGGGCACCAGCTGCAGCCCTGGAGCTGAAATAGGAGATAATGGTACTCTGAAGTGTGGCCATCAGTACCTTACAGGAAGGCATGTGAAGTCATCTGACACCTTTAGGAACTTTTTTCCCACTGAAAGCTAGTGGGTCTTGTGCTTGAAAATACCTTTTTGTAACTCTGTGCCCCTGAGCAATGAAGAAGCCCAAGGGTGACACTTGCTGCCAGTGCAGGACTGGCGGTATTTCAGGCAGCAGTTGGTAGAGCCGAGTGTTCTGCCTGCTGGCCCAGGCAGCAGGTCTGTTTTGCAACTAGTGATTTTCCAGTGTCACAAAAAATTGTTTTAGAAGACAAAAATACTCTCCCCAAAAGGTATTTAAAATATATTTCACTGCGAGCAGTCCTTTTTAGTGCTTCTTAGGCAGGAAGAGGCTTCTTTCTTCACAAAATTCACTTGAAGACTTTTCATTCTCTCTCCTGCTCCAGCCTCGGCAAGAGTTCACTAAAGAAGTACCTCAGGTGTTGCACACAGGAGAAGAAACCTATTTCTGCCTGGCTTTCCTTTACTAGCTCTCCTGTGCAGGCAGAGATCCTTCCTTTCTCCTCCAGTTCATTGTTTAACTTTATCTCTCACTTTCAGGGCTGTAAATTAAAATGAGATGATGACTTTATGATGATGAGTTCATTATACATAACTATTGTATATTGATTACATTTGTGCTTCATTTGCGTAACATGTAACAGAGTTTATTAGGTCTTCCCAGGCATTGTTCTTGCTAAAAGAGGGCAGAGAAGTGCAAAACGCATTTAAGTCACTGAAGCCAATGCATCTGTGCTGATTTACACTTAGCAAGGACTCAGCATGAAGAAAATTAAGATAGCAGGCTGGAACGGGAAGGTAGAATGGAAATGAGTCTGGATCCCAGGGAGCAGGAAGAGTCAAGCACAAGTACTTAAAAAATTGTACTAAACTTTGAACTCGGGATTACTTAATATCCACAAGAGCCCACCTTTGATATTATTACTCGGGTTTATTAGTGCCTCAGCAGATAAATAGACCTGTAAACTTTAATCCTGTCCCCTGTGAAAAATGGTACAGTGCAAGGCAAATGGAGGTACAGCATCACATTTTTGGAAAAGAGCAGCAGGAACAACACAAACATTTAGTGATTTGGCAAGTCAGAGCATTTTCTGTGTTTACTTTTACTAAATCACATGAAAGCTGTCAGCTTCCCTTAAAGTACAGAGGGGACACTTCTATGCTGAAAAGTCTTTTTCCACAAATGGAAAGTATTAGAATTACTTTCAGATTGAGGTCGTGCCTGCTATAAAAGAATGCATCAAAGTTCCTAGAAGGAAGAAAACTTTGATGGTTATTGTCATGAGTGAATGCTCTGAAACCCAGAAATTATGCCAGCTTAGCTGTACCAATTGATAGAGAAACTATGTGGAATCGTGTGCAAGTATTTAAGAAGCTACAAATGCAGATTTTACAGATTTTCATGGCTTGTTAGATGTTATTTTTCATCAAAATCTAAGCCATAATAGATTAGCTAATCCATCATAGCTGGAATAACACAGAGAAATCATCACTAGACATGTTTTCAAGTGTTCTCTAAGTCCTTCACATTTTCCCCAGAGCAAAATTGCTAACAGATGCTGGATGTTTTTTTTCAGGGATCATAAGAATATCATACAGACAGATCATTGCTATATCTCTAATCCAAATTCCTTTCTGTATAAGATTATTATTGTTGTTTTCATTTTAATACCCTTTTCAATGAAAAGCCAAGCTTTTAAACCACAGGTTTCTAAGAAACACTAATACTGATTAATATGGTGGAAAGATGTATTTGCAAATGACCCTTTATTTAATACATTCTTTGTTCAGGCTGCCTCTTCTACCTGCTGTGGCCTGTAAACCCTAAAATTTAAAAAAAAAAAAAAATTAAATGCAGTATTCCTTCCTTGTTATTTATTAACATTAGCATTCCCACTACAGCTTTTAAAGGTTTTCCTGGATGATGAGCGCTATCAGATGACCTTAATCATTTCTAACCTAGTCAAGAATTATTCCTAATGTCTCTGTGAGCAGTGTGACACTCCTGGCTGTATAGCACCACTTAATGTCATTCTAAGGTGTCATTAGTAACTAACCTTCAACATTTCTTTGCTGAGGCTTGAATCTGTGACTCTGAGTGGTGCCAAAGGTTTTAGCTGCATCGCTCCTGTTAGTTTTAATGAAAGTCACATGGATTGTCCTCTGCTTTGGAAATAGGAGAGCCAGGTTAAGTAAAGAAATTGTGAATTTGAACAAGAGTTTAGAGGGTAAAAAACCAAGATATTGCTTCAGAGGAAACCCCAATGCTACAACCAACAACTGTTAAGACCTTTTTCATGTTGAGATTTGACAAATCAAGTCTTTAGAGACAGGGCAACAAAGCATTTTTTAAAACAAATTCATATAAACACAAAAACTTAGAAAAACCACAACCAAACAACAAAACACAAAACCAAACACAAAAACCCACAACGCAAAAAGAATCTCAAATCTACTCCGAAGCCATCTCCTTTCAACGCAAAGCTTCCAGCAAGGCATGTCAGTGGCAGTTTTGGATCACAGTATTGAGATGTGGATCATTGCTACTGAGTATCTGGGTATTTTGGATCAAGTAGCATGAGCTTATCATTAAATATGCTTTTCCAGACATTGTGATGACTGGATCCTTCTTCTGTACTGTGGGCTCAGTGGGGGACATTATTATAAGTTTTAAGCATTTCTGTGTGTTAATTAAATACAGTATAGTGTGGGTGATTGCTCATTTTTTTAAAGTCACTTAAGTGTTAAAGATTATTTTACACACAAATAACGGAACTGTTCCATACATGATTACACTGGAACAACAGGTAAGCCCAGTTTAGCAACTCTATGACTTGTCTTCATCAGCTTTCTTTTGCATGTCAGTAAAGAGTTCCTGTTTACAGATATTCTAAGCTACTTGCCCTCCAGTTTTCAGAGTATTAAGTGGGCATACAGTGAGAATTTTTTGCATTTAAATTTCATGTCCTTTCTCTCCAGCACACGGAGCAGCAATAGATTCGATCAAGCGTGTTGTCTTGTTCTTTTATGCAGAAATACTGAATGGAGGGGTGTATGTTGGCCAGAACAAATTTCTTTGCTTCGCGGACACCATTCATTGGCAGGATATCGTGCGTAACCCCTGGGCCTCCAACTTCACCTTGGTTCCAACAAATGGCAGCTCAGGATGTAAGTACTCCTTTTATTCTTAACGTAGTCATCCACTCAGCATGAAACACTATAAATACGGCCACAAGTTTTCCCTGCTCCTCTGTTATGGAGAATTGTATTTGCATGTTTTCCCTTCATTGTTCCCTGTGTTTTTCTATGTTTGTACACTGCTTGGAGGACCACTTAGTCTCATCTTAAAAACATTGTGTCTGTAGAGAGTATTTGTGAACATCATAGATTTTCTGAATTTCCTCTCACCTAGTTCCTCTCTTCTGCGTATTCTTTTTTCTCTGTATTACTAAAGCCACTGTGCTGCTGTGGAAGCACAGATGTTATTTTTTGCTTTGCATTTGTTCCTGCTGCTCAGGCTGGTCCTTGAATCACAATGGTCTGTCTATGGCATCATAACTAGCTGCTGGAGTAAGCAGCTTGCTGGTAGAAGCTCATCAATATTTTGACTTTAGATGAGAAATGAACCTCAAAGAAATAGTTATCCTGTTGTCTTGTGTGTATATCCCTGAAGAGAGAGAGAGAATTTGGAGAGGATGGGATGCTCTTCACAATATAGCCAATGATTCTCTGGTTTTATTACATTCTCTTTATTTTAGTGCTTTCAATTGCAAACCTGAAATATCTGTGTACTTTGATTAATTTGTTTGATCCATTTATCTATTTCCCTTCCCAAGAGTTATTCACCTTCAGTAGTATTTTGATGATTCTTATGATTCTTGCAGCGATACTGAATTCTAGTGAACGGTGGTGACAGTGACAATGGAGCATTTAAGTAAAATGTTCTGTAATGTAGTCAAGTGCATTCAGAATGAATACCGTACTATTAAACAGTACCCTCAGGATGTATCAACATTGAAATTCAGATATAGGCTGGGAAGAAGTTTATATCAGATGTCAGAAGTGACACCACAGCAGACATATTGTTCTGAGCATTCCTGATATAGGGTTATTCTGGATTGCTTACCATATCAGAGGGTGTCCCTCAAGGATGTTTAAATGACTCGGTGCCTCTTTAGTTTTCACTACAGCCAAGGAAAAGCTTGATTGTATGTTGGGAGCTCACAAAAAATAAAAATGGTTGAGACTCTGGGTAAAGACCATTTGACGAGTCCCCATAATTTCGAAGCAGCAACATGTTTTTAGCCAAGTGCTTTGTGTTGTAACAGATTTTATATAGGGCTGACTGGCTTTTGTAGATCTCACCTGTTACCCTCAAAATCAGAGCACAGCTACCTGAAATAAGGCTTCCTCCAGGAGCCTGCCAAACTACACTGCTCCTAGATGTTCCAGCTCGGGATCTGAGGCTCATCTTGTCTGCCTTCTGGCTGGAAACTTGACACATTTGTAAATGCAGCCAGCTATCTTATTTGCATATTAAAAACCCCTCATTGCTGGTGATGATCAGTTCTAGGCAGAATTGATAAAAACTTTGAAGGTGAGGGAATGCCTGTACTCTCTTATGAGTCATTGCTTCAAGAAAAAGACTTGATTCTTACTCACTTGTTCTGTTATTGGGTTTTCTTTTAACCTTTGCCAGTTCTTCAAGACAAATGTTTCTGTGACACCAAGGTAATATGCTCTTTTAAAATAAGCAGCCAACATCAATACTGCCTTTTTGAGCTAATGAAAGTTTTACTGGTGACTCCAGAGGAACCAGAACTGAGTACTTTTGGAATCACACCCTGAAATCAAAGAAGGCATATATTGGCTCCCACAGCAAGACGGAAGGATACATGTACCGAAGTTCAGTTTTCTTCAAACATTTTTTGATTCCTTTTGAGGTTTTTTCGAACATAGGGAAGTAACAATTTGTCCTTTGCCATTTGTGCTTGATCAATACGATAAACAGCATTATTTCAGTGATGATCGAGAGCTATGTACCAAGGTAGCTTCAATAAGACAGCCACCCATATTTTACTTTATTTTTCCTTACTTGGGATAAAGTGGTGCACAGTTGGACTGTATTTAATTTAGTAAACATAAGTCTCCTCCAAGAAACTGGATTCCATCTCAATATTATTCATGAGTCCTGTGAAATTTGATTAAATTAGCTAATCCAAACCATTTCCGTCGAAACCTGTTCAGCTTACGCAAGTGGATATCTAAACCCCAGTATACAGAAAGCCAATAAATGGCTAAAATGGTTTAACAAGCATGTTAAGGCTTTGGGAAACAAAGGACTCACCATCTACAATAGCCTATAATTGAATACCTGTCTGTGTGGGGGTGCACACACATATTAGGCACACACATACAACTTGGAGAAATGAACACTGAATGATAACCTTAGAATGGAAATCAGTATAGAATATAATTAAATGAGGTATATACTTCTCAATTTTGGCTCACGTGTCACTTTTCATAATCTGCTAGGCAGTGTGGGTGCTTGTTGTGTCCAGCCTTGCTTGTTTTCACTGCTGCAAATGATGCCCACTGTGTAACAAAGTCTTTGGTTCCTTTCTGCATAGACTGTGACTCATGCTGTGATTCAGCATGTGTATGTTTTTACTGTTTGAATCTCAGGTGTCTCCTATCCAATGCAAATCTTGGTTAAGTCCACTGGAACTGCGTAAGTACACCTTGCTTGGCATTACTGACAATATCCTAAGTGCAAGAGATGTTGAGGAAAGCCCTCTGGGACTTTCCATGTCAGAATATTTTGAAAAGAATTTGTGGGTTTTACTTCTTATATACAAACCTTTACAGAAGAGGTTACATCGATCTGGGAATGTGAACCAACCAAACCTGCTATATGAAGCTCTGCAAAGTCCATCCTAGTAGTAATTTAGGAAAGTCTGTGGAAGTGTGTTGTCACGTAAGCCTTGTGTGGAAGTGTGTGATCATGTAAGTAGTAGCACATCATGTGCTGTGTTTAGCCATGACTGGCTGGACCTGGAGGGGCAGCTTATTCCCTGGGAATTCTTAGGTCTGTTTCATTGAGACCACCTCAGTAGTAGTCCCTGGCAGAGAGTATATCTGCGGACAAAGGCTGCAAACTGCCATGAATGTCAGAATCAGGTACTGCATTGTTCCAGCAGGTCCTACAGCATAAAATGCAGTTTAGTGTTTTGGCATCACTGGCATCAGTAGCTGACAAAATCTCCTCCGAGGTGTATGTGTATCCAAAAGAGCAAAGGCCCAACTCGACAGTCACACTATGACTACTTGTGCTTGACAGTGTGTGTTGCTGCGGGCACAGCCACGATCCTTGTGAGGGATCTGACACTGCAAGCTGCTGGTGCTGCTGCCTTCCCCTGCCAGCCAGAAAAGCTGATAATGGTCCAAGTTCAGGGATAATTTCACTTGCAACCCTCCTTGCTGCTCCAAGGCAATCAACAGAGGAGGAAGACAAAAGGGCAGAGTGAAATGAAGATGCTTTGAGGTGAAATCAGTCCCCTGCCTCTGTGCCTGTTTTATACCTTGGATCTGCCAACTCTGGCAATCTCCTTCATTTACATCAGTGCTAGACAGAAGAGAATATGGCCGGTGAACTCTAGGAATAAAGCTCTTCTGATTCCCTTCTTTGCAGGCTTTCATTGTCATATCAGTGTTAAGAAGCCAGTTAAAAAGGCCATGGCATCTTAAACACTGACAGAAATACTGCAGATGTGAATTCTAAGAGCTGCTTCTCCATTTTTCTGTTTCTTTAGCCTAAAACGCATTCTACCCGTTGTCTGATCACATGCATGCAGGAATGCTCATCTCAGAGGCCTTTGAATGACACAGTGTTGCTGTTAAGGTGTGCAGAGCTGGTGGCTGCAGGCATGTGCAGCAGCAGTGGAATAAACAAACCTTGTACTAGGGACCACACATGTTCCAGCTTTCTGAGGACAGATCCCCTGTGCCTGGCATTTTGACTCACATGCTGAAATACAACTAGTATTTACTGTTTGCAGAGCCTTCCCACACTGATATCTTGTAGCTGAAGCTTTTGGAATTAATTGTAATTTGAAAGCAGCCTTCTCTTCCATTCACCTGAATTCGGCACTGTCAACCTGGGGTTTTTAAGCTGGGCACCTCGCAGTGGGAATATCAAAAGCATTTAACTCTCTAAGGAATAAAATTCTCCCTTCAGATTTATATTACTGAAATTGTTTTTGCAATGTTCAAAATTGTTTTCTCTCCTTCCAAAAATTGTCCATAAATTCAAGCATTAGCTAAGCATGCTAAAGCCATGCTTTGCAAGAGCATATTCCCCTGTTGGATTTAGTCCCTTAACTGTAGAAACAGAGCTAGAAATCCAAGGTGCAACTCCCAGTGATGGTGCAAGAAATAAAGCAGGAAATCAGGATTAGACTTCTTGCCTGAAATGCCTCTACATTAGTAGACAACTGCTCTCTGACCAGCTGTTGGGAGAGTCCAGTGAAAACCTGGCTGCTTTGATTGGTGTCTTCAATGTTCTCCTTGGTTTTGTTGTTAGCAGGAACTGGCCAAGCTCCACATTGTGCCAGGGGAGCTCTTCTACAGGATTTGAGAAGGACAAAATCAGAATTTTCAGCTTTACCTGAAAGCTGTGTTTCACAGAAAAAGTTGTAGGATTTGAATTGTTGTGTTGAGGTCACTTGCATAGCCAATAGCAAATGTTCAAATCAGTCAATAATGCATTTAAAATACTGACTCTATATGGATGCAGCTGGTAACTGTTTGGATAATAAAGATTAAAAATTACTTTCCATTTTCAAATTTTTTTTAAAAAAGCTGTTTTTCAAGGAGTTATTCAAGAAAAATGCAGGACTGCATGTTGGCATGTGGCCGGAGTTGTGCAAACTAAATTCAATGAAAATTAAACCCATTTTAAAGTATTCTCCTGAACTGAAGTTTCTGCTCACACTGTGAAGTGAGATCTGTGCAAAAAATTCCCTTGATTGATCTGGCTTTTCAACTGAGCCCCTGTGTCTCAGTTTAATGAGACAGAAGTGTTTTGCTAAGGAGGATGACTTATAAGGAAGACCAAAACTCCTCCCTCTAAGCAATTGTAAATCTGAAATTAAGAGGCCCCAATTGAGAAAGTGTGGAGAAAGGAAAAATAACAGCCTTTTATTAAAAGATATATGTGTATTGGCAGAACAACAAAAGAACACAAACCAAAACCCCAACTGAACAATAACCCTATACCCAAAAATCCCTTTCAATGAAAAGTGAACAGTTCAGTTTGCATTTTTTGGTGCAATTCTAACCACAGTCAGCAGGGGGCGCTGTTGGATCACTGGAGGTGCAGAGCCTGCAGTGCTCAGGGTTGGCCGACAGGGGACGTTGTTGGGCTCCGGCGGTCGCCACGTGGGTGCCCCGGGTGTGCTGAAGGAGCCAAAATGGAGCCCTTCCCTCCCCCTACCTGGGAAGGGGGAAAAGAAGAAAGGAAGGTTCTTGCCAAAGGGGACTCACGTTGTCTGCAGCTGGCCAAATTACTTCCCCCTCCTTCACTGATGTGCACAAAAACTGCTGCCAAAAACCTGGGAGCCGGGGGATGGAAAACAAAGGTGGCTCTCTCTCTTCCCAAAGAGTTCCTCTCCGATGAAGTCCATGCAGGTCCACCTGGGCAGGACGGGGGCAGAAAACAGGGTGCCAGCAAGCCAGGCAGCCAGGCTGAGAACAAAGCAGCCTCCCTGCTTTTCCAATGCACGCCTATCCCTCTGTTCCTGCAATTACGAACTGTTCCTGGTTCCCCCCACTCCAGGAGAGGGAGGAAAAAAAGAAAAAGAGTCTCCTAGCCCCTCCCCGGGCCATTGGCCTGCAATGTCAGTCTACTGACCTGTTCTTTTGTGTTAGTCAAATACCCAAGGCAAAACCAGCCTACCCTTTCAAACATCTCTCCCACACAGTGGGGCAGGGGGAGGGGAAAATTCCGTATTTAGTTTTTTTAGAACAAGTGAACCCATGACACCCTGTCAGCTGAGGAAAAAAGCTGGAGTTTTTTGGTAGTATACTTTTTTGGACAGAACAGCTTCAGCTACTTGCTCTTCATAACATAGTACTTCTCTGTTACTGCTTTGTATCTAATTGCACCTGGTAATGTAAAAACCTCCAAATTCTGAGCCGTGTAGAAGTACTGCTGCAGTGTTACGTGGTACACAGGGAGAAAAATCTTGATCTTCAGTGATGTGTCTGTGATTCAATAAATCCCATGATGTATTTCAGGGAAACACTACTTTAAAACTTCACGCCATTTTACCTATTGATTCATAGATTTTTCAAGGGCAAAAGAAGCCTTGAAACATCATTAGCACTGATTTCCTGTATGTGGAAGCCCTGAAGTACCATCAGCTTGCCTGTCATTGAGCTCAGTAACTTCCCCAACCTCAGCTTATCTTCCAACCCAGCTTTGAGTTTCAGAAGCAGTTCCAGCCCCAGTGAGGCTGGAGCTCCTGCAGCTGTAGGATGAGTGGGCACAAGGCTCTGGTCCTCTGTATGCTCTCCTGGCACTGCTCCGAAGCTTTGCAGAAGTGCAGCTGTCCCCCAAGAAGCTGGTTACTTCCCAGTATTAAGGGAACAATACCAGCTTTATCTCTAATTCTCTCTTACCTTTATCTCTAATTTGAACACAGTTTTTAATTGCAGATGTTGTTGCGTCTTACACTTCCTCCAGATGACTCAAAGAGCTCTCATAGCCAGCATTTTCTCCCTGCAGAAATGGCATGTACCATGTAATCAGCTGGCCTCCTGATCTTTTTCCATAAGCTAATAAACAAGTAGGGGCTCTCACATCTCTCTTGGTGAGGAATTTCTTTCCAGCCCCAGAATCATTTTAGTTGCTTGTCAATGTAAACTATGTGTATTCTTCTATTTGCTTTTAGAAGGCAGAAACCTGAGTGAGTAGAGCGTTTTTTTACTGATTTAACCAATATCCCATAGAAATAAATATTGTATCCTTTGTGTTTCATCTTCACACAACAGCAACACTGCCTGGTGTTCAGGCAGTCCTGAAATCTGCGTGATTTAGGGACTCCCTTTTTTCCCCAGAAAATGTAACGGGTGTGTTCTATTTTGAAATATGCAATCCTATGTTTGGCTGTATAAAAGCCATTTGGTGTGAGTGACTCCAGCTTACCCACCAGATTGGCTCACTCTCTGATACTGGCTGCTCTTCACTGTAATTTGCTGGGATTTCACTCTTTCAGTCATCTATACATTTTATTGCCTGGGATTTTTTAATAATTTCTAAACCTTTGGCTGGAATATTAAGAAGCATCGGTCCTGGGGATCCCTGAGGAACCACACCCCAATTGTATTGTGATTGCTCATTTACAGCTACTTTTGGAGAGACCCCAATTACGTGGCTGTTAATGCATTTTTCATGTGTTTTATTAATATTGAAACATAGAGACAAATCTAATTAAATTGTTTACCGTTTAGCCAATGCTTTGCATTTTAATTAAAGGAACACAAAATGGACTTGCCAGCTGCACAGTTTCTTATGAAGTCAGCTCTCTGTTCTTCTGGTGTAGGCAATCCAGGCTGTCATTGATCTTACCTGGGTGCAGGTGTGTTTGGAAGCATTCCAGCTCAGTTTGACATACTTATCCCTGTCTTGTGTGTATGTGGTCGATGTGAGTCTGTGCCAGCTCTGGGGGTTTTTTTTGGTTTTTTTTACCCTTTTCTTCATTTTCTTTATTACACTGTCTCTGTGAATTGCTTTATTCAGGTTAAGCTGCTGCCCCATCAACCCTGATAACTGAGCGTTTGCTGGACTGTGTTCTACTGCAAGTTTTCCACATGCTAGCAGAAGGAGTAATAGAGTTTCTTGAAAGATACTTCTTTGAAATATTGCAGAAATGGGAATGATTTGGTAGAAACTTAGTTTAGTAGAAATGTCTCTTTATGGCAGATTAGTTTACGACCAGAAGCTGCTTACATTTTTTTAAACCAGTATAGGAGTAAATCAGCCACATGGATATATGTACATCCTTTTCAGCACACATATTATATTCTCATACTGCATTTCACAAAAAGCATGAGTTGATATTTGTGTAGAATTCTGTACAAGTGATAAGAGTGATAAGCTTTATATTCTCCCTTGAGTGTTAACAGTTGGAGTTGCTGACAAGGAATGTAGGTGACTTTGTGTACAGCCATTTATTGCAGCTACAGAACAAGGTCTGACAGGTGGCCAGCCCCTTGATTTAATGTTCAGTAGTGACCTTGTAATTCTTCATAGAGCACATAACTCATTTTTTGTACCAGTAGTTGCAATATTAGAAAAGGATAATTTTATTTACACATAGTGACTTATCTGGACATTTATACTCAGGTCAGACCATTGGGTATTTAACTCTGAAGTAATTATGTGATAGCTGTGAAGCACAGGCATTCCTCAGATCCTTGCAATCTCTCCCTAAAGTCCCAACCTTCCACCAGTTCTCAGGTACGCTGTGCCTAAACTGTCTAAAATGATACACATGTGTACACCAGTGTTTCCAGCTGGACCACCCAAAACAGAGTCCTGCATGGGACCAGTCCAACTAACATCAGGAAGCCACACTGATGACATGGGGAGTCTTGGATCAGAGCAGAAGGGATGATGGAGTCCTTTCACTCAGGTGTAAAAAGCCATTGGTTAGGGAAGATTGAGGAGAGATGAAGGCAGTGGAAATACAAGGAAAGCTTTCATTCAGACCAATAGATGCTACTGTAACAGGAGACAATTACATGTAAATCACAAGTATGTGTAAATCAACCCCCTAGGCCTCAGTACCAGGACACAGGTGAGATAACCACGTTTTGTCCAGTTACCTCTCCAAGGCATTTTGTGTTTTTTCAAAGCACAAGGATTTTGCTCTGCAGAAGGCCAGAGTAACAGCAGTATATTTATGTATCTTGACAAAAAGAAATGAGGGGAAGTGACTAATTCATGCTTAAAGCCATCTTTCAGAATAACTAGTGTATCATTTTTTGTGTACATCTAAAGTGGAAACTACCTACAGAGAAAATGGTGTTGCAGAAAGTATATCCTGAAGACATTTGTTATTTCAGAGTTTGTTAAATTATAGCCTTTCATTGAGGTTATTGCTTGAAGTTCAATTAACATTTTAAATGTATGTTTGGAGACCAGCAAACAGGGCTTCAGCAGACAGGTGGTCTCTGTACAGAATGTGTTCCCTGCCACCGGTGTCATCATGGCAAAGCCAGAAGGAGAAGCTGTTCTTTTTGATAAAAAGCCACAAATACCTAAAACGTTTTATGAAAGCTCCTGCTATGTGGCACACACTTCATGAGCTTACAGCACTGCGCTTTAGCAGCAGTTCTGGTTTCATGGGTATCTCAGTTGGAAAGAAAATTTATGTCAGAGCTGAATATAGACAACCAGAAAGTCCCACAACTGCCTTTTGTTCAGCATATATGGAGGTTGCTTTTCCTTCCCTTAAGAAACCTCTACTCAGGACAGAATTTATTTATTTACCTGTAATTGAAAGACAAATACAATAACAAAAAAATTGATTTTTCAGAATAGTTTTTGCCAAGCATATGTACCTGAAGATGGAGGAATACGTGAAATCCAGTGGGTACAATGAACCTGTTTTGCATTAGAATGGCAAGCTGAACTGCTTGAAGTTGCCTGTAATGTTTTTCCTCAACTCAGAACAGTGTGTTTTGAATAAAGGGAATCAGTTTATCTTTCTAATAATACCTTCAGCCAGCATTTTCAGAAGGGATTTTTCAATTGGTGACTGCCCTTGAAACAGATTTGAAAAGCAAGGAGACATGGCATTTAATGGATATACACCTCTAACAGTTGAGTTACTGAATAAAAAGTAAGTAACAAATACAAATAGGAATAAATAATGCTGTGAGGGACAGAACTCCTTCGGCTGCCAGAGCCTAGTGCGGGGATCTAGCAAGGTAACTGCAACAAAGGTGGGGATCTTTAGTAGTTGTGGCTACAGAAAGGAGGACACTGAGAAAGCCAGCATTAACAGTTTCTGAAGAACCTCTGACACGGGCATTTCTTGGCACTGAAAATTATATTGTGGATAAACAAAAAATCCCGAACTGCAAAACCAACTCCATCTCTGACAAAGTGCTGACCTGTTTTACTATGTTCCTTCCTTCTTATTAGCAGTTGCAGGGTGAAAGTCACCCAGCAAGTGGCACAGGCAACCATGCTGATGTATAAAAATATTACGAAGTGGCACTATTTCTATAGGTATAGAATTTAAGTAGGCCTCCACATAGTAGTGTGTGGCAACTGTTGGTAAATGCTTATCTTTTAATGGCAACCTGTGTGTGTATAATGTATGACTGTATACCACCTGTTTATAAGCAGATTGGTGTTTAAGCAGTGTATTGCATAAGGGAGAGGCTTTCAGGTTAAATTAAAGCATCCCTTTTCATTACAAGCAGCTTTATCACAAACACCGGTGTTTCTTGAAAGTAGGAAATAAACCCTAAATACTGGGGATATTTAAAATAGTCTAATTGAATGATAATTGCCAGATTTGTAGTGAGTGGGTGAGTGGGTGGAATTGGTCTTTCACGGCAAGCTCCAGCTGCTCTAGCAAGCTGCCTTTAAAGAGCTGCTTAGGGAAAGGGAAAGGAAAGAAAGAGTGTAAAATCAACTGCCTAATTGTGTCTACTGGATCTTGAAGCTGTTGTGTTCCTCCCACCCTGTTGAAGTTCTGTTGTTTGATCTGCACGATGCAAGTCCCAGCCACCCGTCAGAGTGGGCTTGGTTGGTGCTGCTGCACAAAGGTAGGTGTATCGCAGGGGGTGGTTGCAGTGTTGGGACTACCCAGCTGGCTTCTCCTAACAATCTCTTCTTTCTTGCATCAAACACAAAACCATCCCAAGCCTTTGTTGCTATTGTATCTGTATTTCTATAATGATTTCGTTACACATGCTTGTTTTCACAGAAATTCTCAAAACTGTCACTAAAGCTCCTGTCCTGTGGACAGCCTGGCTAAAGGTCTCTGGCCACTGGTCTGCTCAAATCCAGGGCAGCTGATCCCTTCACACTTTCCGCATGGAAAAGGACTTTGCTGGGTCTTCATATGGAGCTTAGTGACTGAAAAGGAAGTTTCTGTCTGCTAAACAACGTGTAGAAAGAAGCAAAGCAAAAAACAAGAGTGTATTTAATGCTCTTGTTGTCCCTCACGTGTGCCTGTGTGTAGGATCTCCACATTCTTATCTCCTTGGGCAGGTATTCAAAGGAGCTTCCCATCTCAACATCTTCTTTTGGTCCTCTTGTAGGAACTTGTAATTTACCTTCAAATACTCATAAAAGCCATCCTCAGTGAAGTGTTCTGGCATAGGGGAAATGCTGGAAACATTTGCAGAGTAAAAGACTTAATTCAGGGGTTTCACATTGTTTTATATGAATTGCTTACTTACTGTAGTGGGTTGGCCCTGGCTGGACACCAGATACTCACTGCAGCCACCCTCTCACTCCCCTCTGCAACTGGACAGACGAGAGAAAAAACAGTTAAGAGGTGGGACTGGTCAATTACTGATCAGCATCACGGGCAAAACAGATTCAAACTTGGGATATTAATTGAATTTATTACTAACAGGGTCAGAGTGAGAAGTAAAATAATTTTAAAAACACCTTCCCTCCGCCCCTCCTTCCTTCCATATTCTCCCCCCAGTGGTGCAGGGGGATGGGGAATGGGGGTTGCAGTCAGTTGTTGTTTCTGCTGCTGCTCAGGGAAAGGAATCCTTCCCTTTCTCCCATGGGGTCCCTCCCATGGGAGACAGTCCTTAATGGCCCTCTCCAATGTGAGTCCATTCCTTGGGCAGCAGTTCTTCCCAATCTGCTGTCCCGTAGGTCACTCCTCCATGGGGTGCACTCCTTCACGGATGAGCTGTACCGACATGGGTCCCCAACAAGGGCCACAAGTCCTGCCTGGGGAAAACCTATTCCAGTGTGGGCTTTCCTCTCCATGGGCTGCAGGTCCCTGCCAGGACCCCACTCCATCCTGGGCCTCCCACGGGGTCACAGCCTCCTTTGGATATCCACCTGCTCCAGCGTGGGCTCCTCCATGGGCTGCAGGTGAGTCTCTGCACCCCGATGGTCCTCCATGGGCTGCAGGGGGACAACCTGCTCTATGGTCTGCACCACGGGCTGCAGGGCCTCAGCTCTGGCACCTGGAGCACCTCCTCCCCCTCCTTCTGCACTGCCCGTGGTGTCTACATTGTTGTTCCCATGTTCTCACTCCACTCTTCCCTGGCTGAAATTTCTCACTGCACAATATCTTTCTGTTCTTAAATATGTTATCACAGAGGTGTTACTGTCATTGTTCATGGGCTTGGCCTTGGCCAGCAGCAGGAAGCCCATCCTGGAGCTGGCTGGCATTGGCTCAACAAGCAGGGGAAGCTTCTGGCAGCATCTAACCAAAGCCACCCCTGTAGCTCCCCCTGCTACCAAAACCCGGCCACAGAAACCCACTACACTTATGAAAACAACTTCACACCAAATTCATCATATTACACCTACATGATAGTCAGATAATGTCCACAGCTTCACCTCTGAGCGGATTTCTGATAACTGAATATTATCCAGGAAATTGCAGTGTGAAATTTGTTTGTATGATTATTTTTGTTGAATATTTGTATATAGCAAATACTTAATCTAAATATCAGAATATATGCCCAAGCATTGTTTTCCAACAGAGAAAGGGCTTCTGTTGTCCAGGTATTTTGTAATAATCAGTTTTGTTTCAAATATCCAGAGATACATTTTGAATAGGCCCATTATGATTCTTATTCAAACTTTCCCTAAAACTGGACTCCGGATTTCTTTCTACTATTTCCATCTGAGTCAAAAGTTGGTGAAAACATTAACACTTTTCAATACACCCAGCAGACTCTAGGAATACTACATGGCATCAAGAAAGAGTAAAATGAATTTTAAAAGCCACTTAAATTTCAACTTCTCATTTCCTTTCTTTGAGGTTATTACTTTGTTTAAAAAATGAAAACTGTATGCCTCTCTATTTGAACTTTATTACTGCTTTGGCTGCATTACAGGAACATTATAACAGGATATTATTTTGACTTATGTGGTATTGACTGACTAGATCTGTTTGAGGGTGGAGGAGTTGCTATTAAACAAGCACAAGAACACCCCCAGCTATAGCACTTAGTTTTCAGTGTGTCTTCAAGTTTGTTAAGAGTCTCCTTTGAAAATATATTCTCTAACAGCACAGGAATTTTTCTCCCAGCGTTGCACATTATGTGCAAACAAGCAACCTGTACCTGCAGCCTTCAGTTCTCAGCCAAGTTATCCATCAGACAATAAGAGCTGCTTCTTCTAAGGACAGATACCTGGCTCAAGATTTATTCCAGGCACTGCTGTGGGTGCCCATTTGATCGCTGTGGTAGTAGGAGTTATTCCTGTTGACGTTTTTGTGGGTTTTGATTTCACATGTTGTCACACCAAACAGAAACCCCAGTTGCTGTGAGCCAGAGTGAAAAGTGCCAGGGCAGTGTCCTTGAAGCAAGGAAGGATGTGGGTGTCAGTGTTAGGCATCGCAGTAACTACTGCTTAGGTAGGAAATGTAGGCATTTCCAGGCACCCCCATGCAAGAGGTAATGCTGAGATGAATACAAAGGCGTAGAAGATGGTGGGGTTTTTGTCTCTGTCTCCTGGAATCTGCAGAGCTTTCCCCTGGCAGACCTGTCTTCTGCTTGCACTCAAATTTCCTCAGTCAGAAGGACTTTTCTCCCGTTTTATGAAACACATTAGAAGCTCATGAGTTCTCCAGGAAGTGGGGGAGCAGGGTTCAGTTTTCTTCCTTGCATCAAGGCATTCAAATCTGTACATCCTGTTTCCCACTTCCCTGCGGAAACTACCCCAAGTTGGTCTGAGTTGCGATTTTTTCTACTTCTGTTGACATTCTGAATATTAATATCGGGTTATTTACAAAAATAGCCCCAGGGGTGCGCTGATGCACAGCTCTCCAGTGTACATAGCCACTGTGCTGTGGGGCAGGAATCCAAGAATGGTTACATGCTGTATCCAGCTCTTTCCCTTCAGGGCAGGTGAGCTTCCCGTGTCATCAGGAAAGCTGTCTTGGGAAGGGACGGCTGCTCTGTGCTTTCCCCTTCCAGAGAACAGCCCAAACAGACTGTTTCTTGGGTTGCTGACCTGGGAGGAGAGAGTCTTTGTTGCAGTAAGCAAATGAGAAAGTGGGATGCATAACCCCACATCCGAAGCGAGAGTTAATATATAGATGGTGGGATATCACCCTCTCCTTCTGCACAGAGGAAAGGGAAGACAAGAGTTACCCTTGTATTTTGAAGGGATCCAGAGCTGTGATTTGTGTGAGGATGGTCCATATAAGGGAGAGTGTTTCATTTTGACCCCAGTGTAAATCCCTGTTAGGCAGAGCCAGGCTGCCCTGCTGTTCAGGAACAGAAGCCCTGCCGTAGTGTGTGAGGATGGGCACTTAGCTATGGCTTACTGGAAGAGAATATAATTTTTTAACAGTAGTGATTACAAGGAAGGATTCCTGAGGGCTTGTTGTTCTTGATGAGTCTGCCAAGCAGCAGGTATGACTTGACCTATCATTTTAGCCTTCCGGCTGTGTCTCCCCATTTGCTCAGGATCCCTGTGTGCATGTTCAGGAAGGCATTTCATGCTGATTGGAACTAATTCACCATTACAGTGGGGGGAATTCACTTACATTCCTCTGTGCTAACAGCTATAAGCAGTGATAATTAATAGCTCCTAATTGCTTAATCAGTGTAAAATTTTAGACTATGTCATCTCTGAAGGTTTTTATTTTGTGTGGATGACTAAACCCCCAATTAATGCATCGAGTCACACAGCCATAGCAGTGCTGTCTGTTCCAGACAGAGAAAAATAACCAGTGTCTTCATTACCCCCCTCAAGTCCCTTTCTGTAGTCATTACTATGGCCTGAAGACATTTTTCTGTAGCAGCTGCAGTAATGTTACAGTGAGCTTCCTATCAGCTCCAAGCTGTCAGCGATAGATATGAATCCACCAGCCCAAGCCCATTCAATGCTGCTGACATGCTCTTCTTGACTTTCCATTTATTCCTTTACCTCTGGTGGCCAATCTCTCTTAAAATCAAAACTGTCTGCCACCAGCGTATCTAGCAATACTCTGTAATTTCACAGTTCTCAACAGATGCCTGGTCCCTGTGCACACACAAGACTTGTCTCCATCCCACATTACTCAAGGAAATGCATCCCTCTCTGGTATTCAGTTTTTGTTTTCTTCAGTGCTGGTTCCATTTTATCTCTGTTCCCTTTCCCTTGCACTGTCTCTGTATCTCTTTCCGTGCCTATCTTTCAGGGCATATCTCTTGGATTATTTTCACTTCCCTGACCTGTTTCCCATGCCAATTTCTTTTGAGTTGCCTGTGCCTGAGTCTCTCTCCATTTGTGTGTGTCTCTTTTCTTATCTACAGAGGAAGGTGAGGGGAAAATAGAGGAGTTGAATGGTGCAGTTGAAAGTCCCTGTTGGAAGTGATTGTTAGCAAGAATTTGCTTCCACTGTTTCTGGGCCCCAGTGGTCCCTGAACACTGGATGCACCCGTTAGGGGTGGGCACTAGGAAACTTTGACTTATGGATGGATGGATGGATGGATCCATAGAAGGTGCTGTGCTTTTTAACAGTGTAAGTGCTTATTTGATATGAATTTTAAATGCTAAGTGAGTTTTCCTTGCAAAGGGATCCCGTTAATATTTGTGCAGGATATCTCTATTGGGCAGGTAGAAGCAAAGATAAAGAGAGGAGACAGAAAGGTCAGTTACGGTGCTGCCATTTACTACAATAAAAGTAACAATATCACAGAGTACAGCTTGTTAAAGAAAAGCCTGAATTTTATGGGACTAATACTGTGTTGGAAAACTGGTTGGTGATACGTCCCGAGGTGAATTCATCTGACATGAGTGAAAGCTGCATAGTTTGTTAGCAGTAGAGGAATTGTATCCCATTTCTGTATCCCATAATGTTTCTACAGAGAGGAACAGAAAATAAGCACTAAATATTTCTATAAAACATTTTCTTCTTTTACAGTAAGTTTTACTTTCTCTTCTGACATGTGTCTCTCCTGCCATGAAGTAAAGAAATCCTGAGAAGTGTGAGACTCTGTTAGGTAATTAACTTTCAAATCAATAAGAGAGATCTGAAGGCTAGCGCAGGGCAGGTAGGAAATGCAAAATGATTTTTACCTAACAAAGTGTGAATGAATGAATGAATGTGTGACAATAGGAAGAGTTGGACAAGGACAGGGAAAGTATTCAGCCTGATAAAGGCAGAACAATCCATCCCAACAATATCATCTTTAATTCTTGTTAATGCCATGCTGCAGTGTTTAAATTACATTTTGATTTTGTCATCTATTCATACATAGAACTAAGGAGTTCGGCTGCTTAGAAAAACAATATGCAAGTGTATTTAAACCATCTGTCCTACCTAAGCAATGTAAAGAATAGCCTGGGACTCTTACCAGTGTATACCAGGAATTTCTTGGACCTTCAGGCTGGTTATGTCTAGAAACATCTCGAGCATCTCTAGTGTTTTTGCAGGTGTGAATTTTTTAGGTGAAGGATGAGTTTATAAGGAGCTTACAGAAGCTAATAAATGATTTATAGGTGTTCGATAGTTAATTATTTTAGACTGTCAGGTAAGTAAGGAGGCTGCTTCTTACAATGGCTTGTAACCATCAAAGCAACTTTATTTTGGCTGTGTTTGTTCACACTTCAGTAGCAGTGTGTTGCAGATGTGCTAACATTGATTGATGATTTATTAACCTCATAGAAACTGTCTGTAAATGCAAGCTTTGTGCAAAGTGGGACCATTTCTTCTCTTTTTCCTGCTTTCGTTCTCCTACTGAGAGAGGTCTGCTCGAGGCAGGTGGTATAACTGGTGGGGAAGGAGCAGTGTTTCTTCTCTGTATGGCACTGAGCTTAGAGCTAAGAGGAGGAATTAATTTTTCTTATCTTGTCAGTAACTTAATCCTTTGAGGTTTTATTGTTCCTGAAATAATAAAGTCAGTCTGGAGTCAAAGGAAAGCCCTTCTCAATTTACAGGAAAGCACAAGGGTGAAGTAACCTTTGTCTTTCCCAGGCTAGTGAGCAAACATTTTCTGCTGGTGACTTTCCCTGATTGGGGAGGCAGAAGCATCTCCCACAAATAGAACTCTATCCTGGAAATTACTACAATGATGCTCTGCACCACAGTCCATAATGAAGATCTGTTGCAGTAGTTTTGGCCAAGGGAAGATGAGCCCAGGAGACGAAACATTGGTTTCTGTGTGCAATTTGCCAAAGCAAAATTAATTCTCTCATTCCAGTGGGAATCTGTTTTTTCTTAACTTGGATTTCATAACAAAACCTGTAAAAATTATGGAAGCCTCTAAACTGTCATCATGTATGCAAAACAATGCTACTATTCAGGAGCAGAAATCTACTCCAGCATCCCATCTCTAACCAGGGCAGAAGACTTTTCTAGGTTCTTTCCTTCCTTATCTCACTTGGAAAAGGAAAAGATATTTTCTCCCATATGTACCTTCACTAACATGCAAGAATTGAGTGAATGGGCCAGGGTAGTGCCTGGCAAATTTTTTTTGTTGTTTTGTTTTGTTTTGGGTTTTTTTCTGGTTTTTGTTTTTGTGGTCTGTTTGTTTTTTGTTTGTTAGTTTGTTTTTCCAAATTCCAGCTGATTACTATTTGATTGTAAAAAGAGCCCTCAGGAGGAGTTGTTGCAGATGAGCTGATTTACCATTGCTAAGCTCGAACTCTGTCAGACTTGATGCTGTGACCACTTCCCGGAGGAGCCTATTCCAGTGCCCAACCAACCTCTGGGGGAAGAACCTCCTTCCAATATCCAACCTAAACCTCCCCTGACACAACTTCAGGCCATTCCCTTGCGTTCTGTCACTGATCACCACAGAGCAGAGATCAGTGCCTGCCCCTCCTCTTTCCTTCATGAGGAAGTTGTCACTGCAATGAGGTCTCCCCTCTGTCTCCTCCAGCTGAACAGACCAAGTGCCCTCAGCCGCTCCTCATACAGCTTCCCCCCAAGGCCCTTCACCATCTTCATTGCCCCCTTTGCATGCTCTCTAATACCTTAACATCTTTCTTACATTGCAGTGCCCAGAACTGCCACAATATTCCAGGTGAGGCCTCCCCAGTGCGGAGCAGAGCGGGACAATCCCCTCCCTCCACCGGCTGGCGATGCTTTGCCTGATGCCCCCCGGGATATGGTTGGCCCTTCTGGCTGCCAAGGCACTGCTGACTCATGCCCAACTGGCCATCGACCAGGACCCCCAGGTCCCTTTCCGTGGCACTGCTTTCCAGCATCTCATTCCCCAGTCTGTCTGTACATCCAGGGTTGCCTCATCCCAGGTGCATAATCCGGCACTCCCCTTTTTGAACTTCCCGTGGTTGGCGATTCTCAGCCCTCTGATCTGTTGAGGTCTCCCTGCAGGGCCTCCCTGCCTTCCAGGAAGTCTACAGTTCATCCCAGTTTTGTGTCATCTGCAAACTTGCTCAATATCCCTTCCAGTCCTGCATCCAAGTCATTTGTGAAGATGTTGGAGAGCAAAGGGCCCAAGATGGAGCCCTGCAGAACCCCACTAGTGACAGGTGGCCAGTCTGATGTCACCCCATTCACTGTTACCCTCTGTGCTCGACCTATGAGCCAGTTGCTCACCCATCACATGATGTGTTTATTCAGCTCTGGGCTGGACATTTTGTGCAGAAGGATCCTGTGAGAGCCAGTATCAAAAGCTTTACTGAAATCTTAAAGGATTACATCAACTGGCTTCCTGTGATCAGCTAGGTGGGTTACCTTGTCAGAGAAGGAAATCAGGTTTGATAAGCACGACTTTCCTCTCATGAAGCCTTGCTGGCTGTGACCAGTGACTCTGTTGTCTTTCAGGTGTTTTTCAGTATATCCCAGAATAATCTCTCCATAACTTTACCAGACACTGAAGTCAGACAGACCGACCTGTAGTTTCCAGGGTCCACCTTCTTGCCCCTCTTGAAAATCAGTCAATGTTTGCCAGCTTCCAGTCAGCTGGGACCTCTCTGGATTCCCAAGACCGCTCAAAAATCATTGTGAGAGCTTTTGTGATGACATCAGCAGCTCTTTGAAGATTGATGAATCACATCAGGCCCCATTGATTTGTAGGGATACAGCTGGAGCAGCAGATCCTGCATCAGATCGGGGAAGTGGTCACAGCACGAAGCCTGACAGAGTTCAAGAAGCATTTGGATGACATTCTCAGGCACAAGGCATGAGGGCTGGTTCATCAGCATGGCTAAGAGTTGGACTTGATGATCCTTGTGGGTCCCTTCCAACCCAGCATAATCTGTTGGAAGGATTTAGAATATTTTAGACACAAGGATTAACAGGAATAATTTATTTTATGTCACAAATGGTTTCATGATTATTTTTTCTCAATTCTGTTGACTTACTACAATCTAAAAATCTGAAGAAATACATGGAGGAATATCTGTGAGAAGTAGTATAAATCGTTTAAGAGCCTTTAGGGCCAATACATTTATTATCGTTTAAGCCTGACATACAGATCTAATTGTGAGACTTGCTCCTCACACAAATGCTCATTATGCTCCTGACTGCTTATGTTAACTTCCATGGGACTATTTCTGTCTTAGTTTTGCAGAGCTGGTTTTAATGGGTAGCAATCTGTCCTTATTACAGTGAGAAAACCAGGTGGAATACTGAGGGATGTGAGAGCAGAATCTGAACCAGTTCATACTGAGAGCAAAGGAAGTTATTTTTCTTTTTAAACAACCAAACCAATACAGTCACATTATTTGGAGGGAGTTTGGGTTTTATTTTTTATTCTCAGTATATTTGACCTACAAAAGGACACGTAACAATTGAATTCAGAGGTGTGCTGACTACAAGCTCAGCTCCTCATTGTGTCTGTACAGCTGAGAAAAGTGAAAACAATGAAACAGACACTCTGAGTTCCCAGTGAGAAAAGGGGGAAACTGGCAGCCTTTTCTTGCTTTATTGTTAAATATCTCTATTTAAATGCAAATCATCATCTGACACTGCCAAACAAAGTCATGTACCAGACAGCAGGCATGCAAGTTAAAAGAAAAAATTAAAATTATATTTTGAAGATGCTGAATTGCATTTATTTCCAGGAGGGATAGAGGTGGCTGAATACATTTTTGGTTGTGTACTGAATATGAGCTCAGCACCCAGGAGCTTAAAATATGAAGATTTGTATTTTAAGTGTAGCTTTTACAGAGGTGTGGGCAGACTCTCTAGTTAGAGATCACTTAGAGGCATTGAGTTGAGTTTCTTCTGTGTTATCCCACAATACATATTACAGTGGAAAGTCCAGTGCATACAGTATGTTTTGGAAGGGGGTTGAATCCAGGCACAGAAAGGGGAAGAAGCAGCCAAACTGCTGCCTTACTCTGCCTCAGGAATGTGTGGTTAGAAGTGATCAGTGCAGTGGTTTATACTATATCTAGCTGCAAGACTTCTGGCTTTCTCCTCAAACTCCAGACCCCTGAAGCTAGAGGAGCATATGACTGGATGGCAAGGAAGGATTGGGCCTAAAACACGGTCTTTCAACAGGATGCTCTGTTATGTGTGGGTTGTGGTTCGTCCTGTGCTGTCCCCAGTCGGGATGCTCTGGCTCAGGTAAAGACCAAGCACAGAGTGAGGGCTGTACGTTTTCTTTGTCCCATTCCTGTTGATCAGCAATAGCTAGTTTATAAAACTCACTTCCTGGAGATCATTTTTATTCTGTTGAGCAAGCACCAAAATGAACCAACAACCTGCATCTTATCAGGCCTCATCTGTTAAAATTCTTCCTTTAATTCGCTGTTTATCTCACCTTCTTTTTAAACTTCCATTCTTATAGATTTATGTGGATGTATTTGCTTGCTGTGCAGGGTTCCAGTAGTCTCTTAATAATCATAATAATAATTATTACTGATTAAAGTTGCATTATTCATACCAGATGGAGTGTCCTCCCTGTCAGCCAGAATGAGTTTGCATTATGTAGTTATAGTACATTTGTGATCTAAATAAACAGATGGCAGAATGTGACAGCAAATTATGTGCTGGTGATGTCAGCAACAATGTTTCCCGACTATAATTGCTCTGAATGAACATGATGTAACAAGGGGCTGGTAGCTTTAACAAGGTAGTTGGCGGCATACGGGGTGGTAATTACCATACTGCATCATCAATAGCACCAGGAATACTGAGGGAGGAACACTGGCTTTGAAAACCAGTGACAGAACGTCCGACTTCACTGGACTGTCACAGTGGGTTTGCTCAGCTCTATAACATCTCACAGGAATAAGCACACTGCTAGCAGAGGAGCAGTGTTTTCCTTTGAGGTGATCCAACCTTAGGTGAGAGACATTTTGCACATTCTCCAATGCTGTCTCCCATCAGGCCAGGTGGAAATTCACATAATAGCATCTCAGCAGTATTCAGTGATGAATAAAAGTTTAATCAAAGACAGGGTTAGGTTCATGTGGTCAAAACTGCAGCATTAAGGACTGTGTATAGTGTTCGATAATGTTTGTGTAGGTTCTTGGCTCATCCCCTTAGGTCTGGCTAGGCTAAAGATTTGGCTGTCTGCACTTCAGGCCCTTCCACACCTGGGGCTCAGGGTGCAGTAAAACAGGTTCTGTGTGTGTGTTCTGGGAGCATTCGACATTCAAGAGGGAGAAGCACTAGGAGCAGGAGTGTGACTGATCTCTGGCCATGTTCAGATGGGAGCTGTGGACAGTGAGGTTTCCATTCACTCACAGTTCAGACTGGTGTGGGACTCTCTGAATGTTCTCTCAAATCGTGTAAGATGCAGCCAGAGGAGAATGTGCCAGCTCTTCTGTTTGCTTTCCATTTGCCATGACATGGAGATGTGAACTCAGCTCCCTCTTCTGTCCAAGCAGATATCAGTCAGTAATTACTAGGTAATTTCTAAAACCTATCATCGCTAACTCTTCCTCCTCCAGCTGTATTTTACAGTGAAAGCACCTATGGTTCTTTTTCTTGAGGGACTAAACCTGTCAGCATGTGGAAAGATGATGCAGAGCATCAGGTTCAAGCACAACCACCGGCAACTAAAGAAGCAGGAGCCAGAAAACAAAAAGTCCTATGAGCTTAGCTCACATGTTAACAGGTTGTATAGGGCACATTTCCCTTACCATAATATTGGACATGAAGACTATACAAACTTTTTGGGAAAAGGGGTAGCTTTCAATCCAAGGCATTGAGTGTAGCACCCCATAGTTCAGATGAAATTGGACAGGAGCTAGATAGCTGTATATCCTTTCTAGCACAGCCAGCTCTTCTCTTGGAAGGGAATCAGCGGGTCTCACATAGGCTGTAGAAAGCAACAGTGAGTGATGAATTGCTCCTCAGTCCTCCAGACTTGCTCATCTTTTGTTTTCTTTTAAAATGTCCCAGTCATTATGCATAGCAAAGACGTATTTAGAGTATAATTCACTTAGATAAGTAGCTGTATTTAACATATGTTTGACACCAGTTGTGGTTATTCAGCTGGCCCTTTTTTACAGGCACTGTTTCAACCTTGGTAAAACATAAAAACCTTCCAAAGGCAAGATGGACCCTCCTGTTTGTCAGTTACTGGATGTTAAAGGAATGAAAGGAAGTCACATTTCTAATCTCTTGTCTTTCTGTCTGTACTGCAGGTGGTCGTTGCCACAAGTCCTGCACAGGCCGATGCTGGGGACCCACAGAGAATCACTGCCAGACCTGTAAGTGTGTCAGCCTGAGAAAAAAGAACCAGAAAACGATGTAGCAGAGATCCTACCTTTT
>VXAY01000770.1:0-87187 GCA_013399855.1 Oxyruncus cristatus | reverse complement strand
TGGGTTTAGTATAACTCTAAAATATATAAGGTTTTTTTTCATATGTTTGTACCCACAGACAGTCTGCTTTTTTTTTTTTACCCATGTGAATTATTTTTTGTTTCCTCCCTTGTGCTTTCTAAGACTGCATAAGCCAACTTGAATTTTCTTTTCACTTCTTGGTGGCAACATGGAGCATGACTCTTGGGAATATTGATTGTTATTTTGGAACACCCTGAAATGAATATTGCAGGAATAGAAAAAACTACAAGGCAGATTTGGAGATCTTTAATGACAACCTGACACTGCAAAGTTCCTGATAACAAAAAACTCTGTTAACTTCAGTGGGAGCTTGGGAATAGTAGTTATCTTGCGGAATTGTTCTTTTTATAATAACTTCAGAATGTATTTGAGTCGCACTGAAAGAGAGAATAATAGTTTTTTTCTGAAGGAAGTAACAAGTGAAGGATTGTTCACAATGTCTGTCTGTCCTATTAAATTTAGAGAGCGTTAAAATGAATTATAAAAAGAGAGTTTCTTCCTTGTGTGCTTTCAGCTTCTTCAGATAGGCATTAAAGAGCTGGAAGTGCAGTCACAATATTAGCAGATATTAAAGAGGAGAAAATTGAAAGCTGCCTTTTCCTACAGATTTTTTCCTTTTTTCCTCCTTACAAGAGGGTGAAAAACAGTTGTGTTTACTGGAGTCACTCTTCCTGGGAAATGAAATGGTTGCTGGTAGCGCCCCCAGAGAACACTGCTCCCGCTTGTGCTTGTTTCCTTGGCTGAGTCGTAGATAGGAGGAAGGGATTGTGACAAATTAACCGCTCTCAAGTGAGCACACTAACTCTGAGTTGATGATGGCTCAATGTCATCTGCCTCTTTTGTGGGCTGTATTAGGAACAGTGTGCCTATGCCTTTTTTTTTTTTTTTCCTGACTAGTTGGAGCAAGAGATAGGAGGAAATTACAAATGGCAAACAGCTTGACATGAATATTTTATGAGTAGACAATCCAAGCTGCCCTCCTGTCCGTGGCAACACGAGGGGCACAGCTGACAGGGCTGCACACCTGCAGAGGCTCTGCTAGCCTGCCCAGCTCTACTTTTCCTTCAGGAGCATCAGCTCCAGCATCATACTGTGCTTTATCTGCAAGTGTGACTAAAAAACCTTCGGGACAGGTTGTAGGAATTACAGTGTAACGAGCAAGGTACAGTGATGCCAAGGAGATTCTTTTTTGTCTGAATTGAGCTAGGCTGTCTCCTTCCTTTGCTGACAGTCCGTATGAAAGCCCCAAAGAAGTCGATGCTCAGAAAGCCTCCTTACAGCTGGCAGGCTGAAGTACATTCAAGGTTATGTGCTGAAGTAGATAATGGAAAGGGACTTGAACCGTAGCTGACCAAATTATTTTGTATCATGGTTAGAATTAATTACTGCTGGTTTTTTCTCTGTCTTAATGAGAGGCCTGTTTGTCTATTAAAAGCAGTAACTTTGTAAGAACCTGGGTGATCCATCCAACCTTAAGGAGATTTATTCAGGCCTTATGTGGTTAACTTATCCAAGAATATTTTAAATTTTGGCAGCTATGATCCTGGCTCAGGCCTTGGTTTGTGGCAAGTCTGACTGTGTAACTGCGGAAGTCCAAGTGGCAGGATCAGCTACTGTAGTCTCAGCCTCCACAAAGCACTGCTCTCAGATAAGAGAACTGATTTGATGGATTAATGTAGTAATACCAAAGAGAGAAAAACTTATCTGCAGTGCTGTGAAGGCAGAAGCTTAGTAGAGCTGCATGGAAGGTTTGCTCCAGGAGTGACAGCTATCTCTCCTTTCACAGTGACTGCCCTCTCAAATTCAAATAGTGACGACAGGCTGAGGCACAACATGAGTTTAAAGTAATAAACTATGGAAAGACATATGCCATCTGAGTTTCAGGGAGATATGCAGATCACACATTTCTACTTGAAAGAGCCACTCTATAGCCTTTTACCTTCAAGCCCACTCTGCAGCCTCTGATTGTCAGGGACAGGAGTTAATTTTATATCATATACTTCCTCTTTGCCTCCATGACCTCGCTGTACCTTGGGCAAACAGCAGGATTGAAGGAAAAGGCTGGCAAAGTGCATTTCTTCTTTGTATTCGCTCACATTGTGTTTTTCTGCAAACTGTGTGAAGCAAAGAATTGAGAATATGAGTAGGGGCTCAAAACATAAAAATACAAGTGGGGCTATGCTTTCACTGCCTTTGTTTCTGACTTGAAAAGACATGCCTGGCTTTCAAGCTCATAAATGGTGCTGTTAGATACAAGCTGGAGAAAGGATGAATGGTATCATAAACACAGTGTATACCTTAACCTCGTCACCTTGGGAATGCTCATCTTTCAAATGTGTATAGGAAAACACTTCACCAATATTGCATCCCAGTGTCAAACTGTTTTGTTCCTAGAAGCAACTCAGAGGTGTGTCTGCATTTTAATAATTTCATTTTTTTTACTGAGTCACTGAAGCAAAGTATTCTAATGAGCCCCATCCCAAGATAAGATTTAAATTGTTTTCCTGGGAAAGGATCTTAATCCATGTCTTTCATTTCAAATTACATATGGAAAAAAATCAAAATCCTTTGGTTTTTTCATGAATATCATCTACCTAGGTGCTTATGTTGCCTTCCAGCAATGTCTCTGTGTTTCTAACTCTGTCTGAAACACCACCAGTGTCTAACTCTGTGCTAGTGTCTCTGTAAATGTGACATGAAAATTCATGTATTTAAGAACACAACTAATAGGAAATTTAAACTAAGCTGTTCTATTAGGAAGATAGAGTTTCAGGGTAATGTTTTACACAGTTAAGAATCCATTTTTCTTTTATAATTAAAATATTAGTAAATGCTAACATGGAGAATTTGAAAGTTAGATGATGTTACTTGTTTCAGTGTCGGAAAAGGGTAATGTGAAAATACTTTGAAGAAGAATCTATTATTCAAAGAATATTGGGCACCCACAGAATAGAATGTCAACCACTTTAAAAAAATCATCATAATAAATGCTTTTGCAAGTTACTAATCAAATTTAAAAATCTCTGGTTAGGTTGTTAATATTTTTGCTGTTGCTGTCTACTAAGAGTTTTGGGTGGAAAATTGAAACTTTTACAAATTGAATACTTTACTAAAATGACAGATTATGCACTTTGTCGAAGAGGAATGCAACTGAAACGAAAGAGAAAAACCTAAATTAAAATATAGACTCAACTGAGGAAAAAGACAAATAGCCTGTAAATCAAACCTGAAACATTAAATATTCAGCAAATGCAAAGTGCTCCATGACTCTCTGTGTGTACAGAAGTTTGGTCTGAGCATAATTGTATTTATACAGTCTTTGTGCAGCTGATGCTGCTGAGGAGGTACCCATGCAGTAAGTGCCCAATTAAAGCAGCAAAAGGTGAGTGGGAGTCTTGTGGGGTAAACAAGGACCTGAACCAGCAGCTTGGATTAATCAGGGTAACCCAGCATTGCTGCTTGAAGCCAGCATCTTTAATTAAAACCCTTGTATTTCTCTAATAACTTTGCATGTTCATAACAGTATTTCATTGATTTCAGTTATATCCCATTTTTTTCTTCATAGATTTACAGTGTCCTGACATAATTGAAGATTAAGGGAAACAATAAAGGAGACTGATTATTTGCACACATGTATGAGGTGCTGCTCATTCCACCCCAACCCCAGCACAGCTTATTGCTGTATCGCAGTGAAATATCGGTAGAGATTGAGTCTCCTCCAGAAACCTCTCCCAATGCATGGAATGTTTTTTCAAGACCTTGGTGTTTGTCCTTTCGTCCTGGCCCTGACTGTCACAGTTCTGTGCAGAACTCTCTGAATCTTTGGGATCCCACACAGGGTCAGTAGGTAGTTAGGTAGTAGGTCAGGCAGGCAGTTGTGGTGACCCTCAAAAATTCTGATTTGAAACCTGGCCACTCAGCTGTCATTAGTGGAGGCTCTCCTCACAGTTAACTTTGGAGGAAGATACAAGTATCTGGCACCTAAAATGTCATACAGTTAAACATTTTGGGTAAAATTGACCTTCTCATTTCACTCTTTTCGAGATATATATATATATCCAAATATAAAAATCATTTGACTGCCTTTAGAGGAAAGTGTCTGGGGAAAAAAGCTTCTTAACTTTTTAAACCAGTGCAGCTACATACATTTTCTGTGGGGTTACCCCATGACCATGATTGCAGGAAGCTTAACTCGTGAGTGATGTTTATTGACATCTGAGCAATCAGACTGCTTCAGGACTTCATGCTATGCATAGAATTGTCTTGTTTTGTTTTGGGAAAAACCCCTCTTTGCAGACTGTCTTAGATATGAGTGCTTAAGAGTATTCAGAGCCTACTGAGCTTGTTTCTGTCATGGTGTGTGGCGCCACTGAAGATATGCCTGACAGGTCCTCCTCAGACCCAGACCCTCAATAGCAGTTATAATGCACATATGGCATGCAGTGAACCAGAAGATAAATATGATTTGTTGTGGCCTCTTCCTAGAATAAAATGTTGGCATTTCTGTTGGCATTGTTTCTTTTGCCAGCAAAATAAACAACTAGTAGAAGAGTGACAAACCTTTGCTGTAATTGTAAATTTTGCTTCAGGAAAAATCAGTGTTCCCTATCCTGAGCAGCATGGTAGAGGTCCTCATTGAGCTGTGGTTAATCAGAAGCAGAATATGTTTTTTGAAGGCATCCTTTTCAAGTATTTTGCTGGCAAGGGGACCATGTTCCTCCAGACCAGCCCTGGTGCGGGAGATGGTCTTGTTTTTTTTTAAAAAGGAAACCCTGTCCATAGTCTGGAATGAATCACTGTAGTTTCTGAAAAAGTTAGGGAATTGAAAAAAAAAGCAACACAAGATCTGTAACTTTATACATTCTACAAGCCTTATATGTGGGGCTCTAGAGCAGGGTGAATAATTCAGCTGCTGTTGTCCTAGCCTAATAGGGTGAACACTGCTGAAAAACGTCAGCAAGTTGCTTAAATCCCCTGCTGCTGTTGGAGTTCATTTCCCAATGCTGTTGAAGCAGCACATCCCGGGGAAATGCTGTTACCTGTAGTTCAGCTGGGATGCAGTGTGTAATACTGCACATACAGAGCTTGGCTCACTAACAGCCTGTGAGCTGACAAGCTGACCTTTTCTAAATATGCCTGGGATGTCAGTGGAGGGTGTGGGCACAGACATCAGGCACGGGAAAGGCAGGTCTCTCCTCCCCTCAAGGGAGGGGATTCAATTCCTCAGGGCTTGTTTTTAGGCAGGCACCAGTGGAGGATTCCTAGTACCTATTGCAGCCAGTGGTATGGGATGTACTGTTGGGCCTTGGCCTCTTTTAGAAGTCTGCCGGGAAACCTCCTCCATGGGGAACCAGTGGCTATATGGAGACAGTGGACAGCTTGGCCCACACCCAGTGGCAGCTGGCACTGAGTAAAATAAATTATGGTTGAATTAATTGGGTGGCTTGCACTGATGATTCACACAGAGGAGCTTTACACCAAAACTTCCCAGGTTTAAGCAAAACGTTCAATTGTTATGAAGCAGCAGTGAGGAATGCTTTTAACAGCATCCTTCTGGAAAATGTGGGGGAATGTGGCTGTGGCCATTTAAAATTTTCATGAGCTGGGACTCTGTCCCTGTCACCATATGTGCTGGTGATGGCATACAGCCACAGGTTCCATTGTTTCACATCTCTGTCTTAACGTTTATCAATACTGTCACTTAAATAAACAAATCATTTTGATCTGCATCTCAGGCAGTGTTGACAGCAAGTACCTTCACAGAAATTTCCCATATTTCTCAAATTAGATTGCACAAGGCACAAAAGCCTTTTCTGTCTGGGGGGTTGCCTCTGGTATCAGAAGTTGGAATTCCTCTGATAGTGCATAATTTTATTCCGTAGATCATAAACGATCACTTCTCTTTGGTTATTTACATTTTTATATCCTAAATAAATATTGTGCACAGCAAGAAGCTTTAGCATTACCTAAAGTATTTCTGGCAAGTAGTGGATGGAATTTGGATCGGAAAGTACTTCCAAAGGAGTTACAAATACATTAAATAGTAGAATTGAGCAGAAAGTTGCACGGAATTTTGCATTCTCTTACTTTCTGTAAAGTGTTCTTCATAGAAAAGTATTTAAATGGTTTTAACGAAATAGATGTTAAAAGTTAATTACACAAGTGTAACATCCTAGCTTTTATCAAAAGACAGCTGACAGCACAGCTTCCTGGCATTCTCTAGTGGTGGTGGTTGGTATAGTCATTTGAATAATATTAACTTATTTTTCTGTCAATCAAGATAGAAGCTATAGCTAAGTGAGGGGAGGAGGATGCTTCACTCCTAGGCCATTCTTTGCACAAGACTGAGGTACAATAGTGTGGTACTATGATCCAGTTGGTAGGTATAGTTGTTTCCCTGTGAATGAAGACAGGATTGTGTTGCTTAGAACGGTAAGTGGTGTTTCCAAATGTGTTCCAAGGTTGGCTGTTCTGTTACCATTTGTCAAACTGATTGCCATCAAGAGCAGCATTTAGCTCTGACACTGATGGCCCCACTCTGAATTTCACCCACTTACTCAGCGTTGCAATTCGTTGTGGGGAAAACTCAAGTGGAACTGGGCTCTTTTGTGTTTGGGGGGGGGGGTAATATCCTGTTTACAAAAACTAATTATTTGAAAATAATATTCCACCTGACTTTCCAAGGATAAGAGCACACACTTTAAAAATTCCTTCTCCACAGTCCTGGAGCAAGATGTAGTTCCCAAAGAGGGCATCGTGCAGGTATCTGGAGCATATGAGTGGCTGGTACCAGTGAAGCTGTTATCTTAAAACTTGATGGTTTTTCCAGTATGTCGTTTGTCATTTTCCTCGGTGTGCAGTTGAGGAGCTCTCTGCTTAGTCCTGAACCTGACATGGTGTTTTTTCCTGCCTCCACCTAGTAACGAAGACAGTGTGTGCAGAGCAGTGTGATGGACGGTGCTACGGGCCCTACGTCAGCGACTGCTGCCACCGGGAGTGCGCGGGAGGCTGCTCTGGACCGAAAGACACTGATTGCTTTGTACGTGTCAGACTCCTCGTTTTGTTTTTTTCCCGGCAGTCACGTTGCAAGTTCTTTATGCTTCCATCCATGAAATGCACAGCTTTGTCCCTTTCAATATATGGCATGTGCACTCCCAGATTCAGGCTGCAAATTTTAGCATTTAATATTTTTTTCATATTATATTGACATTACCTACCTACTTAATATTACCCATTAACAGACTTATGAGATTTGTAAATATGGATTTGGAAGCATTAATATGCAAATCTCTGTGATTTGTATCTTTTGCTTTCCAAAATTAACTTTTAGAGGTGATAGGAAATTTTTAGTCGTATTAATCACTGCATTTGACCATTGCTTTTGTTACTGCTCTGTATGCTTTTCATATGAAAGTCAAGAATACAATTTAGCTTCTCTGTGAAAGGTGTTCCCTGTTACTGTCAGATTTAATTGAAATTCAGCTTTTTTACCTGCCATCCTTCTTCATGGAGATGGAAGGGAAGTGGTTTCCAAAATGTTCTACCTCAATTGCATGCTGCTACATGTACTTCAGATGGGAAGAGGAAATGGGTAACTTTTTCCTGAAAGAACAGACAATCTGAACATACAGGCCTTTAGAAAAATTTGTCTTGTTTGTAGTCTATTAGCTGTAAGAGCAGCTTTAAAACCCAACACTGAGCTCATAAAATGTGTAGCTTGTCACGCTGGGTTGCAGAGACACATTTTGCTACTGTTTTGGGGGGAAGCAAACCTGAGTCTAAAGCAGCCTAGAGCTAGAACATGTACAGAGAAGTGGATTTTCAAAGGTACCCACATAATTGAAGAGGAAAATATCTATGGAATTGACTTCCAGATAGGACTGGGAGGAGAGTATGGAAAATTGCAAATGTTTTGAAACTGTGGGTGGTTCATAATGAACAAGCAAAAATAAATCTTTCTGTGGCTGGCCCTGAGACTTGCTCACTGTTCAGGTATCATTTGATAGTGGTAGGTGTTGTACTTCAAAACAACATTCTAAATGTTGTTCTTTGGCTCCTGATGGAATGC
This sequence comes from Oxyruncus cristatus, assembly GCA_013399855.1. Lineage (NCBI taxonomy): Eukaryota > Metazoa > Chordata > Aves > Passeriformes > Cotingidae > Oxyruncus > Oxyruncus cristatus. The sequence goes on along the minus strand of VXAY01000770.1, from coordinate 79,098 downwards.
AGTGATGGTCTGAGTTAACTGCTAGTGGGTTTTACTGAAGCTGTTCTCTGTGGCTTTGCATCATAGATATTCAGCACATGTGGTATGGCTGATCCAGGAAGTTCTGTGTTGGCTTTGGATTAGACAAATGGGAAAATAACATTCTTTCCTGTGTCATGTACAATCTAAATAGGCAAAGGGAAGTGGAAAAATGCAGTTATTGTTCCCATATGAGTGTTGAGGAACATCCTGAAAGCTGATTTGTTGATGTATGCCCCTTTTCAAAGCTTAAGGACAAGTTATTGGCAGTCTAAGTTGTGTAGTAGTGCAGCCTGCAATAAAAGGAGTTAGACTCTCTGAATTGTGGCAGTCTTGGAAATATGGATGCTAAAGATCAACTAGCATGTTTGTTCTGATCCAGCAGAGAAGCACCCAGGGCTTTATTCTCATTCAGTCCTGGCCCCAGAGCAATGTAAAAGAAATTCAGCAGGGGTCTGGCAATTTTCAGGACTAGTCATTACTTGCTTTGACACAGTGGGTGAAAAGTGTAACCCTTCAGGCTATAGACAACTGTTCTTAGCTTTCAGCTGAGACACAGAACTTTGTTTTTTCCCTGTGCATTTCCTTGTGCTTTTATTCACAAATTAGTGGTGTTTAGCACAGAATGCTAGAAATTTGCATATATTACTGAAGCAACTATAAATGTATATAAAGAGTTTTAATAATAAATTTAAAGTTCAAAAATCTTCTAGATGAGTTTTTGCTGAGAATTGCCATCTCTTCAAAGAGTATTGGTGTGCTTTATGTGTTTACTAAAGTGTTATCAGAGAATTGCTACGTACATGATAGAGTACCTTTTGAGTCAACATGTAAGAAATGGGCTGAGGAAACAAACTAAATTAGTATATAAGCAACAGTACAGTTTATGAAGCATTTAAAATCCTTTAGTGATTATGGCAGCTTGCAACGGCATCCTATTGTAAATACGGTTTTAATATTTATGGATAAAATTCATCCATCCTACTCCATATACTGCCATACAGTCATTTGCATATTCAGTTCTGAAAGTGAGACAGTAATCATCATCTGACATAACTACAATCAAACATGCTAAAGTTTTAAAAATGTTCTTATCTTGGATTCCAACCAGATCTAAAACTTGAAATGCATAGGAGGGCCTCATTGAGTGCCCAGTGGAACCAGAAAAGTGGCACCTGTTTGTTGGGTTGACTTCCTCTCAAGTTCTGAGTAAAGTAATTGACTGTATTTATCTTTGTAAAAAAAAACAAATCTGTTTCTGTGAAAAACTGATAGGTTTTGTAATAGGCATTTTAGAGAACCAGAAAAGACAGAATCAGCAGTTTGGCTTAGCTTGCTCCAGGTCAGTGCCTTCATCATGGATCCACCTGCTTGTCCTTTTCAGCAGCAGATATTTTTCTTGAGTGCATTATTAGCCTCTTCCTTCTGAAATCTTCTGACATGATAAGTCATCTCCCTCAGTCCAAATAGAGATAAAGACTGTTAGTAAAAGCAACGTAACAGAGGAATCTTTTTCACTTTCCTCTCAGTCCCAGCCCTGGAGGGGAAGGGACAGGACACATGTATTGCTATACTTGTTGACTTTTTAAAGATACAAAACAATCTGGATTTTTTAAAACCTGGATAACGACCAGAAGGATTCATTCCTAGACTAACACTTCTGAAGCAACCTGGAAGACAGGTTAGTGAGCAACTATTATCCAGTAACAGCGGTTGCTTATACTGCTAGAGGGATCCAAGCCGGGCTACAGTGTTCATATTCGTGTAAATCTGACATTCACGGTATGTTTTGTGAAAATTGCTCCAACATTTTATTATAATCTGTTGTTAAAACCATAGACACGATACGTAGTGATAAGGAATGTCAAAATCAGTGGGGTTTTTTTCTATTACTAATTATCAACCTTGCATGATCAATTATTTTCCCTGCATATCATTACCTCTGTTATCCACACACTTGCCTCTTCATTTGTCAGGGTCCTGTCCTCTGTCAGCTGTGCATGGCAGAGCTTGAATGCTAAGTGGTACCAAGTCCTATTTTCTTAGTCTGTGAAGCAACTGACCTTGTTAAACTTGCCACTTAGGGAAATGACCCCCTCCTGTGCTAGCTCGAAAGAAGTTCTTACCCCTCTTGTTTTCTAATTGGGAATTTTACTTTTCAGCTGGATGATGGACTCATGCTGTAAGAAATCTAAAGGTTGGACCTCTGAAAAAGTCATTAGTATTTGTTTAGACTGACTATGATAAATAGCTGCTCACTCTTGGCAGTTTTCGAATGTGCTGTCAAGTTGTGAATTAGTTGATTACAAGTAGTAACAGTAGTTATGAAACAAACTATAGTGTTTTTTTGGTTTTGTAGGAAGTGTTGTAACAGTCAATGTTTCAAATTAAGGAGGCTCACTGAACCTGCTTAATTTGAAAGGTCATGTATTTGCCAGGATCCTGGCAAGGAATCTTAAGTAGCCAAAATGAAGCTTAGAAAACTATATATCACATTCCTCACATTGCAGCAAGCCTGTCTTTTAAACCTAAAAAACCCCTGAAGCAGCAATATGATTTAATTTAATATTTTTGTCTCCCTTGTTTTGCAGGCCTGTATGAATTTCAATGATAGTGGTGCATGTGTCACTCAGTGCCCCCAGACTTTTGTATACAATCCTACCACCTTCCAGCTGGAGCATAATCACAATGCCAAGTATACCTATGGTGCTTTTTGCGTCAAAAAGTGCCCACGTAAGTGCTGTGTTACCTGCCTTCTCCTGCAGCAAGGGAAAGTCTGAGTTGCATTTCAGGAGCCTTAAAAACAGTGAGAGAATGAGAGCTAAGTGCATAGCACCGTCTCTCAAGTCACTCCACGTGTGCTTGCACCCTGTAATAACTCCGTCATGTGTTAACTAAAGGCAGTGACGGTCTGGGTTGCTGACTCTTCCCGAGTATCCTATAGTGATTACCCTAAAGAAAGGGACCTCACTTGGTTTCTATTTTCATGACCACTGCTTGTTACATTCATGCTGCAGATCAGTATTTTAAAATTTCAAATTAAACAGTTAAAATACTTAGTGAAATTGTGAAAGGGTATAAATTTTTGTTTCAGGAAAATAACAATCCAGCACCTGGCACCAAATGTTTTCATGACACTGCTGCCCTTTTCTTACCTTGGAATAATGATGGTTTGACAGAAAGTTACTCCAAATATTTTCTGAGCAGTTCTGTCCCTGTCAGGAGTAAACAAGTAATACTGACAACAACGCAGTCTTAAAACTCCAGAGTAAAATTGGAGGGGAAGAGGGAGTTAAAAAAAGAAGAATCCCATACATGTGAAAAACACATGCTTCTGAGATACCAGCCAGATGATGACAAGTAACATGAAAAATTACAGGGTCATGACTTACACCATCTTTGAATCTGCTGGTTTAGTTAGAAAGAAAAATAAAGGAAACAGTGTTCTTGCTCTCCTTTTCATTCCTACCAAGGAATTCCTACAGTTGTGTTGTGCGTTAATCATTTATCCATAAATTACATGTAAGAAGGATGGGTGATCTGTAATAAATGGAACCCTAATTCAACCCAAACCAAAATTCAGATTTTGAATCCCTGTGAAGGAGTTCAGATTGACAGTAGGCTGAGGCCGTGTCTGTCAAGGCTTAGTTCTGTCCGTAATAGTGGTGGATTATTTAAAGTAAGGTTGAGGGTTTTATGAACCTGGTATACCATGCACAATAAGGGATATAATTCTTTGCTTAAATACTTCATTAAACTTTTCCCATTGCCCATTTTTTTCCCTTTCTTAACAGCATTAAGCTTTCACTTATGAGGGATCAGTCTAGATCCCCTTTAACAGCTGTTTTATGTGGCAAAATTTAAGTACTTGTCATTGTCCTATACAGTGGTTCATGCCAGATGTATAGATTTTTGTGTGTGTATGAAACAGACAGGGCACACCATCTTGTTTTGTTTCTCTCCAAGAACTGTAGGTTTTTTTACTACAAATAATAATAAAGCTAAACTGGGAGAGGTGGGGGGATCAGGCCTGACCATTCTGTGATTCAGTCATTTTCGTAAGTCTGTGAAAATGTGTCTTTGCTTACTTGTACACTTATGAAAACACTGAATGGTAAATGTTACTGTCAATGGAAGAGTGCTGAGGCAACAATGTGTATTGACACAGAGTCCAAAAACATGTGTCCCAGCACCATTATTCACTTTCTGCCTGTATATTCTTTTCGTCTTCAGACAACTTTGTGGTAGATTCCAGCTCTTGTGTTCGGGCATGTCCAAGCTCCAAGATGGAGGTTGAAGAAAATGGTATTAAGATGTGCAAGCCCTGCACTGACATTTGTCCTAAAGGTAGGGAGCAGTTCCACATAAATTTTCTTGAACATAGCAGAGCAGGGTGTTATTTTGGCATGAAATACCTTTCATGAGTGCATTGTAGAATATTAACAGCCTTTCTTGAAAGTTTATTAAGTTGTAATGGTGATACAACCAAACTATTTACTTTTTATTAGATACAAATGAAGGGGATTTCTCTGTTGGTTTTAGGGAAATCTGAAAGAATTCTTGATTATGTTATTTTAATGACAAATTTTTCCTGGAGGTATTTTAGAGCTGTCCTTTTATCATTCCAAAGGAGCCGCACAAAAAACCCTGACTTCAATGTACGGTATGTCTCATACTTGTCAATACAACATTAGGTGTCCATATATTTCCTCTGTTTTTTAAAAATGTCTCTCTTTTCCCAGAATCTTCTACCTTCTTTCTAAGTGTCTAAAACACAGACTAGTGATTCTGCTGTTGAGAAGACTGAAATCTGTAGGTCCCTTTGCTGTCCCAGACTCCAGTAGGGAGACTTTCTGCTCCCTGCTTGAAGGTCTTCAGAGCAAAGCCACCATCATTTTTCCCATGAGGGCCTATGCTACTTTTCATATCTGGCTTAATTGCAGTAAATAACTTTTTTTTTTTCTGGTTGGATAGACAGTTTAATGCATGAAAATACACAAGTAAGAGTTCCTTACTGTCTCAGGAGGAAAGCTAAGTTATATGTTTACAGCTGGATTGAATGGTATTTTGTGTGGTTGGTACTTGCCTTTAGATCCACCTGTGAAATACCCTAACCTGTGTGCCAGGGTGTCCTTCTGAGGCAGGTACTTTAGTTTATTTTTTGTTTTAAATTGGCACATGCTTCTTTGGGAATATGGGTCCCAGGTGCTGTTTTAACACCTCTGTGATGAATGAAATGAATGTTCATGTCTAAAAGGTCAACATGTTTTGATTCAGTAATTGTTTTTCCTAGTTCTTTACATAAGCTCCTTGTTTTGGCAGCATGTGATGGCATTGGAACAGGGAGTTTAGTGTCAGCTCAGACGGTGGATTCCAGCAACATTGACAAGTTCATAAACTGTACCAAGATCAATGGCAACCTTATTTTTCTTGTTACTGGGATTCATGGGTAAGTGAGAAAATACTATGTCGTGGTGCCAGCTGAAACCAATTGTATCCACCTCTTAATGGTGGCTTCAGGCTTCTTTTATGGAACAGCAAATGAATTAGTTTTCTGCCTTCCATTATGAAGGAAACGATTACCTTGATTCTTAACATTCAACCTCTAAGAAAAGAAAGGATGAATCAGATTGTTTGCACTAAAAATAGAAAAGACAACTATGATTTTAGTTACTTTATAAGATCCTCAATAGTGGCTTACAATAATGGCTGATTAGAGAATAGAAGGGAGAAAGGGAAGCTCCCTTCCATGAGTTTGGTTTAAATGTCATGTGACCAGTAATCTAATGTGCAGAATATGCAGAGAGAGAGCCTCGCTTAGCATAACTGGTCATAGCCTGGGTGGCTATCACTGCATATACATACAAAATATCCAAGTTCTAGTTGCAGCAATACACAGAACTCACTGGTATTTGAGTACCAGTATAGAACAACAGCAATCTTACATATTTCCTCTCCAAGTTTTACTTAACTTCTTTTAAAAATTTGTTTCCTCAGAGTGAACTGCAGCTTTTAGAAGGATGATTTTTTAGTGTTTTATACACAATTATTTATAATATTTTATATATAAATTTGATAATTGTGAATTGGCTTTACTAGTGTCCAGAAGTTAAGTGGGATGAAGGTGGACCTAAATTTTGCTGAGTCGGTAGTACTTACTCTTCTGAGGCAATGTGTATGGATCAAGTGATCTTTATTAGGATTCAGATCTGCTGCCTGAGACAGAGACAGAAAACACATCGGCTGGAAAATGGGTGGGACCTGTATAGGGTGCAGCCTTGTCTCCACTGTTTTCTTCTGTTGGGGTGATAAAAACTCAAACTGCCTTCTGCTTGTGTTGCTGCCTGTGGCAGGATGGGGTAGACCAAGGAGAGCTGTGATTTTAAGGATGGACACCCCCAGCTCCAGCATCAAATGCTACCTCCTCCTTCCCCCCACCTTGCAGCAGGAGCAACGAGCCCCCAGTGCTCACCAGCTTCTTCCTTTTAGTTATCCATTTCCAGTTTCACAATGAGCTTCAACTAAGTTGATAAAACATATGAGACATTTAGCTGTTTAAGGGGCTTAAGTGTTTATCTGCATTTTTAAAACTGTTTTATCTTAGAATTTGGAGGTCAAATTCAGCAACCTCATGTTTATTACAGGCAAGGGTTTTCCTCTTTTGATGGTAATGCATTTTGAAAGCAAAGATACCATGTTTCTGTTGGGTAGTCAAAACTTGTTATTTAGTTTTCAGATTGTTAAAATTGAGCGCATTTGATGCTTCTGTGATCCACTGGGCTTTATGCTAAGGTTCAAGAACTCATTTTGTTGTTGCTAGCCTGGAGTCACCTCCAGGATGGTTAGAAGTGACCCGATCAGTCTGTCACCTCATACACTTGAGAGGCCTCTCCCCAAAGACCCCCTAGTTGATTACCTGCATGTTTCAAATCCAAAAATGGTGTGTACTGGAAAGCAGAAGGAGGAGAGGGGAAAATACATGCTCCAAATCTACTGTGGATGTTTCCTACTCTCAGCAAACCTACAAAAATACCAAAACATGACATTAAAGAAAGATTTTTTTTTTTAAAAGGATTTTTGTTTTGTTTAAGCTTCTGGTTGGCTTCTTTAAAATTAGGAGGCAAAAGTTTTATTTACTAAGTGATGTCACTCTCAAAATCAAGGTCAGGATCATCTTTTTGTGCTATAACATATCTAATTTTGAGATTTTAGGTTTTGGGGGTTATTTAATTTCTCTTGTGAGAAATTTGCTTGGCAGAGGTCCGTGCTTTTTGATGTTCCCTGTTCAACACCTTCTAAAAAGTGTGCCCTGTACATGCCATGTGTCAGGAACTGCTGGCATGCTCATAGCTCTGTTTTCATTATAGCTTGTCACTTCTTTCAGGAGCAGTTTTGTGAGTCCTGGTAGTACAGTATTACAGCTGTACCATTTCAGCTAGTATTCCCAGAAAAAACATTGAAAACTCTTTTTTTCAGGGAGGTCACCCATGGTTGTTTTTTCAAATTCCTTCATTTTTTCATTTCATTTCATTTGTCAAGTATTTGCTAAAACATTAATGATGTTAAGCACCATTATTTTCCTTCAAGATGACTTGGGAGAAGTTAGACATATGTCTGCAAGAACAATAGGCTGAAAAAGTCTGGCTCATATGCTTCCTGAAAGCAAAATGCTGAGCACCTTAATGCTGCTTTCTACATGGTATGGCTTTGAGAACCTAATCTTTTATTATTTAGAGCATCACATTATGTGTTTTTAATCTTTCAGAGACCCGTATCACACAATTGCTGCAATCAATCCAGAGAAATTAAATATCTTCCAAACAGTGAGAGAGATAACAGGTAACACATTTCTGATTTCCTGAACTTCTCATTTTGCTTTTATGGCTGTCACTTGTTGGGTTTTCTGAAGAACACAGGGTACCTTTTTCTTTAATCTCATCACACTGTCATTTTATTAAAGTTTAATGCAGAACAATTTCAGTGTTAGTTGAAATTCACAAGTGTCATGTCCTTTGCTCATGAGCACAGGATACTCATTATATTTGGGGTACCAAGACCTTATTGCCAAGTGGACAAGGGATCTTGGTCCCATCTACCAAAGCAGGACAAGTGTTGCAAGGGGGGCACCTAGTGAGGAAAATGGTGCCGAAATGCGGGAAACAATTGTCTTCACCTGAAAATATTTGAAATATGCCTTGAAAAACAGACAAGCCAATCTGCTTTTTAGCTACTTCCCTTGGTCTAACAGAAAATGCTGCTGCAAATTAACTTCTGTAATTTAAAGACAGATGTATAATGTGTGGAGTGGTAGTGCCTCCCATTTTTTGTGACTTTTCAGTGGAGTCATAGAACTAGAACTCAGTACTTCTGTTTTCTTGCATTTTGCTTCTTGTTTCATTTGGGGGACATAGAGGAAGATACAACTCTTGAGTTCTTATTTGATTGCTGATTATGTACAGATAGAGAAATGCAAAAAAAATAATTCAATTACATGCACAAAAAAAAATACCCTTGGGCACTACAGATTGATTGTAGCTGGGTAGAGCTCAACAAATTTTAGGCATTTGAAACAAGTTCTCTCCCACATGCCTCACCTTTCAAAAGTTGTGTTTTTCAGCAAACCAGTGGGATTAAAAACGAAAGCCGACTCTTAGTCTCTCCCTAATTAGTGTCAAATATAATCTGGTATCTGGATGTCTGTAGTTTGCCATTTTTAACAACAGTAATTAACAGTCTGAGTTCTGCTACTCAAGTGGAATTACCCCTGTGCTAACTGTGTATATTTCAGTCCAATACTGAGTCAAAACTATCAGGAACTGCACGCTCTGGAAGTCTGTGTAGCACAAAATAAGTGGTCCGACACACCTGTGCAGAGAGTGCTCTGCTGATGAAAAGTCCTCACCTCAGAAATGAATGCAAGTTCTTTGTTATAGGAAAGTCTTGTCACTTCTCATGAATCATGATGGAACTCTCAACTTCTGGCCTAAGCCTCTAGCACATTTTAAAATGGCATGGTGTTAATTCAGGCAAATCTTTGTTTTATCTGCTGCTGCTGTTTGCAGAAGGCTGGGAGGCCTTGCAAGGTTTCAGCCCGTGTTTGGGTTCTCTCTCACTGTGGCTGCTGAAAGTGGATGTAATGCTGCTGTGGCAATTCCTCCTTTGCTTTCTTGGAGGAGACAGTGGTGAGCAGCCTGATAGTCTGCAGCATTCCTTATTCATTTTTTTGTCTCAAACCAGCACTGTCTTTCATTTATAGGCTAGGCCTGTCATAACTCATGTATGTGTTAAAACGGTCTTTGTGGTTGAAGTTATTGATGTTCATGTGTTCACCTTTTCCTCCTTCAGGGTATTTGAACATACAGTCGTGGCCTGAGAATATGACAGATTTCAGGGTGTTTTCTAACTTGGTTACCATTGGTGGAAGAGCTCTCTATAGGTAAGGTACCTCCTCTGTTGATGGAATTATTTTTTATTAGTATTCAATGATTCTTTGTTCAGAAGCACAGAATGCAGCATCCTGCATTCTTGATGGGAAGGACATCATAAATTGATTTTTTTTTTTTGTTCATTACGAGGATCTTTGCTAATCAGTTGTTTATAATGGATGATGCTTTCTGAACATAATTATTAAAAAAAAATATTGGTTCATGGCTGTAGCTATTAACTCATTGTTGGGAACTTATATTTTATGGTTTAAAATACCTTGTGAAGAAAAATAATTTAAAAGACATGAATAGTAGAACCTAGCCCCATTATTAGGAGTTTGCATGGTCATAGTTGGAAGTGCGGGCTCACATGCCTGAAGAACAATGTGGTTTTAAGAAGAGATAAAAGATAAATACAAAAAAGAACACTGAAATCACTGAGGTACCTTGCAGGTGGGGGTATATATGAGCTTTGCAGTGCCATGTTTACCAGGGATGTTTCTGTCTGAAAACTCATCTTGAGAAACTGGTTCAAAGAGAAGAAAATGTTGTGAGAAATAATGGGGGAAGCACAAAGAGGTACCAAAGTGATGTGATATATACATATAGACATAGATATATATATATGTGTTACAGCAACCCCTTGTTACACTTTGTGGAGATGAGTAAATCAGGCATGGGATTCTGCTGGCATCTTAAACACCAACCTGAGCAGAATATGAATAGCAGTGAAACCTTGAAGTTGAATCGCAGCATTCTGTTTTGAAGCAGCAATTTTTATTTGGAACAGCTGGAAAACAATTACAGTCATTAAAATACAATAACTTAAAGGATGCCCAGAAACTAGGTATTGTCTTCACTAATCTTCAGTCATAAAATATGTGCAGTCGTTTCCATGCTACACAGACAATCATTTACTGTTCCTTTGATGAAAAAAGGCGATAACCACATATTACAGCAAAAGAAAAATGAAATGTAGAAAGTTGGCTGTAAAAATTTCCTTGAAAATAACAGTTTCTTCCTGTATTACTTTAAATGACGTTAATTTGATGCCTGTCAGAAGAAGTTTGAATACATTTTGCATGACTTTGTCAGTTTCTCCTCAGCATATAAACAATCATAATATTAATGCTGTTGAAAAAGAAATCTGAATTTTATTCAGTTTTCCTAATCGCACATTACCTCAAAAAATCTGTTAATGGATGAAATGGAACTACATGAGGAGTTCTGCTGGCCTCCTTGGCCTAGTGCTATGAGCATCACAGCTTTTATTGTCTCAATTCTTACAGGACTCATCATTTTCTAGGCAGTAGAACTGGAGGTTGACTCATAAAATATTTGTATCATCCCAAAATAAAAGTCTTCTGACCAATTCTCAGTTTTTCCAGAAAGATCATCTTGCCACTAGGATCTAATTCCAGTGGAAAATTCCCAGCCAGCTCTAATAAGTTCTACCTTCTGAAGCTAATTCCTGTTCTCTTATTTTTGTTCTCGTCACAGTGGCCTTTCCTTACTCATCCTAAAGCAACAAGGCATTACCTCCCTGCAGTTTCAGTCCTTGAAGCAAATCAGTGCTGGCAACATCTACATAACAGACAACAGCAATTTGTGCTACTACCACACTGTCAACTGGACCAGCCTGTTCAGCACACCCAGTCAAAAGACAGTGATCCATCGGAATAAGAGGGCAGAGAACTGCAGTAAGTACCTGCTGCTCAGAGCACATCATCTTCTCTATGGCTGGCTCACGTGGGGTGAAAGGAATACTGTTACAAGCAGGTTACAATGCAGAGAGCAGGTCAGAAACTCCGCTGATGTCTTTTGGAGCTCCATGGACATTAGTGGAGATTTGATCATTTACTGCATTTAAGGATTTGGACCAGTCTGCCTCTGTAGGAAAATGAAATTTTTTAAGGTGTGAACAAATGAAAGGGAGCAGAGAGAGCCCACTGCCTTCTTACCATGATGTGAATTTTCCAGGTTAGCGATCCAGCTTCACAAATATGAATTCTGAAGGCTCTGATTGGAGTGTTTGTGACTTTACAGACTCAAAAACTACAGCCCTTTCCTTATGAAGGGAGATTAGCATATTCTGCTTCCCCTACCCTGCCTCATCCAACTGGCCTTGTCTTAATCCAGAACAGTCACTTTTGGGACTGATTTTGATCACTGACTTCTCCCTTTTTGTATTTTTCCTATCTGATAAAGAACATTAGTTTCAATTGGGCCTAAATGTCTGTCAGGAAAGCTCACATGGCAGTACCTGGGCTGAGATCAGAGTACTAAAAAGCAAAAAACCCTTTGTAGCCGAAGAAACAATTTGGTTATATAGAAATCAGGCAGTAAATTGCATTAATACAAGCATATTGTACCAGCAATCCAACAATACAGCCAATTTTAAGCAACCGTTAGACTGCTAGCAAGAAATGAAATACATTAAATTGCTGTATGCTTAAGTGATATTTCTGGGTTTTGTGCTTTGACCAGCCAAAAATGTTTTCTTTGGGGTTTTTTGAGGCTGTGATCCTACTTTTAACTCAAGCTTTTAGTTCTTTTTTTGTTGGTCTGTTTAGATTTTTTTCTTTTCTTTTTCTTTCCCCTCCCTTTCAAGTACTAATCTGATCTGGTTTGAAAGGTTTTGTAACTGCACTTACCACTGTAGTACACCTTCAGTGTTAGGTGAATCACAACGATTTCTTTGTCACTGCTGCTCAGTTATTTTCTAATCTCTTCTACCATGTAAGAGCTACAGGAAGTACAAAGACTTGTTTGGTAGGTCTCTGTGTGGTTTTGTTGCAGGGCATTGTTATTAATAATAATTTTATTATTAGACTGTCTCTTTGCATGCAAGTTAAAAAAGTGAAGGTTAAAAAATACTGCTTGCTGTCAATGTAGACAGTGTAATGTGATCAAAGAAGGTTCTGTTTTCAACACACCCAGCTTTATCTTGCTCTGATTTAGCTCAGTTGCTCAATATGGATGAGCTTTGTATTATTTTCTTAATGGCTTCCGTTCTCTTATTTTTCATTCTTTCCACCTCAAGGCTTTTTCTTTTCTTTGAGTTCTTATTTTCCTTGAGTTCCTCTGAGAGTGAAAAATATTTGAACATTGAATAAAGTCAGCCTTGCAAGGGGAAAGCATGTGTTTTCTGGAACATTCAAGCCCCTTGAAATTTGGAGGAAAGCTCCTGACTTCCCATGAATAAGAAAGCCTTCAGTCTTGCCAACTGGAGCATTTAGGGATGGCTTGTAGTTCCAGTGTGCAGTCTGTTTTATTCTGCCCCAAAATAGAAAGTCAGCTATGAAAAACAGTGTATTTATTGGCAAATGGAGATGCTGCCAAAAAAGAGAATCACATCTTCCCAGGGATTGTGCGCTGCTATTTGCTTTCCCCTGCAGAGTTATAGGACCAATTGGTGAGGAACCACCTAGTTCTGTGCTAGCAGGCTAATAACAAGTATACTTTTTATGTCAGGAATGTAGAATCAGCCCTTTGAGATTTCCCATAAGGAATTCCTTGGACTGATAGAAGTCTGAAGAAGCACAAGGTCTTGATAACCATGCAAGAGTCACTGGGATTATATTCCAAGATCCTGGTGGTCCCATCTTGCGAGGAGATACATGAACTTGTGAACCTTCCATTTAGTACACGTTTCTTCTCTACCATATGAAAAACTGCTGACCATCGGAGAAAAATTGTGATCTTGGTTCCCCATGTCTCATACAGTAATGATTCTTCTTTGCTTCAAGCTCTCTGTGACTTACCATATGTTAGAAGACAATTAAAAATAACTCGGGGGTAAACTTTGTAAGGTGCTTTTTCCTTTCATGGGATAGTGTCCCAGCTGTTTAACTAGTTTTGAGAGCTTGGGGACATAGCTGAACACATTAGTTTGGAAGATATTCCCATATTTGTTGTCAGGACTTCTTTGGCAAATACCTCTTTGCCCTTTCCTGGGATACTCACTGTGAGTGCCATTGAAGCTGCCACAGCTCCTGAAACATGGGCTTCCAGGGCAAATGGAAACTTGGATGTGCTGTCTCCCAGTATGTTTTGTCACTACATTTGCACACAAAGGGAAAATGTAAGCTGCATTTCACTTCTAGCTTGTTGAGGATTTGTTATAATAAAAACTTGTCATTTTCCTGAATATTCCTGAAGACAATTTAGGAGATTTAACACCATGGCAATATTAATGAGGAAAACAAATCTCATTCATTTCAAGTCACAATGTCAGCTACAGTGCCAAGGGCCCTTTTAAAAGTGGACTCTAACGTGTGCTCATTAAACAGTGTGTAATGAACACAGGCCAAGGGCCAAGTGATTCCAATCCAACTCCAATGGCAGTGCAATCCTAATGGGAAACAGTGGCTTCCTCTCTCTATGCATATCTGTATGAATGAATTGATTAATGTTTTGTGGCCTTGTGAGGGTCAGCATTAGCTGAGAAGAGCTATCCTGCTGTTTCAGCTCTGCCTGTCAGGTGGCACTTCTCGAGGGTTCAGTGGGTTCTGCTGCAGGTTAGATGTCTAACTAAAATCTTCCAAATTGCTCGGAGTAGGGCAGCACTGTTCCTTAGCACCAGATGCATTCCTCCAGCATCCTTTGAAGCACCTGTCATTTTCAGGATAGGCAAACAGACTAGGGTTTAGGAGAGTTTCCCCTGCATTTTCCACTGCCTGAATGTCTGGGATCTGAGGGCAAGCCTCTAGGGTTTCCATTTCTGCCTTTCATGTTTTGCCTGTTCTAGACACTGATTCTGCAGAGGCTTAGGCTGTGCCCATGCCTTTTGAGTGACAAATAAGACTCATCCGAATGGGGAAGGGAAATGACTAAGTAAATATTTGCAGGATCAGCATCCATCCTCTATGGCAGAAATACTGTCTGTTTGCTTTCATAGTAACTAGCAGGGTGTTATTTATTAACATGTTAATAAATATAAATATTATATTTATAATTAAATATTATTTAAATAGTATTTACTTAAGATATTTTTATAGATATTTATATTATTTAAATATTAACATGTTAATAAATAATAAACTTGTTTAATAACATGTTAATAAAAATGTCTACTAAAGACTTTTTTTTTTCCACATGGTTTTCAGTCAAGAAACCAGTCAATACCATGATAATTATTAGTGCCGCTTTCAGATATGTTTATTGTTATTTCTTTGTATATTTTGAGTCACTGTCAGTTTGGGTTTGTTTTCCCCTATACCCAGTGATTGTCAATTGCTTAAAACAAGTTCCAATAAACATTTTCTATCAATGTGTAGCTTTTCTGAAAACTTGGGTAAGAGTTTCCAAGATTTTCTAGTCACCATTGTATTTAAGTGACCTCTATGATCTATCTCAAGATGATGGTGTCTTTTCCATACCACTTAATGCTATGTTCAGCTGACTCTATACATCAGTGAGGAAATACTGAAAAATTGCTGAGGGAGTAAAATTATTGTGGAAAAATTTGGTCTGTATTAGTGCTTCATCTTTGAGACAACACTGACATGGTAGAGTTTGTCAAAACTCTCTTTTTGTTTTTTTGATGAAGACAAAGACAATAGACTTCAGACAGTGGAAAATGTTACAAAATTATCCAGCACACAAAATATGCTTTATTCTCCTGATACTCTAAATTGTTTAATCTTGCTGTTTATGCCACTTGTTAACAATGCTAAAATAGTCACCAAATACTTCACTGCCTCCTAGAGGGCTTTTCCAAATGGTGGTTAAAAGCCTAGGGCAGACTTCCCTTTCTTGTAGAATTCTGCAGGTTGATCTATACTTTCTATGGAGAAAAATCTCACTTTTGAACCCTATTAGATTCCTGTCTCTTTGAATGCCCATGAGGGACTTGGAAGAAGCAGTAAACAATTGTTTCATGCTTATTTACCTCTTTGTCATTCAGGATTTTATAGGCCTTTATCATGTCCTTTCTCACCCATCTCTAAGGCTGCTTCTCTATTTATTCCTGGGATAAAGGCTCTCCTCTGATTTTGATCATCCTTGCAGCACTCTCTTAAATCTTTTTCTCAATCCATTTCTTCTGAAAGGAGCAAACCAGAAGTGTGTCCAGCATTACAGCTGTGAGTGCACAGCGTGTTTCTGTGGTGGTGTGATGGTAATTTTCTGCTTCTTCTCTGTTCTGTGCCTAGAAAATCTGAACATCCACTTTACTTTTCCAAGTATGAGGGAATGCAGATGACATGTTTTGCTTTGGATTTCAGAGGACTATGTCTGTTAGTGACAGTATCCTCTCTCTCTGCAGCTGCCGATGGAATGGTGTGTAATGAGTTATGCTCAAGTGATGGCTGCTGGGGGCCAGGGCCAGACCAGTGTCTGTCCTGCAAGCGCTTCATCAGGGGAAGGACCTGCATAGACACCTGTAACCTGTTTGATGGGTAAGATATTCCCCCTTGCACTTTTCCTTGAAGTTGCTGATTATGTTCTTCAGGACTTTAATGAGTACATTATTTTGGGTGTATATTAGTCAATATCTGGCTCCATTGCCAGTATTTACTGATTTTGGGTGAAATACGACATGATTTAAGGGTTTCTAAATCTGAGCTTGTGTAGAAAGCTTTCCCTGGTATTCTGCTGACCAAAATTTTCATGCGACATCAAATGTTTGTTCCATTGCTTGCTGGTCATGTGAACAATATGATTTAGGTGAAGACTTACCAAAAAATTCACCATTTAGCCCTACGTGAATACTGACACCCCTATTCAGAATCATGCCATTATGGTCAGATGAGTTAGATTAGGCATGTGATAAAGAAATTTCCTGAATAAGAACTCCAGAGTAGGAAAACCCACTCTCTTTTCCATAATGCACTGTGTAATTGTACACACAAATATAAATAGAAAAACCCAGCATGAGTTCTTCACCCTTTTCCCTCTGCTGCTTATGCTGCTGGAACGCCTACACACAGCACAGCCAAGGTGGCTGAATCTGCCTTATGACAGAAAAATAGAACTGAACCACCTATATTGGCTGAAGCAGCATAAATTCATGATTAGGCTGTGGAGGGAAACAGGTGGAATTTCCCTTCCTGTGTAACAGTACAGCGAGGTCCTACATGTTTCTTTCAAAGTCAAGATAAACTCCCTTAAATTACTTAAATTCTTTTTTTAGGCTCAGACTGTTAATTGAAAGTAATTCTGTGGTTTCATTCTCCTTTTTTCCTCCCTTGGATGCCAATTCATGTGACTGTTAAGGAAAGTGTACTGAATGAACTCCCATACTCATCTATCCGGAAAACGCATGCAAAAAACATCTTGCCATGTGCTTGAAGCATCTTGTTTTTTGTGCTTGAAAGCTCTTCTTCTCTCCTTCTTTCTTGCCCCCAAATAAAAAGAAGAGTTGCAAACCACAGTTTTATTCTCATATGCACTGGAATATATGGTGCACACTTTGTGGCTTGCTGCCATGAAGCCTGTCACAGTAAGATCATGAGGAGACTCTCATGACCAGCACTCAAGTCGGGATATTCTGTTCTGTATCGATCAGTGGATGGTATTTCCACTTTCCACAGGCTCAGTTCTATCCTAAATGTGTGGAAATATTTATAACCTGGGCTTGGGGAGAGGTTTTTTGTTTGCGTGAGAACTCTGCATATTCACGTTGTTGGGCAGCAACATTTTGCAGATTCAGACCTCAGTCTAGAATTGTTGTTGAAACCATTACAAGCCCTTTGGAGAATGGGCTTTAAAACAAGAGTAATTCATCAATCCTCACATGTAACGAGTGGCAATTCTATGGAAGAAAATCTAGAAATGAGCTATTTTTTCCTGTTAGTGAACTCTGTATTTCTTAAGGAAAGAGAGGGAAAAAAACACTTGGATTTTATACTGGTGAAAAAGATGTCATCCGCTTCACCTGGCTGTGAATGAGGTGCTGATGGGCCTTGTTTCCAGTGGTGTGAATCAGTGTGATGATGTTGGTGGGATTGGTCCCAGCTGGCACAGCCTCCTGGCCCCTCAGTACACCTGAAATCAATTCCCTCAGGTAATAAGCAGCCATTTTGTCTCAGATCCAGGCCAAAGTTGGTTTTCTCCTAACCTGCCTGCAAAATATTTTTCTAGGGAGTTTCGAGAATTTGCAAATGGTTCTGTCTGTGTGGAGTGTGATCCTCAGTGTGAAAAGATGGAAGAAAACATGATCACGTGCTATGGACCGGTAAGAACAAAATTTGCTGTGCTACACAGTAACGTGTAAAAGTGTTCTAAAGTACAAGTCTTTTGGGCTTACCGGCTTTAAAGCAGCTCATGTGAATTAGCATTAACAAAAGCAGAAAACAGGCATATTCTGCATGTAGAGAAAGAACTCATCTTAAATTGGTGCTGGGAGTAAATTTGCTTGTATCAGTCTCCTTTAGATCCAAGGAGATCCTTTTCTTTCCTGTGTTGTCTTAATGCTTTACTGGTGCAGATGCACAACATATTTACAGATGGAAAGCATGCAGTTGTGATTTGAGTGCCCTCTTTTATCCCTGTTTTCATTCTTTATACTCAGTTCTCTCCTGTTCTACTACAGCTTCAGTTGAGCTTTTTCTTTCCAATTGTGGGAATTTGTCTCAATGTCTCAGTTTGAACAATATGCCGGGGAGTTTTTTGTACTTAGGTTAGGCTTTAAGTTCTTCTGATAGATAATGTATATCATGCATCCTAAATGCATGCTGTGTCTCCCACCTTTATAATGGCCAGTAAATCTTCTTTCAAAGATTATTTCTCATTTGTCTCTTTCTTTTAGTTTTCTGTTGATTGCCAAGATTAAAAGTCAAAAGTATCCTGGGAAAGAATTGTGGTTTAGGCTCTTGATCATTGAGAAAACTTTACCCATAATTGATTTCCTTATTTTTGTGACTTACTAAATGGGGGAAAAAAAATAAAGGCATCATCATTTCTGTTACAATACTACAATACGTCCATAAATCAAGAAGCTAATGTTTCGAGTGTTCAACCCATGAGGGAAATTTGGATGTGTAGCAGGCTTATGGACATGAAATCCTAGACCAGTGCTCAACCTGAACACTGGATTTGCTTGTACACTGGCATGTCATCGCAGCTTTAATATTTTACTTTTACATTATCCAAGAGCCTTGGTTCGTAGTTCGTAACGATTTAGTCTACATATGTATTAAGAAGAAGGACACCCTGTAGTTCTTCAGTGTTTCTGTGACTAGATGCCACATGCAAGATGCAGTGTGGAAAACAGTTCTGGAGTGCAGAGGTAGGGGAAAGGCTATTGCAGTTGTTTTGCAGAAGTGGTTCAGTATTGAATAGTGTTGCAGGAAGTTTCTCAGAGTTAAAGTGGGCACAGAGTTCATTGTGTTAAGCACACCAATAATATTAAGAAACCTGTTTAGGAGCTGAAGTTTAGTCTTGCTCTCTACAGAATACGTTAATGGTGGAAAGCACCAGAATTGATACATCTGTTGTTACTTATCAGGGACTGGAACCATACAGGTAATTCTCTGTTCATTGGGAAAAGATGCTATTACAATTGTTGCTGAGTGTGCTGTCAGTCTAGGACCTGCAATTTTAGTGCAGCAGGAAAAGAGACAGTAACTTGAATGCACTGCATTTCTTTCTTCCACTCCCTCCAGGGACCTGACCACTGCACAAAGTGTTTCCATTTTAAGGATGGTCCAAATTGTGTGGAAAAATGTCCTGATGGCTTACAGGGGGCAAACAGCTTCATTTTCAAGTACGCTGATGAAGATCGTGAGTGCCATCCATGTCATCCAAACTGCACCCAAGGGTAGGTGCAAATTCTGTGCGCTGAGCCGGCCTATTTACTGTTCATAGCACATGATGGTTTACATACAGTTTGGCTTAGTAAAGCACTTGTCCCACTGAAAACAGAGTGTGCAGCAGCAAATTAATCTTCATTTTCAGGTCTGTCATGACATTCAGGTTCTGGTCACGAATGCCCTGCAGCTTATCACAAAAAAGCTTACACCCCTTTTGAAAACCATAGAGAACAACTGTTCACAGCAATGCCCTTAGCTTTCTTTCTAGCTACTACTGGTTTGCAGCAAATGCTGCTATTTCACTTAATGTAGGCCTGCAAAATTACTTTTTTTTTTTATTATTTGCTTGTTGACAGAATCTCTGCTCCTTGGTACTGGAGAAGTGTTGCTTCTCTCTTTTTCCTACAGGAACTGATGCAAAGGGTTTGTCTGAAACCAGATTTTGTACAGGAGTCTGAGTCCAAGCTTGAATTTCTCAAATCCTGTCTACGTGCCCAGAATAATTTGTTACATTTGGGAATTATACAGCCCATGTATCTAAGTCAGAATTAAGAATCTGTGCAATAAAATAACAGTAGTCACATACACACCTACGTTTTTGCACCGACCACATAAATTATGAATGCCTTTTCCACGGGACAGTTGGTGGTGTCCAGCATACAAAGAAAGGGAGAGGTAGCCAGGGGAAAACAGGAAAAAACATCAGCCAGCAAAATAATCTTCCACAAGAGGCTCTTATTGTTTAGCAGCTAAAATTAAACCAGTAAATTATTCAATGTAATCTTGATGTCAACAGCTGTTGCCATTCAAAATGAGACCTTTTGCTGGTTTTGCAAATCTAATTACAATAAAGCCATTAGGGAAATGAAAGGGAGATCTCAGAGACACAGCCACGATCTGTTACAGATTTGTCTTCCTCTCCCCTCAGACCCTTTAAATCAGTTATGCAATAAGAAAAATGCTGGTACTGTGGAAGAGTGTAAGAATGATATGAAAAGATGAGTTCACTTCAGGAGCTCTGGTCCTGGCTTTCATAGATGGAAGAAATGCCAGTTCTGATCTAATCCTTCAAGCCCAACTAAGTATGATGCATTTACTGTCCACCCAGCATAGGCAGGGCCTTGCAGCTCTGCTGGCCTCCAGGAAGCAACACTTCTTCCCATTCCCTCCTCCCTTCTGAGGAGTTCTAACTGACGCAATTATTTCTAGAGCTTGTGGCACAAATGTGGTTTTCCTAGACCAGGAAGAGAGGATAATGTTTCCCATGCCTTTCCACTTCTCTGTATGTACCCATATTTTGTAAGTTGTTGTTTTTATCTCCATGGATAGAACAGGGTCAAGAAAGGAAGCTTTTAAGTCTTATGTAGGCAAGCCTTGGGGGCACAGGGCTCCTTTATGCTGAGTGGTGTGGTTATCTCCCAAATGAAGAGCTATCCCTCTTCCATGAGTCTACTTCTCCTCATAGAAATCCTCATCCTCTTTATTAAAGAGTTAATGTGTCTATTCCTAGGTATTATATTACCTCTCAAAAAAAAACATGCTCCTCTCTCAAGTCTGGGTAAGCATGGCTATTCTTTTCTAGTGTTCCTAAAGACTTTGGGGCATGTGATAGTGTTAATGAAGCTGTTAATGACTGTCCAAGATGTTTGGAATTTTTGGGTTGTCCATCTTCTTGTCAACATTGTCAGGGGTTAAATACGCCCACAGGGAAAAGGGAAATCAGTTAATCTCTCTTGTTTTCTCCTTCAATGCTGAATTCTCTAGTTTCATATCCTTCCTTCAGAAATTAATATTTAAATTCCCCTCAGTCATGATTCTTCAGTGAAATAGGTTATGGTGGGAACACATCTGGATATTTGGCTCACAACTGAGAGGTGGAGAGAAACCGCAATTCTGCTTCATCTATTGTGCTTGTTCTCCTTGCTGACAGATCAAGTGCTGGAATGAAGGCAGTGCCCTCTCAATACAGCTTGGATACCCATCAAGAAATTTTGAGCTGCTGCAGAGCAGTGCTCCCAGTGCAGCATTAATCTCATTTGTTCAGTGTTGCTCTCTGTGAGTCAGTCTGCCTGATAAAATGGGTTGTTCTCATCCGCTGTTTCTCCTCCCCACCAGTTGTCACCAAGGAAGATATCTTCTGTCCCGCCTCTGTTCTCTGTGAGCCTTCTGCCATAATTCCATCATGACACTTGCAGAGGATTGCTTTACAGCCTGGAGGGTTAGCTTTAATAGCACCATTCTCCTCCCTTATTCAAGTGTAATGACTGCTTCTGTTAATATGTGTGTCATTATCCAGCCCTGTTAATGATCTTGCATTGACCAAGAGAACTGTCAAACAGTGACTTCCTTGGATGCAACAACTGTGCTTTTGGCCTTGCATCCCCATGGTAACTGAAGCCAGTTTGTAGCAGATCTGAGGCATGTGGGCCAGCTATCCTATTTGATTCGAGAGAGTTGGAAAGGATTTGGCATCTCTTCTCGCAGGGCTAGCCAAAATGGAATCCTTCCACAGGAATAAAATACTAATTATGTAATAGCATGTGACAGTCTGCTTCCTTGCTGGGCAGGACACCAAATGGGAGATCTTACTGGACACCTCCCCTGATCATACAAATGCATTTTGTCACACAGCTTTTTGAAGGAAGTGCATTGCTCTTCACCAAAAAAGTTCTTTTTCTTGTAAGCCAAGACCAGAGAAGCCATGGGAGCCTTAGCAAGACAGGTGTGGTCCTGAAGAGATTTGAAGGCACAAACACTATTTTGCCCCTATAGCTTAGGTGTATTTTTAGGAAGACATTATCAATTCCAGATGAAACAGTTGTAAGACCCCAGGGCCAAAGCCTCAAGCTTTACTGGGAGCGTTACTTTTATTTAAGGCTCTAAAATAATTCAGATTTTTGCAAAGCTTTTTAGTTCTTTAATACCTTTAGGTCATGTAAAGAGAAAACACCACCCATGTTTCCCAAGAGATTTCTTTTAATTTAGTGAAAAAATAGGCATTTTAACAAAAGGTTAAAAGGGGTAGCGTACAACCAAGACAAAGTATTTCACTGAAGTATCCAGCACACACCAACTCCTAGTAAAATATAACCCATCAGTTTTAAGTTACCCAATTTATTAAGAATACAAAAAGAGTAAAGAAAGGAAAAGATTAGGAGAAGAAACATGAGTAAAGAGAAGAAGAGAGAAGGAGTGAAGTAAGAAAGTAGAACAAAATAATTAAATAGCTACCACCAAAGTGTCCTATGGAAGTCTGGGGCTTCACATGGCAATGGCAGGTCCCAAGAGAAAGATTAAGATGGAGCTCGTGTGCTCCTGTATTTATGGGCTTAGGTCCCTGTGGCCAGTCCTCCCAGGCCAGTGGCCACTCAGTGTCCTCCAGTTGGATGACCATCACAACTAAGGTTTTCTCCTGCACAGAGAAAATCCATTTATGCCATTTAAAATCAGTTTTGTTTATTTCCAATGACAAAGATTTTTGAGAATTCATCTGACTAGAAATGGCTTTGCTACTCCATGTCTATGCACAGCTAAGACCCCACCTTTCAATCTTGAGGAAAGTTGATGAAAGACAATATTTGGTGAAGGAAAAAAGGATTGTTTCAGGAAAAAAAAAAGTTCTTCCTCCAATTTTCAAAACTTGACATTTTAACTCAGTGTTTTCTATCAGATGTTGATTATCTGTAAGACTAGAATGAGCTCCAAGAGTAATTTTCTGTATAAGCTGTATTGAACTGTTTTAAGGTACTGAATATATCATTAATAAATTGGCATGTATCAGTTAACCAGTTGATTTTACAGAGCGAACTTAGAAATGAAAATATCATCCAGACTCCAAGCAGAAGGAACCCTGGGAGAGAAAGGGGTACGGATGTGATTTATGATTGTGTCATGCCTGTACTTATAATCCTGAAAACAAGGAATTTCCTTCCAGAGGAAAAATAATGGATGGCTTGGTGGTGCAAAATACCCTGTTAATAGATATTGCCATGACTCACACAGTGTTGTACTTCATTGCATGTAATCAGGACAGTCAGTCAGGGAGGAAAGAGGAAGCTGCTCAGCATGGCTAGGAGTAAAGCAAATTGCACCTGGGCAGTTTTCTGTTTGGGAATGGGAAATTCACTGGAGAAGATTACAAGTTTAAGTGAAAATCAGCAGTACTTTAACTTGGACTGGATGAGGTCCAAACAGCTCTCTTCTGGGATTCGAGCCCTGTCCTCCAGAGCAAGAGTGAATAAATGTGCAGTTGTGAAGTGACTCCAAGACCACAGGCTTGGATGTTAGTCTGCCAGTTACCTGATCTAGTAACAGGCACTCAGACCTTAATTTGAAGATGCCTTTCTTTTTATTTATAGCAAGAATCTGTACTCAGCTTTTCTTGACCCTCTAGTAAATGGAAGATCCGAACAACTTTTTTTCAGTCTCCTTTGTTACTGAACTAGTTTTCTGCAAATTGCTGAGAATGCCGTGAAAGGAAGAAAGATTGGATGTGTCTGAGACAGGTTAGAATTCAGACAGTCCTGAATTCTGAAGTTCTGAAGCCCAGGACAGCTGAAATTTCAAAAAGTCACATCAAGAGTTCTCTCTATTTGGTTTTTTAACTGTGTTTAAATCATCCCCTTGTGTTTATGTGTTATCTGGTCTCCTGGGCATTTAATGAATCCTTTTTATGTCTGCACAGTTGCTGGAGGAAACAATTGTTGCGGAAATCCTTACAGTTTGTGGTTGCATGTCAGAGTTCGTATGTAAAAATAAAAACTCGAGTAAACAAACAAGGGCCAGGGTTCACTCTGTCTGCTCTCCTTGATGAGCAGGTAAGGGGAAATTGAATTCACTGATTTTATTTTATAATGGCAGAGTGATAGCCAATTTAAATGCAGCAAAAGCTGATGAGTGGCAAGTGATGGTGAAGTAGAAAGAAAATCTCCTGGGAGCATATTTGAACTCTATCAGATTTTTGACATGGATATCCCTCTATCAAAGCCAGTCTGAAAGCAGCAGACTTTAAAAGAGTTGGGGATCATACCTTAAATTTAAAGTGCCTCAACAGAAGTGAATTTCAGTCTACTGGTGTGTCAGATCACTTGCTCCTGTACAGCCAAAGAGCTCTGAGATCTTATTAAAGAGCTGAAATAAGTGGTTTGGTTTCCTTAAAATGCTGAGGGCTAGATACTACCCATGGCTGCAAAGGTTCTAGCTGGGCATGCAGCACTGAAGGGTGTCAGGATGTCTTTAAAACCTGAGGTCTCTGAGAATCCTAACTGCTGTGTAAATGTGTCATTGACGTGCTATTTGAATGCAAGGGACCCAGGACAGCACTTCAGTCCTGCTTTTCATGAGGGCAGGGGAAATCCACACATACCCATATTTTGCAAACAAAACAGGGTTGTGTCTTAGTGGTGCTGCATATCATGATTCCCTGCATTTCCACTGCCTTTGGTGAGCACCTACTCTTCGTGCAGGTGGAGGCTTTCTGGCAGCGTCTAAGGAAAGCAGAATAAAATGCCTCAATAAGCAGACACCGTTTTGTTCCGGTTTTTGTTGTTGGAAGTTGATCCTTGAGCTTCCCTGTCAAAGTATAGTCGGCTTCCAAAATATTTCTGCAGTTGCCCTGGCTAGGAGCTTAGAGCAGAATGAACAATTGCATCAATTACAAAAAGAAAAACAAGCTCTGTGCTCCTGTAGGTCTCGTCTTGCAAATGAAGAGCTTTTGTACAGTAATCACTGGTTTGATGATTCAGAAAAACATCCAGAAGAAGCAATTCTGTTGTCAGGACTCCCACAGGTGCAGGTGAAGCCTGCCTTAAGTGT
Source organism: Oxyruncus cristatus (assembly GCA_013399855.1). Taxonomy (NCBI): domain Eukaryota; kingdom Metazoa; phylum Chordata; class Aves; order Passeriformes; family Cotingidae; genus Oxyruncus; species Oxyruncus cristatus. The sequence goes on along the minus strand of VXAY01000770.1, from coordinate 54,086 downwards.
TTAAGCCAAGGTATGGCCAGCCTTGGAGTGCTGTTGCTATTATTGTTCCTATTGCAAGCTGGGTTTTGTCACAAGCTATAATTCGGTGGTGACTTGGGTCTCTTGTGAGAGTTATAATTAAGAATACAAAAGGGATTCCTGTTCCTTGGATCTGTAAATAACAGATTTCTCTCTTTCTCTCCCTGTTTTCACTTTGGATTTGCTGCAGGTGCATAGGGCCACGTATTGAGGACTGCATCGGCCTGATGGATAGGTACTTGCTGAGTAGTCGTTCCCTGTGTGTCTCCATCCTCCATGTGTGGACAAGGGCGCATGGTGTGCATGTCCTTGTGAATGGCAAATGACGTCTTCTGTTCTGTAATTGCCTGCAGGTGTAGAGGTCCCGCTAGTCATGACTGCATTTACTATCCATGGACCCGACAGTCCACTTTACCACAACATGCTAGGTAACATCCACCACTTTTCCATTCTTTGTACACAGGGTCCTGCCCTTGTTGCCACAGGAATGTTATACTATCCAGTTTGTCAAGAAAAGCAGGGGAAATATAATTTGCCCTTAAGTAAGATACACCTATCAACATCCAAATTGACTTTTCCATTGGAAAGCAAATTAAATATTTTGCTCATTTAGGCTGATTAGAAAATGCCTTTTTGTTGTTGGGTTTTTTGTTTGTTTGTTTCTAGATAAAATTTTGCTAGAAGCAAACATGATGAAAACTCTGTTTAACTTGGAATTTACTTGTTTTCTGTTGGTGTTTTTTGTTTAAGACAGAGTTTAAAATCAAATTTCTTTTTCTTCCATACACCATATCTTGAAAAAAGTACATGTTTTAGCAAAATCGATTTTCTTTCTTAATTCACATAACATTATTTTTTTTTTTCATTTTCTGTTTAAAAAAAGAAAAATTGTAACCTTGCAGCAATTTTATTTTCCAGGAATGACAATTAAAACAAATTACCATAGGTTGTATTCTGCATTCTTTTTCATGAAAGTCCTTCATGCCATTGAGTTTAATTTTAAATTCAAACTGGTTAGTATGATTTCCAGGCTTGAGGATTACTGTCCTGAGCTAAGACTAGAAGAAAAATATATAATTTCAAACAAATTCACCTCATTATGGATTTTACTTTGGGGTTTTTTCTTGTCTTTTTAAAAAAGATTTTAAGATTGCCTATCCTTACTAGTTGTGTACCTGTTGTGAATATTCCTATTTCTAGCTGTTGAGGGAGAACATATTTCCACTTGAAAAACAACACTTTATAAATGCTATCAAATGGTATACTTGCTTATTAAATCAGTATCAATTCCCACTTAATTCATGGGCCAATTAATAAGCAACAAACGATGAATTATTCAATATTTCTTTGTTTTGTTTTATTCTTTCTGAAATATCCAGTTTGAGATACTTCAGTGGGGATTCCTTTTCAGATGTACTCATTTAAACAGAGTTGCCCAAAACAAGAAATCGGTTTTAAAGGTCTCCATTCCATCAACTCTACTCAAAGCACAAATACAGAAAATGTTTTGTTATTTGCGTAAGTTTAAGGGCCTTAGCAAACTACAAAGGATGCAGTTCTTTAGTAACCAATTTAAAAATACTATGTATTTCATCAATTGGATTTTTAATCACTTTTTGAGGGAAAATTGAGAGCTTTATACAGGGAGGAGCAACTTGTGGGCTGTAGTGTAACTCTCTTATAGCACTGCAGGCTGCTTGCTGCCTTCCTCCATTAGCCCAACAGCCAGTCCAGTTTAATTCAAGTGATATAACTCCAGAACTTACCTCTGCATTGAGAATGTTCAGGTAGCAGTAAATACACCTCTGGAGCTACTGCCAAATACCCACTGAACTCCATGGGAAGACTCCTGTTAATCACCATGGATGTTAGATTGGGTCCTGTGTTTCAAAGTGGAATTAAAGGGGCAAAGAAAGTTTTGTCCAGTGGTGTGCCAAACTTAAGCTATGTCCTAGCAGGCAATGTTTAATTTGGGGTTTGTGTTGTGTAAATTGCAGGTTTTGTCTCCTTGAATCCACTGTCAAGGTAGTAAAGCAAAGTATAAAGGGGGGTTAGAAATTAAAGCAATTGTTTTATTCTGCTCAGCTGAATAATTTTCTACTCCATTCAGTTTCAAGGGGAAGACACTCAAATGTTTCCTTTAAATCTGATGGACTTTTTTTTGTTTGTTCCAACCTTGCTGAATTTGTTTTAGGAAAATTACTGCACTGTGTTTAAATGTCAGTATGTATTCCTTCACTTCCAAGGCAAAGAAAGAAATTTCATGCCTCCATATTAGATTCATGAAATTATGCTCTTTTTTTGTGAGTGAAAATGGTTCATTTTTTGGGGGGTTAAAAACTGGCAAAACTGCACTGGCAAAGTGTTACTTTTTATTATGGTGTGGGTGTAAATCAAAAATAAAGGCATTTAACTTTAGATAGAACCTTCTTCATGACTCTTAAATAACTGTTTGTCCTCCTGAGACTTACAGATCTTAAATTATTAACAATTATTTTGACCCTTATCCATTAACTTAAATTTGTTGCATTGATGTGAATTAGTAATGAGTTGAAGGGGGCAGAGTTCAGACAGATGAAAGTGAGAGCAGGGCTTTAACCCAAACAGCAAGATATTCCTTATCTTCTCCCATTTTCTTTTTTATAGCAGTCTTGCTTTTCTTTCCCGTTTTGCAGTTTGCAAATTGTTTATGCCATGATCCATTGACTTGAAGGCTTTTGTAGGATTCTGGTAGAATAGCAAAGGAATTCTTACTGTTGTGTTTAATAAAGATGAATCAGATGTGCATCACATGGCTTGTTTCCAAATGACTGGTGAAACTTCAATTTTTCTGCTTATCTATGGTCTCTTCAATTTTATGGGGAAAAAAATGTTACTTTTGTCAATTTATGTCTTTCTGCAAAGATTTTTTGTTTGTTTTTTTTTTTTTTAAACCTTTAGATTCAATCAAGTTCTGCCCAGAAGGATGCAAGAAACTCTGTCTTTTCCTGTTTTCAGCTCAATGAAATGCTATTTTACAGCCCAAATAGCATATTTGGACTATGTGAGCCCTTTTCCTCTTCCTACTTGACAGATTTTTCAAATTACTGTAGGTTACTTGCTGGACCTCACATGCCTTTTTCTTCCGCCGTGAGGACCCATATTTATTTTCGGTGTGTTTAGTTTATCCTCACAAAGGCTTTGATTGTATTCTGAGCTGCCAGAAAAAAATCAAGCTGTAAGTTAGAAATCAGCTTAATACTCAGAAGAGACCATGAAAGGAGGAGTGAAGTTTCTGTTTCCCGGTGCATGAGAGATTGTAAATCTAAAGATCTGATCACAAGCACCTAGTTGATAAGATAGGAAAGAACCAGGACCTTAGTGTTACTGCTCTGAGTAAGCTGATGTCCGTTTTTGCCCCGAGAAAATTTCGTTCACATTTCCCTTTTAACTAACAGAAACTAATTAGCCAGGCCCAGCATTGTCAAGTGATTAAATAGAATGATGTGTAGATGTTAACTCCAATTACAATCCTAATGCTAGCTTTGTATCAAAAAAGGACATCCTCTCAACAAATCATCACTTTCTCAACAAAAGAAAAAAATCTGGTTCTATGTACTGTGTCTGTCTCCAAGAGCTAATTAACAGTAAAATCTCTGTAATGCAGGCAAAACATTTCATAGCTCTTTTGGACCCTGGCTTGGTATGACTTCAATAGAATTTCACAGCAGCTTTGAGTAGTTGTTGGGGAAGGGAAACCACTTTAATGCTTATGTTCGTTGCTTTTATGGTGCTCTGTTTTGTTGCTTGGAGGAAAGTGTTCCATATGACCTGCATTTTTTGGAATAATTATGGTTCTGGAGGGGAAGAGGATCTCTGTATAAAATAAGAGGGAAAATAAGATCTGTGAGTACAAACTAAGCTATGTTACTTGATGGGTAAAATACTCTTTAGAGATTTTTTTATATGGAGCTTTCTGGTGCTGTATCAGAACTGAGCAGTTGAAGAAACAGACTTATTTTTTATGAATCAAGACTAGAAAAACTGGCAGTTTCTGATCCTGTCTCTGCTGGTTGGATAGAGCTGTGATCTGTTTAGGACAGATTGATAGAGAAATCCCAGTTCTATGTGAGGACTTGCCTCTACTGAACTGGTTCTGAAGGCAGACCTTTACTGAGAGCACTTTTATTGTTGCAACAGCATTTCCCTGCCTGGAGCGTCGGGAGCTATACATTTGGAGTACTCCTGTGACATGAATGAAAGTCACTATGGTTATTTTGTTAGCTCCTCCACTTCTTACCTCTTCCACTTAGCAAGACTAGTTGTTTTAGGAAGGGGGTTAGGTGGGTTTTCCTTCTTACTTGCTGAACAGATAGAATGGTTCGGGTTGGAAGGGACCTTAAAGATCATCTAGTTCCAAACCCCCCTGCCATGGGCAGGGACATCTCCCATTAGACCAGATTGCTCAGTGCCTCATCCAACCTGTCCTTAAACACTTCTACGGTTGGGGCAAACTGTTCCAGTGCTTCACCACCCTCACATATAAGAATTACATCCATATATCTAAGCTAAATTTTCCCTCTTTCAGTTTGAGATCTGAATATGGGGAATAAATCTCTCATTGTTTTAAAGCTTCTGTTCTATACCATATTCAGAAAGATTTGTCTGGGATCAGTGAGGGTTTCTGCTTCATCTCAGAGTTGGCTGGTGTGATCTCGTAGTGTAGAAGGATCTGTTAGAGTCTGCTACTGTGGAGAGAAATAATCTTTTAAGGTCGAGAGAGTGAAAGAACTAATTCTCACACAATGCTGTTTAAAATCTGTTCTGTGGCTCCAGTAGTTTGAGGATCCTGTTGAGAGTGCAAAGGATAGAATAAGGTCAGAAAGCTGTTATTTCTAGTAGTTTGTCATACAAAGAGTGGAACGTGAGCGAAAAACTTGCAGTATCTTGAGACTGTTGATACTCATTAACCAAGTTTCTCAGCAGCTCTGCTTGTTAGATGGGTTTGGGTAATATTCATGATTGCTGAGTGGTTGTGCCAAGCAGAGAAATGCCACAGAGAGGTACTGAGGTTGCCTTATGGATAGAGGAGTGGCAGTCCTTACTGTCTCACTGGACATGTCCCAGCCTTTGTGCTTTCTTCTGCTGCTGAGATCTGAAGAACCATCAGTGCGGCACCCAGTCTTACAGAGCAAGCAAGCAGGTTTCTTGCAGAAACGTGCAGGGACTTGTATTTGGTCTGCTTAGCAGACAAAGTAGCATGAATAAAGTTTAGCATGAATAAATTCTTTGCTGGGATATCTCAGTAAAAGCTTTTTTTCAGTTTGGTATTTTTTGGGCTTTGCTTTGCTTTGCTACCACGGGTTGTGAAATGAATTTTCAAATGCATTTAAAATAAGAAAATTTGTTGTTTGGAAAGTGTGCTAGATTATTTTCACTGAAACTATAGGCAGAAAACATAAGAAGTGATTAGGTCAAACATGATAGGTCACTGTTGAAAGACAAGAAGCATTAGGAAATCTGAATTGAATTAGAATAGAAAACAACACACAGTGCCATTGCAGAGGTTTCTGTTCTTGTTTCTCATTAGGCTAAATAGACCTTGTGTTTTGTGTCTGTATTGGTTTGGCTACACAAATAATATACAATGCAGAAATAAAATTGTGCCATGAAGAAGTGACCTTATACTGTTGCTTTATGATACATCTGACTGCTGTCCAATGGCTTTCTTTCATGGCTAGAAATGAGGATTTAATTTAGATTTAATATTGTTATTAATTATCTATTATTAAATATACATTTGAGGAGCTTTAGGAATATGTAAGATGTAGAGTTTTTTAAGCCTCAGGAATTTTTATTAATAATTCATTAATATTTAACATATAATAAATCGGAACTAAACCTTGTGGTCTTACTTCCAAATCTACCTGTGTAATGTAGGATTTGTTGCTCTTTCATAATTAGAAAATTTACATGATAAATGTATTTGAGTTGAGAGTCCAGCCCAGACCTAATTCTCTTCATTCTGGCTTACTCAGTAACTTGTCAGGTGATAAAGGAGCTGCAATTGCAGCATAAAACGGGAAGCTCTTGGTTGGGTTTCTTTAGAGCAGTACATTTGCAGTACTGTGCTGGTGTTGTACGCATCTATACAGCTAAGTCTGCTTAATTAGATCTCTTCAGATCAAAGTTAGTGTGTCAAACCACATAAGTGGAGGCTGTGCTTGGGCTTGGGGTAGATTTACTCCTTTCTGGTATCTATCAAGTAATCTTACAAGAACTTCCCCCCATGCATGCTTTTCATTGCCTATTTCACACCAGATAAATATTTGCTGAAATGATGGAGAGTAAACACTAGATGCAGATGAGAATATGCATTTGAAGTCTGCAGTTGGCATTACCTGTTTTTTGGTTTACATACAAAAACGTATGTTCTGCTTCTCAGTTAATTTGCAACAGTTTTTCCAGCATTGGATCAAAAATAGTGAATAACTTGTTAATGATGATAGGATAGTTGACAGTGAATCTTTTTCATTTGTTTTTGCAGAAATGGAAATACTGGTTTTCAATTATTATTTGACCAGTGTGTAGCCAGCAGACACAATGGTAAACTAATTAATCAAACTATAGAATTGAAGGAATTTACAAGCTTCTGTCCTTTGGTGCTATGTGTGAAAAGTTGTGCTGCAGCACTTACCAGAGGTGGAAACATTGCCACAAATACCAGCAGCTGTGCAGGAAGAGAGCATTAAAAAATTAAGCCATCAGACCAAATTCTTTAATTTTACTATAATTTTTCTCCATGTTGTAAAGTGGAATAGCAGGGTGGGAAAATGTCATACAAATTATCTGTACCTTTGGATAGTAGTTTCAAATAACTACATTCAAATTTTAGTAGGAAAGGGGGACTAATACTAAATTATTTTCCTATGCCATGCCCTCTCTCTGTTAGTTCAGCTTCCTTTACATCTCTTTTCTACCTTGTTACAGTGGTAGTGCATAGAGTTGAACAAGAAGGTAAACCCTGTTCCTTCAGAGAGTCTGTTTTTTCAGGACTGTGTGTTAGAGAGACTTTAGAGAAGAGCCAGCAGGAATAGTACATTGTGCCTTGAAGTGAAGAAGTTTGGGAACTCAAATGCGAAAGCTTATTTTGGCTGAAAGTGAAAGAGCTGGATTATCCTCTAAAAGTAAACAAGTAAGGAGCAAAAGTTTGGTTAAGGATGGCACTAGTCTAGCAGAGTGAAAAGGAGGGCAGGGTGTCTATCTGTGAGGTAATGAAATGGATGAAATCTGAAAGGCATTCAGAGAGCAAAATGCCAGTGCATTTCTAGTGAGGGTTATTAATCCCTGAAATTATTTTTCCTGGTAGTGTTCTCTTCTCCAGGCATGATGAGTTTGGACTGAGCCTGGAGGCTGTGCTGTACAGATACTTGGGGCAGAGGATTGTCCTGGTTCCCCCTGTCATTGCTTACAGTGTGACGTAGGATTTCCATGTCCGTGACAATAGTTTCGAATTACAGTCAGCCCTTGGCTCATGCTCTTGGATTAGGGCCTCCTTTGAATTTTGATTCCTAGTACTGAGTTGGACACAGACATGCAAATCTAGCTGCCAAATCCTGGGCTTTGGTTCCTGTCAGCTGTGATGAGGCACAGAGGGAGAACTACACGTGATTTTACACAAGATTTGTTACACTGGCATATTCTTGTTCATCAGCAGTCTTTTTCTACGAGAGACGAGAAACTCATTCAGATCTTATCTGTACTTTCGTCAGAAAACTTTGCACTTTTTTTCAATCTGATGTAAATTTTTAATGACACCATCTTCACATGCTGGTGAACAAGCTCTTTTGTAGACATATTGGCTGTTTAATCAATAGAAGATAATGTAGAAACTCATTTCTGTAGTTATCTGGGATTGAGCAATTAATGAAACAGGCAAGGAAAGATTGTGGGATAGTGTGAAAAACAAGTGCTGGCTGGTTCTGATTGAACATTTCTTTGGCAAAGGGTTGTGAAGAGGTAACTATATTTGCATGTTGTGGTTCATCTCTCAGCAGATCTGGTAGTCTCATAGTGAAGAGTTGTCATTTATGCAGAACTCTGAGAACAAATACCACCTCACCATCATGATGAAGGCCAAGCTTTGGTTAAACATGGTCCAGTCATGATGTAATCCCTGATTTGTCAATGATATGAAGTTTTTCTTGTAACACCTGAAGGAAAATTGTGTGAAATGCAATCAACCTTTTAAATAATCAGTGTGAACTGTTTCCTCAAACAATTTGTCTTAGGCTCCTAATACTCTTCCTCTGACATAACATGTCCTTTGGAAACACAGGGCATCAATGCAATACACGAGTGTGTTGCTTGCCTCTTAAAATACTCACTTGCATTTTCATTACACATTCTTATTGTACTTACTGTTCCATTTTAACTCATAGTTGTCTACCTGTAGTAAACCTAATGATGTTTATATATGTCGCTGAAATCAAGTAGCACAGAAGCTTAGAAGGGAGCTCCTTAGAAGGAGCTGTAAAGCACCCTAACATGAGTGAAAAGAAGAGGTGACAGTGGAAAAGCAGAAAAACAAAAGGACAGAGGATGTGTTTTCAAGTTTGTTGCCATTTCTTTTGCTCCAGTTAATGCTGTTAAGATTCGGCCAGGTTAGAATCTGTAGGTTTGATGTCATTGTAAATCATGCTGAAGAGGAGATAAGACACTGCAATGCCTGCTTTTGGCAACATAGCGTGTTAATCTGAAAATAATGCCAGGAGCATGGACCGGGATATACAGATCCCGTAGGGTGGTTGGTCAGCGCAAAGAAACTGCGATGTCCTGGTACACTGGAGGGAAGAGGACTAATTCCAGTCAGCCAGTTCACCAACATGGCAGTGGCCAAACCAGTCTCTCTAAATTCCTAGTAGGCTTGAATCAGTCTTCAGGATATTTTCAGGTTATGTGAGTGGGCTCTGTATCAGTGGGCCTGGCTTTGCTTTGCTTGCTTGAATAACCTTCCCAAAGAAATTGTGTAAATTTCAGAAGTAAATTATATCTTTCCCTGCCCCTCATGGTCTGATGGAGGGGAAAAAAGACAAGGTAAAAAGTAATCCTGCCTTAAAATGGACCACTAGTTGTTAATATGTGTAATCTCAATGACAGTAAGGATAGGAGACAAAGAACAGATTGAAGAGATAATATCCTTGTTTTAAAAGAGTCTCGTTTCTGGTAGAAATGCTTTTCCCTCCCTTGTGGCAGTGATATCCTCTGCTTGTGATTAACTTGGATGCAGGCTAAGTTCAGTGCTGTCTGACCACTTTAGCTTTGGGTGAGCTCTCTGTACTTTGATTTCCTGGGTCAACCAGTGGATCAGGCTACAAACTCCAAACTTCGTGGTGTTTGAGTCACCTTTTCATCAATGGATTTTTAAAATAAGGGAGCACTTTCCAGAAAAATTCCAGTAAGAAAAAGGGTACCCTTAAGACAGCAAGACAAAACCTGGAGCTCTAGCAATATGTTTGTGTGTACTCTCTCAAGGTTTCATCAGCCTTTTTGTGCTGTTGGTGACTTAAATATTCCAAATACATATATTTTTGAAGTGGGATGAGAAGCAATCATTCTCTCCCTTACAACAGAGGCAGGGGAAAAAAAAATTGTCAGAGCCTTCTTTCCCCTCGTTTTCTTGAGCCCTAAAGAGCTTCAAAAGCTGCTGAGACCTAAAAGCCACAGAAGTCAGCATCTGTCAGACATACACTGTCTGACAGAAAGGCTGGGGACACAGGGAAAGGAAGGGGGTTGTGGCTGAAAAAGGAACAGGATCTTTAAGCTGGAATCACCATTTCCCCAGATGCTTGGCCCGCTCTGTTCTGCAATTTGAGCAGCTGTTGAAAGATGAGTTTTTTAACATTTGGAAGCTGCACAGATAAAGCAGAATCTTCAATAAGTTCAGTAATGTTCTATCATACAGAAATTTGGGAGAAGGAAGAGCTGGTTTAGTAAATGATCATTTTCCTTTATGTGGGCCATACTGTACTGCAAAATAATCATCATAAAACAGCTGTTGGAGAGTGTAGGTTACCCTGAGCAGTACCCTCAGCATAGACAAAAGCTGCTTTTCCAATCAAGTCACATCTGTGACTATCGAGATGGTAGGAGGTTGCTGTGTACACAAACACACAAAAAATCAGCAGCAGAGCGAGAATAGCTGATGAGGATGATACTCACAAAGGCTGGTTTCCCTGGGCTTGCTTTGCAGACAGTGAAGTGGAAGAGATTCCTTGAGGTTGCTGTGGAATGGAGGAGAGGAGTGAAAGTGGGTGAGTTCAGAGCTTCTAAGCTGAACTTTTCTTTTTGGAATGGCCTCTAGGGGAAGTGCTGGCAGTGGGATGATGACTAGAATTAAGAAGAGTTGTAAGATACTCCACAGTTTCTCTCTGCTTCACTTGGCAATTTAAAAACTGCTGGGAGATGACTGATAAGTTATGGATATGGAAGAATTTTTCAGCATATTATTGTATAGGAGATAATCCTGTATAAGGATGTCAGAAAAAGAATATCAGTTTTATGTGAGGGGTTTTTTTTCCCAATAATCAAATGTGATTTTCTAATGATTCATATAATTGTGTAAGATTTTTAGACAGTATGCTACCTATATAAAATAATAGCGATAAATCCATAAGCAGCATCAGGCATACCCAAAGAAATTCCTTATACCCTGCTCTTTATCTACCTTGGATTTTCATCAATATTTATGAGCACTGGCTGCATTTATTCCCTGCTATGCTCCACAAAAATCACTTCTGCATATTTAGAACTCAAATGATGAGTAGCTAAAATGTATGTTGAAGTTAACAGCACTGTGACCATTACTAGCACTCTAATAAATGTCTTAAATGATATATTTATAAATACATTTATGCCAGTGCAGAATGAAGTGTTATTATGTTGAAGTGTTACTATTTTGATTCCAACTTTGAAGGGAAGATTTTCAGTTGTACTTACGTATGAATGTATGTCATACATGAATAATATATGGGTGGGTATTTACAAACACATCCTACTAGAAGTCCTCTATGCACTCGAATCTCAAACATAGGTCCAAAAGATGCTTTAGTGCCACCACTTGTTAAAAAAACCTCAGCTGAAACCCATGTGAGCTCTAATTACAGAAAAAATGATTGATGTGATAAAAAACTTCAGGATCAGGAACATAATGTGACATGTCTGTTCTTATTAGTTTCTCATGTCCTGTTTTGTTTTCAGAGAATCCCAGAAATAACCTTAAGGATCATTTTGTTCCAATCCCCTGCCACAGGCAGGGACACCTTCCATGAGGTGCTCAGATTTCCATCCAACCCGGCCTTGAACCCTTCCAGGGATAGGGCAGCCACAGCCTCTCTGGGCAAGCTGAGCCAGTGCCTCACCACCCTCAAAGGAAAGAACTTCTTCCATAAATCTAACCTAAATTTCCCCTCTTTCAGTTTAGGTGTTTGGGGTTTTTTCTCCTTTGCCAGTGTCAAGTGCTGTTTGGGGTTTTTTCTCCTTTGCCAGTGTCAAGTGCTGAACTGACTGTTCCCTCATGTGCAGGGACTTGTTCCCCTTGGAGAGGTGGTCCAGCAGAGGCTGGGGCTCTCATTAATGTGCAGAATTTGTTTTCATTAAGGAGAAACATAAAGTCATAAAAACTGCAGAGAAAGGAATCCAGGATAGAATGTCAGTCTTGGTCCCCAAATACAGTCCTTGAAGGTTCCCTGCTGTGAAATACTCCTGGAGTGGAGCTTGTGAAAGCACATGCTTGTTGGCCCATATCATTCGAAGCTGGAACAGGAAAGAGTCTAGAGGTCACAACCACTTAGAGAAAATATCTACTCTGTGCTCTTTAAATCTTCTCAACAATTACTCTCAGGAAAGACTAGCATTCCAAAAAAGCAGTCAAAAGAGGTGGGTATAATACTAGAGATCAATGCATTTGCAACAGAAAGATGATTATTTGTGAAGAAAAGTAAAAATGAATGCCATGAGATAGAGAAATTCCTCTTGCATCTCCTTAAGGGTAGACAATCCACCTATGCTGTCTACAGGTGTAGTCATGTATGGGTTTGGATATTTCTTATGCTGAATAGCTCAATTTCAGAAGACACTTAACTGGAACTGAAGTGAATTACAAGCACTTTCCACCAGAGGTAGTAGGTAAGTGTTAAAAAAAGTTACAGAAGGAAGAGCACCATATTCAAACAGTTTTTCTCATTTTTTTTTTTAATACTTCCGAACATTCATTCATATTCTCTATTCTTTATGGTTTGACCCAGCTTCCACTGAATGTTTTGGCTACTTACTGATTTAATATGGGCACTACCAGTATTTCTCAAGTGATGTAACATGCTCTGTGGTACTTCTGGATCTGACAGTGAATGGATAGCAAACAGTGCCACCAAAGTAGTTTGTTTCTATTTGAGAAAAGCATTTTTTCTTGATTAATTATTTCACGTGCACCAACATGATGAGCAGAGAAGCAGGCAAAATTGACTGATTCTAACCAGAATTCTTTATGCAGAGGGAAATTCTTTGAGCTAACTTTGATAGTTTTGGTTTCAGAGCAGTCCAGCAGCCCCTGTAGTCATTACAGCTCTAGTTTCCTTTGTTACTCTCTCCAAAAAAGTTGGCAAATATGACAAGTTTATCAAGATGATTGGTCTTCATGAACTGACTTCATCTGTGAGTCCAGTCTAGTGGGTTTAACTGGCTTTGTGTCACAGACAAATCAATCTACTTTATATGGGGCCTGACTTGGCATATTTTAAAAAGAATGCTAATCTGTTTGCTTAAAGGACAGGCCTCAAAACAGAGTCACCGCGCAAGATCTTAAGAATAGCATTCCTTTTTTAAATTGAGGCAGGAAAGAAAAATCTCAGCCTAAAAATAACAGGGAGTGCGAGAGTTGTTATTTGGGCTTTTATGTTTTACAGGAGAGAAACCCATAAAAAGCTGTAATTCCAGAGATTTCAGTAGTCTTTCCCAGTCGGCTCTTAACAGGGAGTTAAAATGGAGAGTCCTTGGTAATTTATAGTGAAAACTAACAGTGGTTGTTCTGAATTATGCCATTCAAATTTAAAACTAGTTTTAAACAAATCCATTTTGCACGATGTGTGCTTAATGACAATAAGATGGCATAAATCTATAATCAATACATATTAATGTATTTTTCCTTTATCCTACTTTATTTTTCTGAGTGAAATGGGGACTCCTACCTACTTAAAAAGAAAAAGGCATGACTAAGAGGTACAATTTAAGGAATGCACGTAATATATTTGTTTGTGTCTTGTTGGTGTTATATTTTCAGTAAACAAAAACGTGTGGACAAAATATGTGTAAACCTTCAGTAAATGATGTCAAAATATGTGAAACATTTTGCTATATTCTAACAGCACATCTTGGCTGGTGATATGCTAGAGGAGGAAGGTGTGTGCATGTCACTTAGAGACGGCAAGTGTCAGTTCTGTACATGTTGTTCTCATTTGGCAAAAACGGTGAAAAATCTCTAGGCATCCAGGTAACTTGATTATAGTGATCTAGAAATGTCCTTAAAATGGTTGCTTGAGGAAGGCTTTCATATGGGAACTAGTGTGGGTAAGGAAAAAGCAATTTTGACAATAGATATCTGTTTGTCCACATTAGCCTTGGCCAAAATCAAAGCTGTGTTTTATGTTTAGTGATGTTTAATTGCTCAGTGGACCCAGACATAGACTGCAACTCTGAGGTCATTTTGCATATTGAAAATCTGTGGCTAGTTGACAGTTTGCCCACCTCTGGATTAGATTGAAATGAGTAGTAATCGTGTAACTGGGAGATCAGTTGTCAGTTAAAAGTTGTGTTAACATTAGATAAAAACTCCTAATCTGTACATAAATAGTGACGTTTATCAGTATTCAAATGCCCTCAGATCAGGTGGAGGGAGGGTAAGGGAGCCTTGTTCTTGAAAAAAAAAAAGTAAAAAGAAAGCAAAGCATGTCTTGATGTGAATAACATTAGATGAGTCCTTCCCACCCTAGGGAGCTGCATTTCATGAACACCAGTCACTCTGGAAGTTGTGGTTGTAGATCTCAGGATGTGCTTCACAGCAGAGAGAAGCTATTAAAATATACATAAATTTTCTTCCCTGTCTGGTTGTTTATCTTGTATGTTTTAAATACTCAGATTATCGTCCCAGGATTAGCAGAATCCATCAGATCTCTGAAAGGGCAGCTTCAAAGTCAGTTGAACCTGCCTCTGATGGAAGGGGTGAGGAATGCAGAATGTACAAATCATCCATGAGGAAAAAATAATACCTCGATAACAAAGATTTACAAGAAGGAACTACTTAGCAAATACTCAAAGTTGTGATGAATCCTGTTTGGATATATAGATAAAAACTCAAAGGAGAAAAGGTTGAGATAGGAACTTAAAGGCCTTTAACAGTTTGGCTTCAAAGCTCAGTTTCTCTGCATCCCATACTAGGTGGGTTAATGCCAAAGATACAGAAACAGGTGTTCTTTGTCAGCTTTACTCTGTGGACCACAACTCAATTTCCTTTCCCCCTTCTGCTGAATTCTCGTGTCAAAAGTGTGAGGTAGTGTACTCATCTAAATCAATAATTAGGCTTTAATACCTGTCTCGAGGCACCATGGGAATTGCAGATGTTCTGATGTTTTGGAGTGGACAGAATGATATGAGCCCCACTGTTGAGCATCCTTGTCTGTCTTGGAATACTAACTTTGAATGCAATCTCAGTTTTGATGTTTGGGAGTGGGTGTTATATATTTCTAAATATGAACACACAGTACACATTGAAAAAGAAATAGATATTATTCATTTCTTGTAAAGGAATATTTGAATCTTACTTTCAACTTTTAGTCACAGATACACAGTTTCTAGTTTAAGAGGCAAGATTTTCAGGTGGTGTGATTCCCCACCCCCACCCCGCAGTCTCCCCTGCTGTTGCCTTTTCCAGTTATTAATTGGATGTTCTGTCTTCAGCTGAGAGAGGTGTGGGGGATAGCAAATTAACTATAGGCAGTTGAATTATGATTCTTGGCCATATTTCTTGGACTGCTAAGTCTGTTTTGATGAGCATAAAAGTCCAGAAACACCTAGCAGAGATTGTTTCCATACTCAGGAGTAGATTTTTCAGTGTGTAAAGGAAAACACTGGCTGTATCAGGAGTTTCTTGTTGGTGGGTTAGTGGTGGAGCTCTAAGAAATGTGAGGTAAGATCGACTTTTGTCTGTCTGTTAATTATGCTGAACAGGCAGGACTGGCATAGAGCTACCACTCCCTGCTTGAATTTAGCTTTTCTGAGCCCTCTCAGGCGTCCATGCTTTTAAAAATGACTCTTAACAGGATGGGGATTTTTGGTGGGGAATTGCAGGCACTGAGGTAGTTGTGAGACAGTAATGTAACAAAAATGTAAGTGGATTAAGCCCTTAATGCCATGAAAGAGAAGGAGATTTGTGTGTCCAGCTGTCTGTGAAGCCGAACTGTTGGTTAGGTACATATGCAAAAAAGGATTGGATTAAAAAAAACAAAATGGGAGAAAGTTTCGTGCCTTCAGCAACATTTCTGATCACTGCCACCTTGCAGGGACCCGTGTTGAACAGCTTTACCAAGCAGAAAGGTAAATAGCTTGTTAATGAAATTAGGCAGGGTGTTAAATGTAATGCTTTCCTGCTTGCACTGCAAGCATGAAAATAGGGGAGAAATGATGCAGAAGAACTGACAATAGCAGCAGAAGAGAAAAAGCAAACTCAGCCTAACGAACATAAGTAAAAATGCTGTAGGTGACACCCCAGAAAACCAGCCTTAGTAAATACTCTGTGTGTGGTTGGAAACAGTGGTGGTGTGCACTGGTGGTACCAGGAAGCTATGATGGCAGAGACTTGTCATTTGGTCCTGGAACAAAGAACTCTCAGGGCTGTTGCCTTTGGGGCTTAGCCCAGCAGCAGAGGGAGGAGAAGCTGCTCAGTGTGCAGTCACATCCATTCAGGGCTGGGATGTTTGGGTCTGAAAGAATTTTGATGCAAGGGCAGTGGACTTGAGAGTGAAAGCGACTGATCACTATCTGAATGGAAAATGGAATTTTTTTCTGCATTTTACATACTTATTTAGCATTTAAATATGTTTATTCCTTTCATGCTTCTTTTAAAGCTTGCTTAATAGTGTGTTTAAGTGGCACCTCCTGAAAATTCAGGTTTAATATTCAATTACAGCATATTTCGCATTAAAGACTAAAATGCTTGTTTGGTGAAATTATTGAAAATTATTTACTTTTTTCAATTCTCTACTAAAAATGATGAGATCATTGTTTGAAAGTCAGTGGGAGTTGACATGATGGATCATAAAGAACCATTTTCAGCCCCCCCCTTGTACTCTATAAAAATAAAAGGGCTGCAAGGAATGTGTAACTTCCTTTTTTTTTCTTCACTAGTTATTATGTCTCCTTTGAAACCATTTTCTTGTTATGGTCTATCATGTAAATATTATTTGGACCATTTTTAGTGTACACAGAACCATAAAACTAATTATTTGCTTTGACAACCATTATGTTAGTTATTCATATGCACTTTAAAGTCAAGTTCTCCTGCCCATTTTGTCAGTCTGTGGTTCAGTGATGTTTTTTAAAAATTATATCATGGAATCAGTTGGGTTGGAAAAGACCTCAGAGATCATCAAGTCCAACCCTTGATCCAACCCTGACATGGTTCCCAGACCATGGCACTGATTCCACATCCAGTCTCATCTTAAAAACATCCAGGGACAGTGAATCCACCATCTCCCTGGGCAGCCCATTCCAGTGGCTGATCACTCTCTCTGTAAAAAATTTTCTCCTGATATCCAACCTTAAACCTCCCCTTGCACAGCTTAAGGCCATGTCTTACTGATAGTTGCCTGGGAGAAGAGACCAACCCCCACCTGGCTACAACCTCCTTTCAGGGAGTTGTAGAGAACGATGAGGTCTCCCCTGAACCTCCTCTTCTCCAGGCTAAACAACCCCAGCTCCCTCAGCCTCTCCTCATAGGGCTTGTGTTCAAGTCCCTTCACCAGCCTGGTTGCTCTTCTCTGCACCTGCTCCAGCACCTCCATGTCCTTCCTGAACTGAGGGGCCCAGAACTGGACACAGCACTCAAGGTGGGGCCTCACCAGCACTGAGCAGAGGGGCAGAATCACTTCCCTGGGCCTGTTGGCCACACTGTTCCTGATACAGGCCAGGATCCACTGGCCTTCTTGGCCATCAGTCTTTTGGTTTGGGATTTGATTGTGCTGAAAAGCCACAGCAAAACCGGGTGGGTGCAATCATAACCCCTGACCATAGTGTTTCTGTGTAGCAGTGATGAACCAGGAGTCCAAAGAGAGTGAGTGGTTCGCCGATGGATTATGTTGTTCAAGTATAAATATCCCTTACTTGAGGAAGGTGTACAAGTACAATGCAACCATTTTTTATTAGTTTTCCCCTAAATTCACAATCCTGTGAGTTAATGTAGATGGAGCCAAAGAGTCAGTGTAATTAAAACTCTTGCAGGAAAATGCACATACCTGTATCCTCATTTTGCCATTGCAGATTTGCATTTGCCATCGAAGTGCATGTTGTATTTCCTTGTCCACACGACTCCTCACATGTGCATGGTGGTTTGAAAAATGAGTTGAATTGGTATATTGATTAAAAACAAGCAGTCATACCGTATATATTAATGTGTTTGCTCTGAATTCCCGTTTGGACTGGAATTCTGGTCATAAAGCAATAAGTTTTCCAGGTGATTGTGTTTTATGTACCCAACCATTCTTTGGTCTCTCACCCTACTTAAAAATAAAATCTCTGATTCTGATTGCTAGAACCCCTCTGATTGCTGCGGGAGTTATCGGTGGCCTCTTCATCATCGTCATTGTGGGCCTGACATTTGCCGTGTATGTTCGGCGCAAAAGCATTAAAAAGAAGAGAGCACTGCGAAGATTCCTGGAGACCGAGGTGAGAGGGTGCTGCTTCTCACAGATTGTTTGAAAAGATATGCAGGTCTGTTCTGCTTTTTTATTAAAGATGCAGAGGTCTTCAATCCAGTTACCAGTGAGATCTGTAAAAATCCTTTTGCTAACTTGTGCAGACTAAACTAATGGAAAGAAGGAAGCTATTTCAAGATTCTAGTTTTCTGTACATATATAGATTTGTGGCTTCTGAAGACCAAAAGAAGTTCCCCTTGATCACAAAGGCATATTCCACCACATTTCTGAACTCTGATTCTGCTCTCAGCTGAACATCTATCCCAGTTGATCAGTACATTCAGCAGCTCTCATGCTTAAATAGTACAGGTTCTCATTCAGTGTCTACTTAGGTCAACTTTTAAGACTAAAAGTAAGTTCCTTCAGCAAGTTCTGGTACAAACTTAAGCTCATCAGGAATACTTAAATGCAGAGGTTGTCACTTACTGTTGTTCCCAGTGCTTGCAATGCTTTTGTGGTCAAGATTTTGTCGAAGTCTGTAGTCATGATCAGTAATAATAATATATTTTTATTAAAGCAGGATACTTCCTGGAGCTTAATCAGTTGAAGTTCACAGTTCTACTGGCAAAAATATGTCGTGGAGCTATAGCAGAGTGCTGTAATCACTTCATCCTGCTCTTTGAAACATCTGTAGCGGAAGGGCAATCTAGGAAGTATATTTAAACATAACATTAAATTGTTATCTGTCAGCTACAGGAAAGGTGATTAATGCCAGTCTGCTCAGACCTTGGGACACTTCACAAATTATAGTATTTTTAAATTAGTGTCCCCCTTTGTAAGAAAATAGAGCTTGGGAATACTGTTAGCTAGCGAATCTTGAGTAAAGCTTTATTAACAAGGCTGTTTTCAGTTCTGTTGCAAAGGTCCTTCTCCCACTCATCTCTGTGATAGAGCCTGGGAGTAAACGATTTATGCATCCCCAGTCTGTTTGCACAAGTATCTTTATGCTTGGCTAGAATTTGTATTGCTTGGTAAATACTGTTCAGCTGTATAAAAAGCTTAACAATATTCAGTGCCTTTAGATATAAATCTTGCCATTGTATCAGCTCCTACTTAAGCATAAATTATTTTAAGCAGGTAGTTCTCATTGCATTTGGGAAACATTGACTTTGAAATCCAGCTATCATTATCCATTTTGTCAGATAAAAACTGTGACTGACAATAGTCCTGAGGGACCAAAGGCTTCTACTGAACATGTGGGGAAGCTGTTGTCTTGGCTTAGAAACTGAAGATTAAATCAGGAGCAGGCTGAGATAAACACACAAGCAACACAGCTTCATCTGAAGTCTCTCTTTCTAGCTGGAGGCTTTAATAGACCTATTCTTTATGTAGATCATTCTCCATAAAACTCTATGAGCCTTTTTTACATCTCCACAACACATCTCCACTTCTCCCTGCCATACCTGTGTTGGTGGGTTGTGGCACAAAAGCTCTTTTTGTCCTTCACAAACTGAAAATATGGAAGTATGCTGCCAACCTGCCTAATTTTCTTTTACAGTAAACCTTTCTTTTATGGTATAAGTACTGGACATCTAAAGTGGAAAGGAGGAGGAAAGAGAAATCACTCTAAAATAAAGTGCAGCTTGCAGATTATTTCTATGATAACCAAACAGCAACAAGTCAGGTTATGTTGTGTTTTCTTACCCCATTTAGCCTTGTAAACAGGCAGCTTTGAAATGCTGCAGTGTTCCAAAACAGATTGAATAGAAGTAGCCCTGAATAATTTTCCTCATCCTGTAAAGGAAAAGGCTGGTTTTCATTGTTTGGAGTATTGTCCTTTTCATGTATTTTTAATTTATTTTTAAAGAAGCATTGTTTTTCTGGCAGAGAGGGTATAACACTGAGATCTGAGACCATTTCTAACTGAATGTGCCATTGTGGCTCACTTACAAAGTTCCTTGGGACATCTTGAACAAATGGTTTAATTGCAGTAAATTCGTGACTGTTATAAATGAGTAGTCTGCTATAAGGCATTTTCTCTTTAAAAGTGTCCTCCTCTGTGGTAAAACAGAAGTTAAAAAAAATTGTCCCTTACCGAAAACAGAATAAGAATGTGATGAGCCGTTAAGTCAGGTCTATTAAAAAGAAATATGGTCAACTTAACAGACACTAAAATGGGAAAAAATAAGATGTGGTGCATTGATAATAAATGCTATATTTCTGTCATGTAGAAAATATTTATACTGCCTCCATTAGCAAAAGTCCTTGGGTGTGTTATTGTGACACCAATTCAATTTCTAGTTCATAATTCCATCATGCGATTTCTGGTGGAAATTATTACATGTTGACTGAGGACTTGCTTTATCAGGTCTCTTGGTTTTGTAGCATTGCTCGTTTGCTTTTGAAGGTGAGAAACCCCTCCACAAGTTGGCAGGTCAGTGGCCAACAGATCCCCACCACTGTCTTGTGCCAGCCTTTACTTGGATTGGTTGTTTTCAATATAAGCTTCTGATGGGTCTTCACATTTACAAATATTTAGGATTGTTGGCTTTTCCTTCATAGCTTGTGGAACCCTTGACTCCAAGTGGCACAGCACCCAACCAAGCCCAGCTTCGAATCCTGAAGGAAACTGAGCTGAAGAGAGTTAAGGTTCTTGGCTCTGGAGCTTTTGGAACTGTATACAAGGTAAGAGCCTTAATTATAGAGCAAAGAGTTCCCTCATTTAACTTTGGAACAGTCACATTCTGCATTGCAGTGAAGCACCCCATCCCATGGATGGGTTCATGAGTCCTACATACCTGGGATTGAAAGGATACTGGATTTATGTGGGAGGAGCACATCTTCACACTCAAATGTTGACTTCACTTTTAATCAGGCATGCAAATATTATTTCTTGGTGAGCAAAGGCGTCAGCCACAATCATTCTTTGTGCAAGAGGGCTACAGAGGCTAGGCTGTCTGGCTGTTAAAGTGCAGTATGGAAGTTTGTCATTCTGTTCGTACAAAATGGCTTTGGAAAGCTAAACTTTGCCTTTCGTTTCACAAGTGTCACGCAGCTCTTGTAATAGTAATAATACTTTGTAAAATGATGTCACTAGCTAAACTCTAATGCTTCTTGCTTCTTCCATTTAAATAGAAAAGATGAGTTATGCAAATGCACCCTTTAACCAGGATGTGAGCACAGAACCCACAAGGGAAAAGTGCTTCTGTTAGAGATTTATTTATTTTTTAAGATCTGTTAGTGGTGTCCAGTTCTCAGAGGCATGAAGTCGGGTTTAATGGCCAAGTCAAACCAATTACCCAACCCTTTGGGAGCAACCCACACAAGCCAAATCAATGTGGTATGTCAGAGCGCTGGTGGAGGACAGACACTCATCTGTCTTCAAACTGGAAGGAAGCACAGACCAGGTCACTGTAACTACAAGCTCAGTGGGAAAAGATTTATGAATAATCAGTTTAGATGATAATAGATGTGGGTACCTTGAGGCTGACAAGAACACAGCAATAGTCAAGAAGGATGGAAAAGTAGCCAAGACATACACAATTTGTGAATTTTAATTTTAAAATTTTCTTTTTAGCCATTTGAGCTTTTAATTGTCAGGTATCAATTAGAGAAATAGTCCCTGAATGTTTCACTGTAAATATATTGTTCTCAGGGGGTCCTGTTCCTGCATGATATTATGACCTGGTGATACTCAGTTTTGAGACTTTCCTGATAGCTTCAGAGTTGAGCATCAGAATGCAGACAGAAAATCCAGATTTTTGTTCAATTTTTTCTGAATCAGTAGTCAGTGGAAAAAGTACATCGCTGACAATGCTGCCATTACTCTTTAGAAACCTTCTTTTGGAAGGAAAATCAAAGGGGCTTGGTGAGGATGTTCGCTGATACAGCATGGTTCATTTTGCATCAGGGTTTACTTTTGGTGCAAGAAGTAGTTTTATGGGACTTGTATTATTTTTATAGCTTTGTGTATTCTCAGTTCTGAGGTTCATAACTGATCTGCATAATGGGCCAGAATGCATCAAAAAGAACTGTAACTCTAAACCAAGTTTCTATGATTCTTGTCTTATTAGTCATCTCTCACCTTTTCTTCCTTTTCTAGGGTATCTGGGTCCCTGAGGGGGAGACAGTCAAGATTCCTGTAGCCATTAAGATCCTTAATGAGACCACTGGTCCGAAAGCCAATGTGGAGTTTATGGATGTAAGTAAGACATGATCAGTGTCTTGGAGTTTGGCCAGGGTTGGTGGGTGGTGTCATTCTGTAGTCCATGGAGAGTTATAAAGAGGAATTCCTGCCAGTTTTCTTTCCTTATATTTAAATACCAGAAGGAGGCTTTTACACAGGACCTGTAAGGGCTGGGTTTTTATTCCAAATTTCATGGACCCTCAGATATTTGGAGCTTTCTTATAAATAGTTTTCTGGTCAGTGTAAGGCTGAAACTCCTCTGTCTCATGTGCCACATATTGTATCTTCCAGTAACAGAAAAGCTAGAGACGAGAGAAAAGGAGTTGTGGGGGAGCGTCTTGCCATGCATGCAAGTATCTACTTGCACAGAACTCAATGGGAACATAAATTTATCTCAACTCTCTCCTGCTTCACTGTTCTGAGAACTAAGCACCGGGAGTATGAGAACTGTGAGCAGCAACAAAGCATAACAGGGAGGGGGGGTAAAAACCTAAAATATGCTGGATTTGAAAGCCCTTTTTCTTTACTAATCTGAAATACCATTAATGAGAGGTCAAGATCATGATTTCCATGAATGTTCTATGATCACAGTGACTATGTACTCAGTTTTTAGCTCTGTGTCAAGATCAAGCCTCATTGACACCATGAACATCTATATGCTATTCAGTGACAATTTTTTGACAAGTCACAGAAAGTTGTGCTTTTTTGTAAATCCCTCTTGTGAACTTGAAAATTATATAGGACTTTTAAGTCTTGCAGATCTGCTCAGTGTATAGACCTAATTGGGTTAGCATTAAAGAGACTGTAATCCACAAGGAGAATATACAGTTATGGATTTAGCTGTTTCATGTGTGAGTTCTTAGGCAGTTGAAGGAAGGGATTTCCTGTGCTTTTTACAGAGCACTGCGCGTTTTTGTTGATTGTATTCAGTAATCATTGCGCACAATAATAAAAAAAGGCTGTTTCAGCTCTGTTTAAAAGCAATGAATTGCACTGAAGGGATAATTAGTATCAGCAGTCAGTGATGTAGGTTCCAGCCTGAAGGTGAGGGAATTGTTATTACTATATGAAAGCCAGTGGAACTGAGCAACTTGCACCAGCTGAGTCTGATCTGATAGAGAAGTAATAGTAATATCTCCTGCTCTGATGCTGATTAACCTTGAAGCGCTCTACAAAGAAAACATAAGGTTAAAAGGCAAATTTGCCTGTCTGAGGCTTCATAGTTTAGCTTGTTCAGCTGACTTAGTTCACTGGACCACAGTTCCCTCCAGTGTATGCGTCCTAAGACCTGATAAATGGCTCAGAAATGATGGAGGGTTTTTGGCAACTCTAAAGATTAGTAAGGTACAGTTACACTAGGAAAGGCCTCTCTCTAAATTAGAAGTTTCTCATGAGTCACTGACCCAGTGGTAACAAGGTGCGAGAAAAGGTAAACTTGTTTTTAGTTCTTGAGGTTAAAAATAACCTTTAAGTTGTTTTTAATCATATAACAAGAGAATTGAACTTCAGCATTAGCTGATGCAAGTGACAATAAGAAGAAATAATAAGTATCAATGCTGGTTTTGATATATGTGCAGTGGTCTGTAGTCCTTTGCTGTACTGCATGGATGAAGATGATTCAATTTAGTTCTTTTGAATAATTGTTCATCCAGACCTGCCATCCTTGCCTCCTAACCCAGTCATTTACTGAAACAAGCTACATTTTGAAAGAGAATGACTTAGGCATTGTTTATGGTTTCAATGTGACCACTCCTCCCTGTCCCAGAAAAGACAGTTCTAAATGTTTAAAAATTATGAGCCATTATAAGCCACATAAATGAAGAGTAAGAATAGAAAAATGTGTTTGACTCATTCACACTCCAAGACTTTGGTCAGTACAGCTATCCTGATAAAACAGAATACCGTTTACTGATCTTAGTTTATGAGGAACATTTAAGTGTGTGTATGGAAAAAAATGCATCAGTTGTACTTCAGTAAAAAGAGTATTATGAATAGTTATTGTTGGTTGAAAGCATTCGGTACTGTTTTAAAGGTGCATGGGTGGCTAAATGCTGTTATGAACATAGAGGGGTTAGGTATTTCTCAAACAAGGGTCTGACATTGGGAGTGAATGGGAAGAGATTAGTGGGAAGGAGGTGTCATATGAGTCACACCCTTGACTTTCATTTTTTTGTCCTTGTCAAGTACAGGTGTGCCTCTGTCAGCAACTACTTCTTCCTGAATTGTGAGTGTCCTTGTACTTGCAAGTAAAAGTTAACATTCCTTTTAGAGAGGCTCTGGAAAATGGAAAACCTTTGGTAAACAGTGCTTTGTGTACAGAGGGAGCACTTGGGACACTTGAGTGTCTAGAGAAATAGCTGGTGCAGATGCTAGTGGCACTGTCCATAGCTCTGGTTAAAACTTCTAATGTTGGCCGAATGTAAGTCTAAAAGTGCTCTGCCAGCTCGTAAACTCTGCTAAATGTTATGCTGAAAGAGTAAAGAACAATTTGTCTACTGGGCTGTCATTTGAGCACCCTGAACACCCGCTAATGGATCAGTAATGACTATAATGATATAATGGTGATATTAGACCTACTAGGGCCAAACATCTCCCACCCATTCCCATCAGGGGATGATGAATTGGCCAGCAGCAAAAAGCACAGCCCTTATTTGGAATTTTTCTTCCAAAGGGGAGTTGCAGCAGTCGATTTTCCAGGCTTTCTCCATACTTTCCCAGCCAGCTCTTTTCTTTTACTCTGCTCCCTCTGTTCTTACATAGTTTTTTATCACTGCAGCAGTTCATGTCTGTTACAACAATGCAACCTGGAGTCCGCAAAGTAGCCCACACTGCCTTCTCTATGGCAGAACCGGAATGTATGCATGGGCTTTTATGGATTTGTTTTCACCACACAGAGGATGTTGTTACAGTTGTGTAAAATGTAGGCTTACATTTTTTCCCCATGTTTCTGCGTATGTATTATCTCTGGAACATTTTGGAGTCTAAAATACTTTCCCCTCAGATGTTGAAATGGTTTAGTGCTGAAACTGGGGGGGGGGGGGCGGGGGCATAGTTTCTTCTCCCTGCTTGGCTGGTCACACCTCTTGTCGCCAGAAGGGGGCTGAAATTTGAATTCAGAGTGCAGGTGCTCTTGCTATTGGTCTGCCTGCAAGTGTGTCTGGGAGGGTCACCAGCAGACACAGGGGTATCAGGAGGGAACTAAATCCTGCTCCCCACCCCACAGCTGGTAACAGAATTTAAGAAGGGCCTGAGTTTTAGCCAGGGAAGACAGGCTTGTAGTGAGGCAAAAAGGCAAATATGCAGCTAAGGGGCTACTTGATAGTGGAACAGGGCCTTATTGTAAAGCCCTGGGTCAAAGCCACGAGCTGCTCAGGCAGTTTAATTATGTCTAAGACTCCCAAGTAATTCACCATGGAATTTTTTGCAAAGCCTTTTAGTTCTTTAACACCTTGAATTCGCATAAAGAGAAGAAGCCACAGACTTTTTACAAGAGACTTCTTTTAATTTAGTAAGAAAATAACCATGTTGGCGAAAGGTTCACAGAAGTAACATAGAACCAAGAAGAAGCTTTTCACTAAAGCACCCAGCACGTGATGACCACAACTTAAGTAAAATACAACCCATCAGTTTTAAGTTACCCACAAGAGATTAATGAAAGAGTAAAGGAAGAAAAGAGATTAAGAAAATATCGAAGGAGTAAAGAAAGAGGTTAGAATAAGAAAATTGTATAGCTACCACTGAGAGGTCACATGATGATGGCAGACAGAAGAAAAGTACAGGAGAAAGAGGAAAGTATACAAGAACACACACAGTTGGCAGTTGCTATTACAATAAGCAAAAACCCAGGAGTTCTGTCAATACAGAATCTCCCACCTGTGCAAGGCACCATCTCCCACCTCGTGAGTCCTAAAACTGCAGGAAACTGCAGGGAAAGAGTTTGTGAAATGAAGTCTGTCCATTGCAGTGGCTGGAACAGTTCTTTCACCTTCCTCCATGGACAGAATTCTTTGGTGAGGTGCAGCACTACTTCATAGATTCTCTGCTTATTTAATAACAACACATAACTTAAAAGAAACCACCCTCATCCCTCCCACCAGCCAGGTTTCAGGGAAGATTTCAGGGTGCATTATGGAAACAATTTCCCTTCCTCAACCTCAATTTATTTGACTGTTATGATAAGTAAAAAGTCAAGTAGCCATTGGCCTGATCAGATGGTTTAACATTGAGCCAGATACTTGACTGGTAATGTAATAGATTCTAAAGTCATGCTGCAGTTGGAGAGCAGGGCAAACAGCCTTTGAGGCTGAAAAAATAAACTTGTCTTGAGGAAACAGACGGTTGCTGCGGGTCTTCCCTCTCTAGCCCTCTAAGGCCGATGTTTGCAGCAAGTAATCCTGTGAACTCTGATTCTGTCCGGGGTTTTGATCCACTTACAAGTTTAATCTGTTCTCTCTGAACTTAAATGCTCCATTATCTGTTAGGAAATAATTAGAGGCTGCAAGCACAAGTCAGCATACATAGACTTCCTTGGGAGTCCCTGAGCTCATTGAGATGAAGACAGTTTGACTGATGGTGGTCAGCTGATATTGGGCTAGAAGCTAATAATAGAAGGCAGCGCTGCTTACCTAAGTGAGAAAGTTAACTTGGGAAAAATTAAACTGAAGGGTTTGGGATTTATGGTTGGAAATAAATTTCTCATTCTCATTTGTTTCCTGGTAAGAGAGCTTCAGAGGCAGTTATTTCTTCTGTGGTATTATAATTAAGATCTAGGGGCTTCTTGCCTTGGCCGGGACTCACTGCAGTTCCCTGCTGTCTGTAGGAGTAGTGTTTGGTGTGCAGGAGAGAATTTGTCACACAAAGTACAAAGGTAATATGTGACAATGACCTCCACCAGGTATGCAGTAAACAAATTAAAGCTGTATATAAGGGGCTGATACCCACATCTTTTCTTTACATCTGGCCTAGTTAACTAAATAAAGCAGTCAGATGTGCTGCAGAAAGAAACGACTTTTTCTAAATTGTAAACCTGTCTTACAATAAAGACAAGTCCTCGACTTGTCAAACTTAGCTTCAGTTCAGAGGTTTCAAGAGGAAAAACCTCATATAGCTGGCTAGCAAAAGAGAGTTTTATCTGAGAGTTCAGCTGAAAATCCGCAGAGATATGGATAGGCCTAGAGGCTTTCTTTGTTTCTTCAGGTATGTCTAGGTGCCATTATGGGAAGTACACTGGAGGTACAGCTAGCTAGTCAGGTGGGGAAGGTGAAAGAAGACTTACCTTTTCTTGGTTTCCCCCACTGGCATTAGACTTCGTGTTCTTTCCTTGGCCCACAGTGGCGTTCACAGAGCCCTTGAGGCTACAGACACACTCTGTGATGTAGTTTTTCAGCTGACACAGATGCATTTGCACTCAGTCTCCTTGTAAGATGCCGCCTTACCTGACTACGTAAGTGACTGGAGAAATGTTTTTGTCCCTTGATTATTTTTAATTCCTTGTACACATCTCATGCTACTGCCTAACCAAGTGTTTGGCTCAGGTCAGACCATGTAGATGCTTCTGAAAGTCTGAAAAGACATTAATACTAACAGTAGCTGGATCCAGACACCCCACAGTCATTCTGCTGACTGCCTGGCTACTTGGGAAATACAGCCAAGTTTATTTTGAATGTCAATTTTAAAGGGCAATTGTAGGACCAAATAAAATCCTTTATGGCAACAATGAGACCTTTTTTCTTATTCTCCTCTGCTGTCATTTATGTCAACATTCTCCTTTCCAACTGGCATTAGGGGTTGTGTAAGAGCTGCCTGGCACTGCGCTCCAGCAGCAATTCAAACAGGTTTTCGCTCCATCATGGCAAGTTGCTGAGGGTGGGGGCAAGGGGTGCCCTAACTCCTCTGATTGTAGACTCCCTTTTGTGCAGCCTCCCCACTCCCTCCCACTCACACACACTGTAAGTATAAGTAGAACCACTTGGGGGGGGGAGCTGTTTGCCTGTCAGTTCCAGGCATAGAAGCTCACTGTGATTGCAATTACAATTTCTGACTTGTCCAGAGATGTCAGAAATCAAGCTGTCCTTGAGAGCGCTGCATACCATACACAGGCCCCGAGAGTGATCAACCTCTACAGAAGCTGGAAATCTGATGACTGCTGAAGGTTAACTGCTTTTAGTCATCCGAAGATTAACTTTCAAGGCTACATTTCTGTTATTTCCATCTTAAGTAATAATTTTCTCTGTAGTCTTGTATTTCAGTAATTTTTCCTTCCATAATATGTGAGGGTAAAATGTGTGTGTATGTGCAGGGGGGATGTTAATTTTCTACGTGCAAGGGCAAGTGGCTGGATGGAGAAAGTATAGACACAGAAAGGATGAAGTACAAGCACAGACAAACAAGCCAGGCTGTTTGGAAACAATTCTGCTGGCATAACACTCTAACTGGAAAATACAGTTAGGGAAAGTGAGTTGGCTTGCTACTGGTGATGAGGGAAATCTGAACTCTAGTGAAACCTATGAG
Organism: Oxyruncus cristatus; assembly: GCA_013399855.1. NCBI lineage: Eukaryota > Metazoa > Chordata > Aves > Passeriformes > Cotingidae > Oxyruncus > Oxyruncus cristatus. The sequence goes on along the minus strand of VXAY01000770.1, from coordinate 25,433 downwards.
AGCTGTGAATTTGCCAGTGAATTCAGCAGGGCCAGGACCTCACCTTAGGTGTAATTCTTCCAAGAAGTCTGCCACAGGTTTAAGGAAGAATCCCATGTTTAGTGGATGACTGACAGTATGAATTTTTCCTAAATGACATGGGAAGTATATTCAGATGCTTTCTGTTATGGCAATTGCAGAACTCCTTATTTCAGGTTTGTATTGTTTTATGACTCAGAACCCCTGCATAAGGCTGGATAAATCTGCTGGTGAGGAGATCTGGTGGGAGTGTTAGTTTATTCACTGAGAAATACAGCTGTGGATTCATTGAAACTATTTAAAATTCAGATCAAATTCAAGAATTAGTTTTGGCTGTACAGTGCATGTACGGAGGAAATGTTTTGAACTGATGTCCTGTATTACACTTCCTATTTAAAGGTATAAGGTACCTCAATAACTGGGTTGATACTTGTTGCTTTGAAGTGCCCTTTTGGGCTGGGTTACTGAAACATCAAGGCAGTTATTTGCTTGGCTCTATTATGTTACTTTTATGAAGGTCAGGATCCCATACTTGCCACTGTTGAGAAAGGATAAATTGAACAGGCAACAGATGAGAATATTTAAAAAAAAAAAAAAAAAAAAGAGGGAGAGAAGTGGTGCTGTATCATAAGTGGTACACAATAGTTTAGTTATTCAGATGCTTGTGGGATTTGTATTTCCATGATGAGCTTTCTGTTGCATACAGCACTGTGAGGGCTTGTTCTTGGCATTGTGCTGTATGTTGCCACCCTTTACTATGGGTTAAATCTGGGCCAGAATGCTCTCTTCCAGCTTCATATTTTCCGAGGACTTACGTCCTGGGAAATGTGGGCTTTTACAAGAGTAATCTTATGCACTTCAATAAAAATATCTGTTTGATACTGTAAGGCCATGAATTTTGGGGACTCACGTCCCAAGAGGATAGTGCCTGAAGGTGTGGGTCTTTTTATCTGCACAACAAGTGAATGGTGTGATTTAAGGAAGAGGGGAAGATGTACCTCTGTAAGCACAGATCTTGCTGGAGCAGAAGTCTATAGCTCAAAGACTTGTCATTGCAAACATGAGAAACAGTCTTCCTTAAACATCAGCAAAGTCACTACGAATACTGGAATGCTTCATAGAGTCTTTCTGACATCCAGATGCAAAGTGCAGAAATATAACTGACAAAACTTGGTAAAATGGAAAATGAGATTCTTGAACAATGCTTGATCTGTTGTGAGAAGAAGCTGACACAGTTTTAAAGCAGCATTTGGTGCTGACAACCAAGTGACTAGTGCTGACTTACCCCTAAAAGAAACTAAAAACCTGTATTTAAGAAAGATCCTATTACTTTGCATTCTTTCTTTGTGCCTCCAGGTCACATTAGCAATATCAAATAGGCACATGTTAATGTTTAAGTTCCTAAGGGCAACGTGTATGCCTAGAAGTTGTCACAGAGATAAAAAATGCAGGTTTTTATGGGACCTCTGTTAATAAAAGAGAGGTACTGTTTCCACAGGCTTAACTGTAATGCATCCCAAACAAACCATCTGTAGTTTGAGGTTAAAGGTGAATCTAATGAGGTTTGAGGGAAAGACTGAAGAAGAAATGTCTTGATATTTGTCAGAGGAGGTGGCTGTAAAACTGCACGAATATGCTGGCTAATCATTTTTGAAGCACACTTGTCTGTGCCAGATGGGCAGGCTATTTCGTATCAGTTTTTTCATGAAGGCAGGCTGATGGGGCTGGGAGAGCTCCGATATGTGCTCCAATTCACAGACCAGCAACAATGCAGAAAGTAAGCAAGGGCAAAGGGCCCTGAAGGATCAATGCATTGTATTTGTCATACTTGGTCTTATGCTGCCAAAGTGCCAAGTCAACTTAAAGTTAAGGGAGAACAAGGGTTATTGTGTTGTAGTGAGAAAAAAAAATCCAAGACTCATGCTGTGACTGTTTTTAATAGGAAGGTAAGGGTACGGGCGCACAGGCTTATAGGAGCTGAATTTGAAATATCACTGTTGAAATATATTCTACCTTCAGAATACTGCAGTTTGGAATACTTCTCCCTTAGTGCTTTGTTGCAGATAACCCTTCAAAAATTGTTTCCATGTCTCAGCACCAATCCAGACACCTCTAATACATCAGAAACTGTCATGGATTTATAAAAATAATTGTCATCTGTTTATATTAATACTCTACGTATTATTTACAAGCGATAGCTGTCCCAAGCAATGCTACCTGTCCCATAATTGTAATGGCAAAATAAGACAGGGAAGTCTGGTACCTGACTGGCTTGCTGATAGTCTTTGTCATATTCTGCCAATACCTTTTAGATATCACTGCAGTAACTGGAATGAACAGATAGAGCTGAGGTCACGCTGGGGCTGGCAGTCCACAGAGCAGCAATTGCTGGCTTGAAATGCCTGGTCCTTCAATACTGAAACTGTAGTTCCCAAAATAAAAAAGGTTTGCAGAGCAATGTTTTCCATATTAACTTTGGTGCTACTTTTGGTTGCAATATACAGCGTCTCTTGGACCTGTTGAAAATGCTTGTCCCTGCCCCGAAAGGCATTCAATCCAGGGAGACACAACAGATAAAACATAGAGAAATGATTATTACTATAACAATTTATGGATGGAACTCAGGATTGCAACACACATCTCCTAGCCTCTAAGCAAATTACTTAATTTTTGTAATTAATTTTTAATTATACTCTGGTTTTAAATTACCTTGGAATGTTTACTTAAACAAGCAAGTACTATATGAGGGGGGTTTTTTCCAGACAAAGCTGTTTTGTCTGGTTATCCATTGAGAATGTGTTTAAAACGTTCTTTTCAAACATCTCTTGTTATCAGTGCTTTCCTCCAGATCATGTAAAGAAACTGGATGACACTTGATATATAAGGCAAATTGTGTATTATCAGTAAGAGAGAGAGAATAGCTCTTAGTTACTTGCAAGTGTGTCTTGAAGGTTTCTGCTTCACATAGAATATTACACTTTTAATTACAGAGACAAATATGCATTGTACAAAATAGAATTATGTAAGTTTCTAATAGACCAGGGCCTGTTTTTATCTTCCTGCTTTACATTACAAATAATACAGAAATATTTAAGAAGAGACTTCTGAGCTATGTTGGCAAATTGCAGCTCTGTTGCATTTGCTCAATAAAAGCTTCAAAGGCTTTCATTGATGGGCTTGCATAGGGAAAATCTGTGATATGGAGCAGAGTCGATGCAAAGGTAGGAAACAGCTGAGGTCCAGCCAAGGAACAGTTTATCTGATGGAAACGTAAGACCTCAGTTAAGTAGAGGAACATGGAACAGGGTCTAGATACGGGTAATTCTCTGGGCTTTGATATACTGACAGTGGATAGGCAGCCCCCAGGCTGAATCTACTGGGAAACATTCTCTGATGTTGAGGTGCTTTTGCCCTTTGATGGAGTTCAGTGGGATGATTTGTGTACATGAAAGCAGAATTTTGCTCTTTGTGTTCTGAACCCAAGCCAATAGTTTGTTTGGGGTTTTTTAAATGAATTGATTGGTTTAGGCCAGTGCCCAGTCACCTGCTAAAAACACAAGTCGTCTGAGAAGTTATATTAGTAATTAAAATGTTTGGGGAAAATAGTATTTGCAATGAGGAGAGAAAATTAGTTTCGTTGTTGCATTGTTTTCTTGGCAAAATATTGAACAAGTATTTCTTAGTAAAATGTATTTACTCACTTGCTGAAACTAAAAGGAAGAGTTTCTGCTGAAGCTTTTCAATGGTAGATATATTCCAGTGAATTCCTCAGCTAGAAAATGTTTTTTTGAAATGTAATAGTGATTGAAGCACTTGTTTTTGTCATTTTCTGAATGAACTCTGGTGAATTTCTGCTTTCAGTTGTTTCAAGAGTCGGACTATGTTTATTAGATAGGAATGTTGTCAAATCCAAATTGGAATATTAAACACTTTGTGCATGAAAGTAGGGAAGAAGATGTGGGAGGAAGAGCTGTAGAAGCTGAGGAGAAAATCACAGGCAAAGTGATGTGGAAGTGCTCTGACATAGGGAATGTGAGGCAGCTTTTGAGGATTTTGTGGCTCACTGATGACGGCTTGGTCAGGAAAAAAAATCTGACAGTGAACCAGACAGTCCAATGAAACTTTCCTTGTTTAAGTATCATCCCTTTGCAGTACCTGAGTCCTGAGTGTGATGTTCTTGTGCAGCTGAATGCAGATGAGGGAAAGGTAGAGATGAGTCTGATTTGAATTCTCAGTATCGAGAGGTGAAATACCTGCACTACAGGCAAAATGTATCTTTGATTAAAACAATTCTTAATGTTGATTATACACTTGATGAAATTAGGTTTTAATCTGATGCTATCCCTTTAAATTGATCCTGAAGAAGAAAGGAGCTTTGAGTATGTGATTATAAAGTCAAGCTTTTCAGCAGTAACAGAAAATATCAGAGCAATGCCCAAAGATTCTTCAGAAAGGAATGAGAACTTGATAGACTTTTTTTCTATCACTCATTCTTAAGACCTCGCCATCACTTAACCTAAAGTCAAAAATCAAAGCAATAACTCCCTCCTTCTGAAAGGAATCTGCAGTCAAGGCTAAAAATGTGTATAAGCTGGTCAGGGACAAGATCTGTTTACCCTTGCATTCGAATAGTGCTGAAATGATGGCTTTGTTAGATTATATGGTTAAAACGTCAAGCATTTTTGCTAGTTGCATCAAAATAGTAAGAAGTAGATCACTTTTGACAGACTGCTCTGAAATAATGATGTGTGTCACAAACTGTAAGGAAAACATTTGTCAGAATGATACGATATTTTTACTAAGAAGTGTTGTGCACTGTTAAACCACTTATGCCTGATCTGCAAGGGGGAATCTCTAGCCGGAAAACCACTGTTACTTCTCTTGACAGCTTTTAGTGGGAACACTTCTGCTTGCTGGGATCCTGAACTTTTGGCTATTTATGAATAAAAGTGAACTGAAAATGGGCTTTCTCATTACCATAATAAGTGGTTTTGGTCAAGGTTCACAGAAAGGCTGGTGGGGGCTGTCCCCTGCCCAAGTGTTTGATGAAAAATCTTCACTTAGTTTGTTATGCACTACAGGTCTGTTCCTTTAGGCTTGAGATTCCTCCTCTGCTAACTCAGGCTCTGATGAATTGGGAGACTTAATTGGTACAAAGCAGGGAGAAGTAAGAAGCATGTGGTGTGTGGGTTCTGCAAAACCTATCTCCTGTATTTTCAAGCATTTAAATATGTAGTTAACTGTAAGCACCTGAGCCCTGCTGGAGTCAACATGGAGGTCCATGCCCTCAGTGTTTGCAGAACAGGGACCACAGGACTGCTTTTTTTGCTTTTCTTTTTCTGATTTATTTTATGTTGCTCCAAAATATAGTGAGCCAGAGTTGCTCCTGTAAGCACATGAAGGTGTCTATTCCTGCATGAGTAGGACCCTCTGCTTCTCTAAGCTGGGCAGATTTGACCCTGCAGTCTGTAAGCATCACCTTCAAGAGGAAGAGCTTTCAAATCCCTGAATTGTGCTGGTTTAAAGTGTTTGGAGGAAAGGGAGGCATCTCTGGTGCATTCGAATCACAGGGGGCAATCACTTGCATTTCAATTCAGTGTCAACAATGCAGGCTGTGTCTCTGCAGCAAAGTCAATCAGACTGTGTACCCTCTGCTGTGTGCAAGTGCTGTGATAGGCAGGGGAGTCTCAGAGGGTTTGCCTGCTCTGAGAAATGCAGCACATTTAAAGACACTCACCACCTCCAGAAAAGGCCGCGTACCCACTCAGCAGTGAGTGGCCAGCCAGAGACCAACCCTGCTTTTGACCAGTGCAGAGCACACTACTCCAGTGTTGTACCATGCCTTGCTTATCACCAGGCTGCAGCCTGAATGCAATTTGGGACACTGATCCAGAGCCACCTTGTCCTGATGGAACTAGCTTGATAGGAGCCAAATGAGTGGCACTTGCCTTATGCTGTTTCCAACACATTTGTACATGATGGACTAGAGGGTGTGGTCCCTGATGTGGAATTTTATTTTATTTTTCGGCTTTAGTTTTTATCCTAGAGAGTTCTTGGTGTAATGACAAACCTGACAGATGGATTTCCAGAACTTTCTGAAGAAACAAGTTAATCTCACCATTTAATGGTGCAAAACACTTGTTGTACTCCAGTCTAAGTATGCAGTGACTACACTTACTATCCAACAGATCTCTGCTTAAGCTCCTCATTGAAAACCAAACTCTAAAAAGTTCATATCTCTTACATCCAAAAGATATGAAGTCCAAAAGCACCCATTCTAAACCTGTAGCCTCTTTAATCGTAGGAGTTTGTCCTGGCTCTGAGCAAACACATGTAAACAAGACTCATACTGTTATCTTCTCTGTTTGGTCACATACAGCTTCTTTAACATGGCTTCCTAAAGCAAAACAAGCATGAAGGGAGTTTCACAGAGATGGTGGTTAGTGCAAAGCTCTGGCTAACAGCTCATTAGACTTCTTTAATGACAGGGCCTTGATTTAGACCTCTAGTTATTTCCTGCTGTGCCAGCCACACTCAGTGTTTCCCCACAGAAAAAGCAATTGGCCATGCAAGCGTTAACATAGAATTTGGACCTGGATGTGCACTGCTACACTTCACTGCAACAATTGTTGATGAACTTGTGCCTACTGTAAACATTCATCTTGCTTTATGCTTGGAGTATGGATGTGAATGTATAGAATGATTTTTTTTTTTAATACCTTTGTTCATTTGCTCCTGGGTCCTGCTTCTCCAGAGAGAAGTTGAGAGAATGTTGTACACAACCTGGGAGTTGTCATCATCTCCCACAAGGGTTAAGTCACAGAAATCTGTTTCCTATGATTCTATGGGATGTGCTGCCATACTTCAGAAGCTCAGTCCTGCAGCAGTATCTTCAGGGCTGTCTCTGCAGCATTCAAGTATATTCACGGTATTACATATTACACAGCAGTAAAATTGGTTATAGAAGCTGTTACCAAGTCCCAAATAAGACTTTTGCCTGGAAGTGCCATGTTAATGTGTCTGCTCCTAATGAATATAAAAGGGTTCCTGGAAAACCAGCTATGGCAGTTTATGCTGTTACTGTCCTGCCACTGTTTGCTGCTGTTCCACTGTGGGACTCATATATCCTTTGCTGGTCCCTAAAGCTGCAACTATCATTTCATTTTCAGAAGTGGCTGAGACATTTCCACGGAAGCTTTCCGGGAGTATCTGCCTGAGTGGTGAAATTTGCAGCCCCAAGGGTTGAAGTATAGTAGTGCTCTAAAGCCAAGAAAACAGCATCTTAACTAGGCAGTACAGGGGAAGTATAGCAGTGGGTGTCATTGTCATACAATCAAATGTGGGCATGAATATTGTTAAGTGTATATTTGTGCTGTCTCGTAGCATAAGCAGTTGTGCAGACTGCATAGGCTATGTCAACTATAACCTGGAAAAAATTGTAAGACCTAGCAGACAAACAAAAGGCATTGAAACATATGTTGGACTGTAATTGGATATGCCCTGCAGCAGGTCAGACATGCGTTCGAGACAGGTGTTTGTCCCAGCCATTATAAGAATTGTAAAATTAATGTGAAAGGCAGTGTGTTCAATGTAGTATCTTTCCTGTTACCACAGAACAGCTGTGCTTTCAGAAAAATGCACAGTGCGGTATGAAGTCAGTTTTTAAGAACATTTATTTACTCGACACTGATTAGGAAAAACAGCTGGGTTGTTCTTTTCTAGCTTTCTTTGCTTTGCTTTATTTGAGGGCGTTTTATGGCAAGAACATTTTAGAAGCAGAAGGTTAGGAAATCAGAGATTTTTCAGTTAGCACAGACAAAGTCTGAATTCTTTGTCAGACATGTATCTTCATCTGGCTCAAGAGAAGCAGTAGATCAGGAAACAGTTTTGGGTGGGATTTTCCAATTGCAATTGCACCTCCTCAGAGCCCTGTTGACATAGCTCTGCTGACAGAAAGCAGAGTCGTAGGTCTGGTCACTGGCACCTACAAACTCACCCTTCTTTGGGATGTGCTCTTGTAACTTAATGCACATGGGAGGCAGATCTGTGTGAACCATGAAAATAATATGTATGTCATGGTTTAATTTAGTTGTTTAATGTAGGCTTGTGTATATAAATCACAGGAGTTGAGCTTAATGGAGCAATAGTACAACCACATTCAAAAGGGGCAGAAGAGAGGAATGATTGACATGACATGATTTCTTGATACAAAATAGCATATCTGAGAAGTGTGATGCTGAGTTTAACGTGTAAGGCTCAGCTGAGCCCACCTATGGTGATACTGGGGAGACACAACAATGGCCCTAGAATATTTAAAAAAAAAAGCAGGTCTTTCTTTGCCAGCCTTCCCCTCAGATACACTGACGCAGCAAGCACTGCTGTGAAGAAGGAAAGCCTTGCTTTTAAGTAACTTGTTTGAGACCTTGTAGTACCTAAGCCTCAGCTGGTCAGGGCTCACCACAGACCTGCGTCTTGGAGGTAAAGGCAGGCTGAGCTCCAGAGCTGCTCCCTGTGTCTGAGCTGGCTGGCTTACAGCTGTGCCGTGGACGGCTGCTGTGCGCTGCTGCAGTAAGTAATACCTGAGCAGCAGTAGTATACAAAAACTCCAGAAGGAGATTTGCTCTGGCTGGAGAGTTACTCATGTGATAGACTTACTACTCTTGCAGACAGACGAAGAAGGGTGCCTGATGTCCAACAGGAGCCTTTCAAAATTGTCACTGCTCCTATCATTTCTCAGATGCCAGTGTTACAAAGACTCTGACTCCTAGGGGAAAGATGAAGTACCATATCTTAATCATTTCTCTCCCCTCCATCCCTTTTATATTTCAGCTGTCAAAGGAATTTTTTCAGGAAAGAAAGGTAAAGTGATCTAGGGCACTGTTCCCGCTTCTGCTTCAGACTTCCCATGTGACTGTGGATACTAGGTTATGCTTTTATGTGCCTCAGTTTCCTCTCCATTAAATTAAAATAGGCACAGTTTCAAACTCATTCATGTAATTGTGCCAACTGAGTGTAGAGACAAGATCTGCAGATGCACACCTACCAAAAGATTCAGAAAATTGCAGAGGTTGGTTCTGAAAGATGTCAGTGTCACCCAGCCAAGTTTGTGAGTTTAGGTTTTACCTGATTAAATGTTTTAGAAAATATTGAAACATTGTAGAAAACACTCAGCAGAGTACCCAAGAACCACAGAAACTGTAGCTCCAGGGTTGTTAGTGTCCAAACAGATTTTGAAATGGTGATTCCTGTTCCTTATTTGCTGAACAGATTTTTAAAATGCTGCTAAGTCATAATGTTTCTGTTGTTGTTGTTTGTCTGTTTTGTCTAATTAGGCTCTAGCAGAACAATTGCAATCTCTTACTTTGTGTTTGTGCTGTGCTGGATAGACATAGCCTTGAGTTTAGTTCTCCTGTAGATGCAAGTTCCAGAAAAATAACAATTTTTCTACTAATGAGAAAAACTATGTGAAGCCAGGATTCATGCTAAATTAGTATCCGTTAGTGGCTTATGTCTATCATGAAGGTTTCCTTGCTCTCTGTTGTGTTTCTCAATTCATTATGGAGCAGTCCATAATGTTTTATTAGCAACGTGGGTTTTTTTTTTCTGGAACTGTTTCCTAAAAGTATGTGCTTTCCTGTAATATCAGGATGAGACAAATGACACTGTTTGCTTTTATTATTGTACAAAAGTGTCTTTCCTTTGGACTCAGACAGACTTGGAAATGGTGAGTTGCTGGAGAGTAATGGAGGACATGCTTCAAAGTCTTGTCTCTGTTCTAATCAGTCCTCATTATAAAGAAAAGTACTCCAGCTCCCCGTTCTGGGGAAACTCTTACCTTTACTCAGAGAGGGAGTGGGCAACAAGTACTACCCCCTTATGCTTCTGTAGGAGAAAAATGAATGGGGTAAAAAGAAAAAATGAGGCACAGGAATTTTGTGTTCTGAAACTGGATACTGCACCTGTTAAAAGGTATTTATTTTGGTGGCCTTCAGGGACATTTTCTAGTCACAGCAGAAGAAAGACTAAAATTGTTTCAAGGAGACTCCATACTTAAGAGTTGAGTGAGTGGGAACTACATTAATTTGAATGTGAGCAAATCTACTTAAATTCAAATCCGTTTTCTAATTTCTTGTATCGGAATCTTCCTCAGATCTGCTCCTCTGTCATTCCATCAAATAGCCCCCATTTATTCATTTTTTTATTCTTCACACACATTTAGGAAGAAAAAGAAGGGAGCCGTTCCCCACAGTGGGGACCATCTGCTCTTTTCTTATTGGGAGGGAAAAAACCCTACAATTAGTGTCTTGTTCATCTTTTTGTTTTACCAAAAAAAGAGAGAGAACTATTATGCAAATACTCTGCAATTTGGTTTCAAATAGTCTTTGTACTATGATGAGCAATTTCCTTTAATACAAACTCAGCCTACTTGCCAGAACTGGGGTTTTTTGGTTGTTTTTGTGTTTTGTGTTTTTGTTGTTGTTGTTGTTGTTGTTGTTTTTGTTTTTTGTTTTTGTTTTTTTTTTGCCTTAATATAGAGAAGCGAAAAAAACCATCCAATTTTTATGAGTTGGGGGTATGCAATATTCCTTAGATGACAGCTTCAACTTTTTCTCATCCTTTTTTTTTTTTCCTTTCTTTCTTTCTTTGGTACTATTTCAGCTGTTATTCTGTAAGTTGTCAGAAAGATGTCTTATAGGGGTTTTTTGGGGAAAAAAAAGGCAAAAAAACCCAGAGAACCAAAATAGCTTTACAGAGCCACAATTTCATCTCCCTTTTTATTTTTCCATTGCCATGATGAAGTGGTCTTGAAATGGAGGAGTCAGCTTAGTGAATGAGAGAGAAGAGCTTTCTCCCTGCTGCATTTAAATGCCAGTTGCCTGTGATGGCAGCATTAGCTCTAAGAACAGTCATGGAGGTTTTTTGTATGGAGCTTCTCGGCTCCTTGTCAGTAGGGTTGAATAGCACAGCCAAGATTAAACCCTTCTGGTCCTTGTTTCTGGACAACCCAGCTTGGCAGCTGAAAACTTCTGTAAACTTATGGCCTGGAAAAGACAAAGTCTAGAAGAAAGAAAGGAATATTATTTCCTGTTTACCGTGTGAAAAGCTGAAGTGTGGAAAAAAACAAAATAACTCATCCAAGATGTGTTGAAAGAGGACTTTGGAGGAATCAGGAGCTGAACTTAGAGGCTCAGATTTTGAGAGCTGCTGCTTTCTTGTAGTGATTTACTTGAGGATCAGGATACAGGGAGGAGTGCTGTTACACCTGGGCTACTACTGCGTTGTCACAAGCCCTGGTTTAGGCTACTGCTGTGCAGCAGTCAGTGAGATGGTAACAATCATATCCTAATGGCTTAATGAATTTGCTGACTTCCAGTGGGACTTAAGAGCATTAGGCACATTTGAAAAGCCCACGCTAAACCTCCTGATTCTTAGACCTTTACAGGTTGAACTTTGGGAAAGCATCAATCAACATATAAATGTTACATGCTTAAGTCTATCAACACTGAGCATAAATTCTCTGATCCAGTAGGACATTTTGGCAGTTTCATTGAGTACCTTGTGAAGTAAGGCATAACTGGCCATCTTGATATACATGAGAGTCAATAGTTTGCTTGCCTAATATGAAGCTGATGCCCCGTGCATTGACTGCAGGTATTCAGGAAGCAAAATTATGGGAAGTAAAATGAGCCCAAAGAGACCTTAAAGCAAAGTGAAGTGTGTCACACTTACATCTTTGTTTCTGTGGCTGTAATGGGACAGGGAAGGTAGGGAAGTGCAGAATTTTAGATCTGAGCCATGACTGCATGCAAATAGTGCAAATAGTCTGATTCCATTGTTTGGGACTCACTACGTCAAGTATACATTACATCAGACTGGATGTTCCCCAGGTATACCTAGCACTGGATAGACAGCACAGGAATTGGTGGTGCTTAGGGGACCCTGATCCCCTTTAGACATGCAACACGAAATGTCTTATGCGTAAAGTCTTTAGGTTACTGGAGTAACTGGGTCACTTTTATTGTTACAGGAAGCTCTTATCATGGCCAGCATGGACCACCCACACCTGGTGAGACTCCTAGGCGTCTGCTTGAGCCCAACCATTCAGCTGGTCACTCAGCTGATGCCTCATGGCTGCCTCTTGGATTATGTTCATGAACATAAGGATAATATTGGTTCCCAGCTCCTGCTGAACTGGTGTGTCCAAATAGCTAAGGTACGTAGTTCAAGCTCTTCTCTTTTTTTTGTCATTTTCATAACTAGACTTCTATTTTTGTTTGTGTTGTTTTTTTTCAGGGCTGCCTTTGTTTTTAAGAGGGCTGGGTGGTTCTTGAAACGCACTATTTTGGCTGCTTACAGTATTAGATTACTTGTCAATATGTAAACCAAACTGTTTCTCTTGACTGTCTATTCAACTTAGTGTTAATGAGAGGGCATCTTTCAGAGTGGTGAGGGAAGAAGCCCCCCATGTGACATCTGAGGCTGAACACAGGGTGATCTTTCAGCCTCTTCTATTGTTCACTATTCATACATACTAATTTAACCTGATGGTAGTTTTCAACCTTTCTGAATCTGCATTGCCAGTTAAATTCTGATACGCAGTCAGTTGTCTTCCCCTACACTGCCAGAAAGATAATTATTCACTTCATGTCACTCCTTGTGGAACCACTGTGGTTCTGCTGTGTTTAAAACTATCACAACAGCTGAGGCTGGAGGGTGATACTGCTCATCGCTGCATAATGGGCAGTCTCTAGGGCTGCACCCCACTTTTCTTGCCATGATGTAATGCTCTCTGCCTTCCTGGGGCTTCTTAGGAGCAAGAGCGAAGCCTTTATAATCCAGATGCAGGCTGGATCATCCAGGATCAGATCTGTTGTCAAACCTTCCTGAAGGTGGCAGTAGATGAAGCAACCATAATGCTGGGTAGAGGAGTTGGTCCATAAAAGATGTGGGGGGAAACCCAAACCTCACAGTCTGATGTTGCAGCATTTTGTAGGCATGTTAATGCCTTGTGCTGTGACGGTAAAGCAGTCAGAGTTGCCTGGAGTATAGGAACACACTGGTGGGGATTGCCTGTACCTGAAGATTTGCAAAAGTTTCTTCAGGGCTGTTACCAGACCAAGGAAGGTAGGAAAGAAAATACATATTCCTGTTTGAGTCCTTCCTCTCAACACAACCTCCCTCCCATCTGTTCTCCACCCTCTCAATAGTGGCTGTTATTATTTATTACAAAACACTTACAGAGTGGTATCCATGCAAAGGTAATCCACCTTTGTTTTCATTTTGTGCATGTGTATGGCCGTTGACTCCTTGGATTAGTGGCTGTACTTGCTTTGTTGTGGACCTTATGTGGGCAGCTGATTTAGTGAAGCAGATAGCCTAATCCATAATAGAGCTGACAGATCCAGACAGATCCAGCTGACAAGGTCTGTGGAAGGCAGATCATGGCTTTCCCATGGTGATTCTTATCAAAGTGAAACAGGTTCTAAAATGATTTCTATTGTAAATGGTTTCAGCTTAATGCAGGAATTGGATTTAGGTACACTTCTTGGAAAATCATTGTCTGATGGTTTTCTTGATCACCCTGTGATATGGGAGGAGGAGATTAAGTATTACAGATATTTCAGTTCTTGAGGTGGTGGGTAACCAAGCAGTGAAAAGAGGTGAGATCATACGTGTAATATTAACTGATGAAGTGTCAGGAAGAGAAAGGGGCTTTCTTTGCAATAAAAGGTGGCCTATTATTGAGGGAGTGAAGTTTAGTCAGTTTAGTGAAATTTAATTAAATTCATCATCTTCTGCATTACAATAATTTTGGGCTTAATTTTGTCTTGGCCTCAGTTTGCAGCATGAAACTCATCCACCTGGCTGCCCATAAAGGGGACAGCAGCAAGGGACTGTTTTCCTGGAAAAGTGCAGTACTTGGTCCATACAACTGATTCATTAGCTCTGGACCATCCCAGTTTGTCTGGAGTATTTTCTCCTCTATGTTTAATAGGGGATGGCTTGTTCTGGTTAAGAAGGTCACCACAGGTATTGCTTCTATGCCATGCCAGTGTGGTGCAATCCTGTTGTGGAAGTGGACTCCAAAGCGTAAAAATATACCTTAAAGTCTTATTTTCTTCTTGGTTTTGTAGTCCTTGTGCATTGTGCATTGAAAATCATTGCTGTCAGGTTGCTGCATCCATGCAGAAAGATACGTACCCTCCTATATAACAATTAAGATACCAGTGAAGAGAGTAAAGAGAGGGACATAAAAGTCTGTGCATATCATATAATGTGTAAGAGTAATGCAAATTCTGCACACAATTTTCTGCATTGCACTATGCTTTCTAGTGGCATACTAGAATGAATACCTGTTCCCTTGCTATCTGACAGACTGTAATGTCGACTGGGGTTAGAAGATGTACACAAGAAAACGTTTCACAGCTGGTAGGAGGGATAATATTTGAGATCCTCAGACGGGGAGACCCCTTATTCCAAAAGGTGGAATAAAAGTAGTACTTGTTTTCCATTCATCTGTCACATTTAACAGTAACTAGGAATCAGTCTGCAGCCTGTAAACAGGAAAGATTCACTTTGCCCAGAAATAGACTGAAGAATTAGTGCAGAAGGTGGCTGCTGCATCAAGCACAAGTTCCCATTCACTGCTGGAGAAGTCTGTGTATTCCACAGGCTCTGCCATACGGCTTGAGAATGTCTTTCCACATTTTGCTTTTCTAGCCTTTTGGAAATGATTGGTTGTGTCCTTCTGAAAGATACCAAAAACATGATTAGCAATGTAGTAAGAGGCAAAAGTGATCAAGTGACTTCCCAGTCCTATTCTCTGCTCCCTGAAGCAGCTTCTGGTATCTTTTCTTAGCTACATCTTTCTACCTTCACCATCCCTGCTTTAGTGGTGAGAATTTTCCTCAACAAGAAGAGGACTGAAGGAAATGCTTCAAATGTGAAGTTAAGGCTGATTTTTACAAATTGTTTAAAATCAAATTGCTGCTGCAATACAGTTCCTCCCTAACTGCGCTTTTCTCCGTCTGCCAATGTGCAGGCATTTATTTATTGAAGTGATTGCTTCGGAGTTCACTTGTTCTGCCAGGCTGTTCATTTCCATATGTCTCTAATTCTGTGCAACTGGATGCAGAAACTAGTTGGACACTATTCCTGGTTGCCAACCCCTCTATGGCTCTAGAGATCACTTCTGAAGGTTGACAACAGTTATTAAGTATTATCTACTGCCAATTGGAAAAAGCTTGGGTGCTTTTTTTCTTTTTGCTTATACAGATTGTGTTGAATTTATTCTCATGTTACATCATTGTAGGGTAATTGTATTCTTCTTCCAGAAGCTTTAGTTTCTTATTTTATGGATGAAAGATGTAAAAATAGAGTAGCGCCCAAGCATTCTGCATAAAACATGGTTGTTAGCCAGTAGCTGTGTCTGAGGGGGTTCTTCCCTTCTGCTTTGCAGATACACAAGGCATCTCCTTATATCTCACTTCCATGTGAACGGTCTTGCTTAGGAACTGAAAGTTTAACCTTTTAGCTCTGAGATCTGCACAGCAATTTTATGTGGAGTTTGATGTCCAATAAAGGAATAAACTGTGCTCATATATCAAGATAATTTGTAGAGTGGGAGCAAGAGCGACAACCTTGGTGACCTTAGGGTATGGAAGGGTGGAAGGAATAACACTTAATGCAGGAATTGGATTTAGGTACACTTAGTGTTGGCTACTTGAGAAACAGATTGAGAATCAAATGCTGTAAGGATGGCACAAGCCTAGAAGTGAATTCCCTAGAAGTGAATTCACCTACTCCAGTAGGTGAATTTATGTCCTTCTCAGCCAGTGTATGTCAGATACATGTAAATCACACAGACTGAACAAACGAACAGAAAAAGATGCTGTGTGCATTTATGTTTCAATGTGTTTGATACAATTTCTCTCATCAAACACGCCCACCTGCAGGTGTGGGAGTGAGGAAATTCTTACGGAAATGTGTTCAAGAAGGGAAGAAACATCATGAGGTTTCAGTCAGGAAGAGCTGCTTGCACTCTGCCACTGGGTGAGGTTAACTAAGGCACCTCTATTTGAGTCTGTGTCTGCTCTCTGTTACTCTAATGGAAAATAAGCCTAAATTCCATGAAATTACTACTGTGGGCCTTTGTGCCAAATGCTCTGTCTCTTTCAAGGGCATCTAGAAATGCAGTTTTGCTTCTGCACTGTTGCATATAACACTTGTAACTTCAACATAGACCTGGGCAGTCATATTTACTGTTTAACTGGGGGCAGGGGAGGGGTGTTCTGTTACAGTTATGGTTTCATTCACTGCTGTTGATTTGCACTACATCTGTGCCAGTTTTGCTGAGCAGTGTTCAAATGCAGAAGAACTTTTCCTGCCCCAAAGAAGTCAAGGCAGAACTATAGTCAGGAAGCAATCTTCTCAAAACAAAGCAGCTTGTCTATAAACATCTGGCCTGTGGAGGAGAGCTCAACTCTCTTGGGTCTAAGCTGTATTATATATTATATTATTACATATATATTATATATGTACTATATAACCCCACTGTGTTCTGCCCTGTATCTCCCAGGGGTTGCCAGACCTGGTTTTTGTGTTCTGAACTATAATAATTCTTTGACAACCCCTCAGAATACTAATGAGGTAAAGCAGAAGTAGGTTGATACAGTGGAATGTCATGGAAGGAAAATCAAGTACTTAGGAGATTACTTTTTATACCTTTTCAATATAAAAGAATTCTCAAATTACCTTAACTAAAGCTCTGCACATCATCAGTTATCTGGGTACGCAGGAAAACAATATTTGAAAACATTCTAGGAAAGAAAAAGAGAGAGGAACTTGGGGATTGAATTTTAATGAAGTGGATGCACATCTTTAAGTCTGTTGAGTATTATTCCAGCACACTTAGAGTCTTTGCTCTCTCCAAGGATTCCCTGCCAGAAGTACAGATCTGCAGCTAGAAGCCTCCAGGAGCTATCAAGCCAAAGGCTCTTGCAAAGCCTCCTTGCTGCTTCTTTCTGCCACCCTGTTACCTGTCCTGTTCAGCTGGTTCAGGCTCCAGGGCTGTGTGCCCTTCTGCAGTTCTCTTGGCAAAGCAGGGCTTGTCAGCTGCCTGCTCCTGAAGCCTCTCTCCATGCCAGGTTTTTTGGAAAGGTGTATTTATTACTGCTCAGGGCAGCGCTTCTCAGCTGGATGTAAACTCACAGGCTATGTGAAATTCAAAAGATTAATGTTGGTTTATGCAACTGAGAAGCTGATCCAGAAGCTGGTACAGCACTTCCCTCACATCCTGAATTCCATGAGTTTCACCCTGCATTCCTCATGTCTGGAATGAGGGAGGCTCTGAGCAGGGAGGCCTGGAGGCAAGTGAGGTTGCACTGTGAGGTGAGGAGCCTTTGTTCTCCATAAAGACTTGATGGATTAGGAATGAGTCATTGATAGAGACAGCATTTGTTACTCTGCTACTGATGGGATGGGAGAGAAGCTGTGTGAAAAGAGGGGAATCAGGGGTGACTGGACAGGTTGGGAAGAGGTGGAGGACACTGGCTGTGGTTCAAGGTTTTTCTTGTTCATTAAAGAAGCCTACCCTACAGCTCAGTGACTATTCCATCATGGAGTGAACAAAGGAGCTTAATGACAGTCATCAATCGGCTGTCCACATTTTAAGCTCCAAGATGTCTCTATTCCCAAAGCTCCTTGCCATGACAAGGCTAATTGTATAATTATAATGCTATACCAACCCCTCCTGATGTGCTCACACTGGCAAGGACCAGGGCTAAGGGCTGTGATAATTATCCCTGCAAGCAAGTCTATTAGCATAAATGTAGTTTACTAATGGGGCTGCTCTATGAGGAAGAGCAGTGTACAGAAGAGTGGGATCTAAACCAAGGGCTGTGAAATTAAAGCCATATTGAAACAAGGCTTTAATTGTGTGGAGCAGCAAAATCAAAATGGATGGGGAAAGTATCATTTTCATCTCTTGAATCCCTCTACAATTTCCTTTTGCTATTCATCATGATTATTTTTCTCACTGCTGGAAAGCTTGGATATCCACAGATTGAAAGGAAGGACCCTTTTTCTGGTGTTGTTGGAGAGCTCTCACTGAAAAAAGTTATGTCATCAAGTCTCAGTGGGGAATTACCTCACTTTGCCCATGCCCAGGGATATTTTTTTAGTACCCTGCCAGGCAGCTCCCTGGGTTACAAAGGTTCATAAAAGTTTGAGAAACCATTGCAACAAAATTCAGGCGGATCTTGGAGAGTTCCTTATCCTAGCTTTTAATTTCTAAGTGGTGGAAGGAGACAGATTTCTTTCTTGCTGTGATGAACTGGACTGTCTTGGGTTTGTGAAACGCTGAAGATGCTTCTTTTGATCCTCTCTGGTATTAAGATTTTTTTTTTTCCATCTAAGGCAGGGTAGGAAGTAAATGTTAGGACTTGGTCATTGTGTCTGATCTGCCATGCTCAGATTGATGTGGGCATGTTGAATGCAACCACGGCTAGTAGGCTGAGACAGCATCAGGGCCTGGAGACTCTTCCATTGACCCTTAGATGTGGTGGCTGGAAATAATACTACAAATAAATCAGGGAATTGGATCCTATTAATAATAATTGCAGCATTTTTGCACTTTGCCTATTTTCTTGGCAGGCATAGAATTCCACATTTTTCTGCATAGTTGTGTACGTATTGATAGAGAACTTAATGCAGTCTCCTCCCCTCTTCTTCACCAGTCATTTCATCTGGAGCATTGCACTGGTTTAGCAACTTCTTTATCTTTTCTGCCAAACTCAGTAGTCCACCGAAGTTTCATGTGAAAATCATTAAAATGAAGGAATGCACAATAAAGTTCAATTTAAATGCTGAACAAGTTTTTTCCATTTCTCTCTTTCTCCTTTTATCTCAGACTTACTGTCTACTCACCAAATTACAGTCATTCTTTCTCTGAAATTTTGTTTTTCGCTTTCTTTACTTCTGTCTTTCCCCTACTTCTGCAGTGCTTTGTGTCAGCCTCTGTTTCCTGTCACTCTTTCTCCTTCATTCTCGTTCCCTGGCTACTTGGCTCCTTCTAGCTCATACCTGCTCCGTGCTCTGGAGGAACACAGGAGCATCATGCCTGCCACCCATCTGACTTCTTCTGTCAGCATGTCTCACTGAAGTGTTTGGAAAGGACCTCAGTTTCTTCATTTCTCTGATAATGCACTTGGTTTTGGAGTTTTAATACCAGCTAACTGATGACTGCACGAACCCCACATGCTATTCTAGTTCATGGGGGAAGGATATTGGAGTCTGGAAGATTGCATCAGAACCACAGGAACAAAAATGTAAGATTGGTTTATATAAAAATTACGGAGATACCTTACTCACAGCTTTATGCTCTGACCTCTGATTCTCTAAGGCTATTTTACATGCTCTAATAACCTCAGTGTGATACTATTTGAGTTCTTTATGGTCTCCAGTGTGTGTGTTATATATATTTGGTCATTAGCTCTAGAGCTGGGTGGAATGACTCAACCTTTGAAGGTGACTACCTCTCTCCACTGACAATGTAAAGACAAGCGTAGGCTAACCTTGAAGCTCTCTGACAGCTTAATTTGCAGGGGGATAAATGTGAATGGTGCAAGTGATGACAAGGACACAAAGGAAATCTGGATCACAGCAGGTACTGGAGGACTAAGCTCTTAGTGAACTGTGTCCTTTGTTCTGCCTGAGGTCCTGGGAGCAGGGATATTAATCCAGCTTGGTAGTGACTGGGAGGGATTTATAGTAGGTGGTAATTGTTTTTTTTCTCCCATCTTAATCTGACTCCTTATCTAGGCTTCCTCTTCCCTTCTCCCAAAAAATCCAGTGTTCCCAAAGCCAGTTCTGTGGTTCGTGGCTGTTACAAAGAAAAGCAGAATTTTCAGCCATTTATAAATCACATCGGCCCTTGTGAAGGCAGAGAAATGAGCAATTTATTGCAGAGAGACAATTTATTGTTTTGTTAAATTAAAGGTGCTCTTAGCCCTGACATTTATAGGGTCTCTGATACTGGGGACCTGACAGCCACAGGCTACAGAAGCTCTGGATGGTTTGCCTCAATGCACCAGCATTCTCATCAGACACAGTAAGCTGCACCAAGGGGATATGAGACACACACAACAATAGATTTTTCCTAGCAGTGCCCAACAAGACTGGCTTTGGAAAGCATTATTGAAAACCACTTCTAAATTGACTTCAAGATATTATAGGAGCACCTACTAGGGTCTGTCAGGATTTCCATTATAAGCACATATTTTTGGGGTTTATAACTCGACCATAAAATTCTGCAGGACTGTGACTTAGCATAAAAAGTCTCAGCCCAAAGCATTTTTTTAATTATTATTTCAGAAATACATGTATTTGGCTATTTTTAAGTTGCTGAAGTTCAGAAACAAAAGCTGGATTTCTTTCTCTGTATACCCATATATTAAAATGCATTTTCCCCTAGTGAGTACCTTTCTTTCAACATTGTATTTTATAAGATAAATTATCCTGCTTGGATAACTACAAAAAACTAAGGGTCAAGGCACTGATGTTACAAGTTAGGATGTCTCACATTTTTGCAAAATACCACAGTATGCACATGCCCCACAAAAACCTATTTATAAACCTGTATTAGAGTCTTTAGGAAACTCTGCAAGGCCATTTGCAAAAGGTTCTGGGGCTCTAAAGAATGTTCTCATATTTGAATAGTTCCCATATCTGAATAATTTCACGACTAACTAGATCTCCCAGTGGTACATGGAAGAACTGAGCTATTGAGAGGGAAGGGAGATGCTCAGCACAAGCTGTTCAGATGAGGGGTGTGGTCCATAAATAGGGTATCAAACCTAGCAGATGTCTATTAACAGAAGAGCTACTCACTGTGTCCCAAATCCATATCTATCTTTGAAAAAACCTGACACTGTCCACTCTCCATGTATAATTGCTTCTCTGTCCAAGTGGGAGCCAGGGGTAGCAGTGGAGTGAAGTTGGTTGTCTTTGTCCTGGTATGACGAGCTGTATCAGGAGCCCATGAAAAAACATAGAAAAACAGTAGTCACTTGATATCCTTTTAAAAAAACCTTTCTGAAGTATATCTCAGGCCACAAATGAGGATAACAGGCCACCTGAAGGTAACAACTTACATCCTGGTACTTTGCTGATACATTCCTTTCATGCCAAAGCCAAGTTTTGCAGAAATACCAGAACAGCATAGGTGACAGAAAATGCCCTGAAACTGTGTTTGCTTGGGACACTGCAGTGAATATACCCACAGCGTTGAGAGGCAGCCACTTAAACAGCTCCTCCATGAACTGAGGGTAACAGGGCAGCGTGTCAGAAGCAATACACTTCCTGCAGGTGCTCTGTGTTCTCTGGGGTGCTCCTGTGCAACGCAGAAGACCAAGGTAAGTCTGCTTAATATATCATGAGAGGGGAGAGGGCAGTTCCAAGCTGCTGCTGGCACTGTTTCAGGAGCTGAGCCAGACCTCAAGCCTGCAGGGTCACCTGGCAGTCAGGTGTCATCAGTCAGCATTCTCCCACTTTCCTGCATCCCATCTGTTTCTGTCTGGTCTATTTGTGCAAATTAGCTCTCAGTGTGCAGCAATTCTCACTGTAGTTGTGTTTTCTTTCTTTGTCTTGCAACCTTAGTGCTTCTTTAAACTTTGCCCTTCTCTGTGGGACAGATTAAAATCCTGGCTGCTTGTATTTTTATTTACTAACTGTCCGTGTTAGCAGTGGGGATCATATTCCACACTCCTGCAACACATTAATATTTTCTGATTAGAGAGGAAATCAGATTGGGTTGTGTATCCCAGGAAAACTACTAAGCATTAAAAGAACGCATTGCCCTGAGCTGAAACAGTTCTGAATTTTCCAAATAAATAATTTTTTCAAGACCTTTGAAAAGTCTTTGGATTTATATTACCTTTCTACAACTTAATTTTAACCAAATTGTTTTCAAACAAAAAAATACAGCTGTCTTCCATAAACATTCTTGTTCTGCTTTTTCAAAATGGTATTTTGCCAGGTTGTTTCACATATATAAGCCAAGTCAATTTCAGAGACAGCAACTTTATTTTTCCATGAACATTGGTTTGACCAATATATTTTAGGAATCTGTGGATATAACTAAAATGCTGCACTGTAATAGAATTTGGGTTTGTGTTTAGGCTCAACTTGCATTGTGAATTCCTTTACACAGGGACTTGCATGCAGCAGTCTCCCATATCATGAATGTTGCGTTTTCAAGCAGCTTAACTTGGAATAATCTCATCCTGTGCTTTGTGTTATGATTGTTACACTCCCCTATCATACTTGAGCACCCTCAAAATATTAGTGTCTTCCCACCCAGCAGTACTGCTAAGCAAGGCAATATCATTGTCCTAGGGGATGAGGAACTGCAGAGTCAAAAGACCAAGTGATGTGTCAGGGCTCTGAGTTTGGACTAGGTGACTTTATTTTCCAAAATACAGGGTTATTTCCTAACCATCAAACACTCTTTTCTTTCCATAAGGCACAAATGCTATTTATGTGCACGAGGCAAATAGAGGATTTGGTGTTTCAAATTGGAAAATGACTCTTTCTGCAATTATTTTGTTTTATTTGGGTTTTTTTCCTTCACATTTTTGGACTTAAATACAAACTTGATCATCTCATACAAAGATAGAAATAAGACTAAAATACACAAACCAGGTCACTTTTGATGCAGACAAGATGTGTCATCATTGCCAGATGAAGGTCTGACTTTACCTCCTAGAGGTAACAGTGAAAAAGCATCCATTTGTACCCAAAAAAATGAAGTAAAATTGTAAAAGCTCCAGTGGTTTTGGGGTATGCAATGTTTATCGTAATAGTGATTAAATGTTTGTGTGTATTTAGTTGAGCTAAATGAATTTTTGAATGCTGAGTGTTAGCTATAAATTTATCATGGTTAAATACCCAAGAGGAAAACAAGTATGTGAGGTAAATGACAGCAGTGGCATGAGGATGAATGGGTCTTAACTGGCTATGAATAAATTTAGAGCAGAGATTAGAAGAAGGTTATTAGGCACTTTAAGTGGTAAGGTTCTCAAACATAGTTGAAATAATGGAGGCAAAATAATTAATGACTTCTAAGATGGAGCTTGATAAGTTTATGAGGCAAATTTGGGCTGAATGGCACAGTTGCTTTCAAGGGCCAGAATTTGATGACAAGGTTGCTTTTAGTTCCCTGTTTCAAAGCTGAGTAGTAACAGGACAAGAATAAACAGTGAAAGGATGTGTTCCCACGATTTTCTGGGAGCCAGCTCAGGTCTGAAAATTGGAGCTTCAGAAGATAAGAGATGGAGTTGCACTTTGAGTTGTTTCTTGTTTTTCTGTTTCTTACTTGCTCACCTTAATCATTCTTAATTCAAATTAAATCAGATGCTCATTCCATTAGCTGAACTGAATAATGCATCACTCTGACTTTTCATTGAAATCAACCAGCCTATTCATGCAGTGATGATGCTGCTCAGGTGAGTAAACAGATCAGAATCAATCCCGTGGTTCAGCCAGCTTCACCCTAAGAAAGAAAACTGAGCTTTCATTTCATCTGTCTTTTTTATCCTTTGCCTTTGCCTGGGGCTTGCTATCAGTAATTCATAGTATGTGTACAGTAGATGGAAAAAGCACATAATGGAATTATTTAATGAAGACTTTATTACATTTAAACATAAATGCTCTAGTTTGTGTTGGAGACTTAAGACTCACAACATTTGTTCTGCAAAACTGGCAGTTCAGATGTTCTGATTTTGGCTACATTTTGAAAAAATACTTCATTATAGATCAGAGCTTACACACCTGGACAATATTTTTTTGAAGAGAGAATTTATTCCATGTTTTTCCAGTCTTTTCTTATCTGTCTTACCTTCTAACTCTCTGTGTTTCTGGTGAGATATTCAGACCTACACATCTTTTTGGACTACCAAAAAGTGTAGTGTTCACAGAATAACGTCTCATCTTGTCTGTCACTGTTGTTGCGTTTCTCCCAGTAGTTACAAATTCTTTTCTACTCTGCTTCATACAAGTACAGTTTGTTACCTCCTCCTCTGTAGTCTTTCCAATTTTGCTTTTACTTGACTTTTTTTCACATATACTGTTCTGTCTTTTTAAGACTGAAATCCTAATAATGGTGTTATGCTCTGTGCATTCTGTGTATCTCAAAGTGTAAGACTAATAATAATTCTTTTTACATCTCATTTTAAAACCACGAATGCCAGAAAGGGAATTCAATCATAGAGATAGTAGAAAAACTGTGTTTGACAGCTCTATAATGGTACTGTGTTGCGGGATATTTTAGCTTTGCCTCCCGAACCAAGGTAAGTACAACTTGTGGCATTTTATTTTGCTCACAGAAAATTGTGAAAGCTTTTGTAATCATCACTATGATAAACAAAACAAAATAACCCACTTCTCTTAATTGAGTCCTGTCCATCTTTGACATAGTCACGGACATTTCCAAGGTACTGTGTCCCTTGGCCCCAACTGACACGTTTCTTAGAGGGAACTCCAGGACCCACTTTGTTGGGATTAAGGCTGTGAGCTGCTCCTCTGTGACTGAAAAGACTGACTTTGGTTTAGACTGTACTTCCTCAGGGTCCATGGAGAAGCTAAGTGATGGTCAGCCAGGGATTTCATGCAATACACTTATTTTGGGAATAAATCACAGAATATAGTAATAAAGTGATTTTCAAAGCAAGCAGGCTTTTTTTTTTTTCTGTACAGTCCTGCCCAACACCTGTTTTCTGTCTTCTCTGTCTCTTACACAGGAGTTAGAAAGAGCCATGTCTAAGATTTTGGGTGTTTCTGAGTAACTTGCAGCTTTGCCCAGTTCAGCTGGGGATTTGTGGTTTTGTCAAAATCTCAAGGGTGGTTTGCATATTGTTTGACCTTCTTTGGAGTGGGTTTCAGCATGGCTTCTAGTCTTTACCTTGGCTGCTGCATGAATGGGATTAAAGAACTGATGAAAAACATATAAGGAAGCCTCTTTTGCCTGACAGAGCTGGCCACCAATCAGAATTTTAACATTTAAGTAGTGAACAAAATTATACTTTCCAAAAGAAGCTGCAAAAATGCACTTGGTATTTTTTACTTTATTTCCTGGAAGGTATACTATGGATTGTCAAGTGGATCATATGATAACATACTTGTTTCTAACAGAATATAATATATAATGATATATATTATAATAATAAAATATCACTTATGAAGTGAAGTAAAGCTTCAAAGTGCTAATCAATACATCTTGTACTAAGAAGACCCCCTCCATATCTATCATATCTATCCTGTACAAGGAAATCTTGTTCTGTTCAGTTCAGCAGACCCAAACTCACAGAAGAATGTTAGGAACACTACACATTAAATTAAAGGTAATAAATTAAGGCAAA
>VXAY01000769.1:663750-716971 GCA_013399855.1 Oxyruncus cristatus | reverse complement strand
TCTACTGCCACCACTTACGACTCTTGGAATGCTTCCATCAGCGTTGCCTCCATACAATCCTAAACATCCACTGGACTGACTGTGTGACTAATGTGTCAGCTCTTGAACAGTCACGAGTATTGAGGCCATGCTGCTGAGAACGCAGCTGCGTTGGGCAGGGCACATCTCCAGGATGAAGGACCACCGCCTCCCCAAGATTGTGCTCTATGGCGATCTCGCCACTGGCTGCTACAAGAGAGGAGCCCCGAAGAGGCGATACAAGGACTCCCTGAAACAATATCTCAGCCTTGGCCATATTGATCATCATCATTGGTCTACTCTGGCCTCCAGTTGGGAAACATGGAGACACAGTATTTATAATGCTCCTACTTCTTTTGAGAACACATGCAGAACCATTTCTGAGGAGAAAAAACAACGCAGAAAGAACCGAGTCTTGCCAATACCACCTAAGGAGACTTTCCACTGTGCCTTTTGCAACCGGACTTGTCTATCTCGCATTGGCCTTTTTAGCCATCAACGTGCTTGTAGCAAGCGTGGGTAGTATCTTTCTCAAATCTTTGTTCGTGAAGCCTAGCCATGATGATATATATATATAGATATAGATATATATTTACACAATGATATTTATTTATTCATGCAGTGTGTTAAGTTTATGAAAGTGATTTGACACATACACATACATGTCAAACACATACATGTCAAACAGGGAAAAAAATATTAAAAATTAACAAGATCAGATCCATAATTAAACTCAGTGTAGCCTCACAAATGTATATTACAGCAAAGTTGAATTGGTGATATAGAAGGGAAAAATAAGTTGTGAGGAAGGAAAGGGTAGAAAGACTTTAATTTGACACTGCTATTCAAAAAATGTATAAAGATCCATAGCACTGATCTGTATATTTCTTGCATTATGCTTATATTTTTTAACTTTCAGTTTTATAATAAACCCCCCTGTAGTTTGTTTTTTTGGGTTTGTTGTTTGTTTGTTTTTAATAAAATTTTTATTGGTCTCATTGCTACACTTTACAATTTCCATAGCTGGATAAATTTGAAAAATTTACCTAGCTCTTACTTCTTGAAAACTAATAAATCAAGTAATGTTACTAGCAATATAACAGTAAAAGTTAGTACGACTCTTGAATAATTGGAAAGCATTAGGATCTAGTTAAGAGCAAATTTTGGTCGTCAGTTTAAAATCATACTGTCAATGACTATGTCTTAAGAAGAAATGTCTGAGTTCAACAAGAAGAAAAAAATGTCTTATTCCTAGAACAGATTAACTTAAATTGTGAGAGGAAGCCTAGACACAATGCAAGAAGTCTATCTAGTCCATAAACAAACATGTATATAATAATTAATTCAAACTTTTCTAGAGATTCCTGAGATTTATGCAAACATTAACAAACATATTTATGCTAAGAACCTGCAGTTCTATTATGAATGTCATATAATTTGCTTACCTCTTGTTCTTTAATGTCTTACTCTTTGAATCCTATGATCATGCAATAATCTCTTCCTCGTTTTGAAATTAGAATCTTGGGTATTTTTCATACATATGGATGTATATAAAGAATGATGCAATTATTCAGAATATTCATGTTATCCTTAATCTACATATCCACAGGCTCCTGTTGAATTCCCATTGATCCCTAAGTGGCCTCCAGGCCTTTTTTGGTGTCTATTCATGTTCTCCTACATGAGAGGTCAAAACTAAGGGAAAAAATATCTCCTCCATTGTTATATGGAAGAATACTTTCACGTTCTTTGGTGCTTATCTCACCTTTAATAACATTTCAATTCTGATTTCTCAAGGAAATAGACCATCTTAGAGAGTTGTAGCAGTAAGTTTTCACTGGCTTAATGCTACTAATCTATTTCACGGTTTTTATGGTCCATAAGATTACTTTGGATGTAGATATATATTTCTGCAATAGGACATATTTCCTTGGCAGGGAATGTGTATAGACAGGCAGATAGATTACCCTGATTATGTCCCATAAAGAAAATATGTTATTTAGTGTGTAAATGCTAACTTTTACACTTATGTCATTAAGTTCCCTGTTATCTGGATGTCTATATCAAGATATTTTGAACTGTTTCTATTCTTACAAGTTTATTGTCTTGAAAGGACATGTCATATTTTACAAAGAATAAGCCTCAATTTTTTTTCAAAAATCTTTCTGTCTGAGTGTGACTAAAGTGTAACTTTTAAGAATTTGGGTTCTTTTTTCACATTATTTTATATTAAATACCTCCAGAAGATTGACTCTTAAATTTTTATCTTGACATTCAACTCAGATTCAAACCCTGACTCAGAACAACCATTCAGTTCCTGAGAATAGCTGAATCAAACCAATATAGAACAAGGCCAGCCCAGCCTATAACTGAGACCTTGCTTTTTCTGATCCATAGAAAGTCTTTGGCCTTTTACTGATAATGGCAAAAATAATATTCACTTGCCTACAAGAGAGACATTCTTGATTTTCCTAATCATATTCTCTGTCTTGGACATTTGCTAAAAGGAAGCAGAGAGTTCTCTGCTCCTCCAGAGAAGCAAGAGTTACGTAGGAAAATATCTTCTTTGTTTGGTAACCTATTTAACAACTTGTTTATATATTAAGACCTCCTGATCCTGGGGAAAAAAAAACAACCGAAAAACTACTTTGATAATCTACTGCTTGAAATGCTGATTTTAAGCAGGAACCAACTCAGTTTATTAACCTAGTTTCAGGTTACTTGCTCCATGGTACCACAAATCCTGGAAATATAACATGGTCTCATCTTACTCTAATCAGAACCAAACCTTCTTCTGCACATGAGCTCAAAGGCTGATCTTTCTCGAGCTGCTTATAATTCATGCTTACCATCTGTTTCTACTAAAACAAACTAACCAATTTGCTAAATAAAGATACATTTCTGAGCAGAATAGTTATGAAAAAAAAAAAAGATTGAAAATATGGTCCTTAAAGGCTCAAGCTTTAAAATTTAAAAAAAAAAAAAAAATTACACCTGATTGGAAAAGCAATAAAGACCTTAATGTCATGTTGATTTTATTATATATCCTGATTCTTGCATTTTAGCAATTGTTCTAGATACATGGAATATTTATGAAATTACATTTTCTTTTTCTCATTATATCTCCACTCTATTTGTCCAGGCACTTATCCTCATAGACGTCAGAGGATTTTGATTTGGATTATGGAGAATCCCACAGCATTTAATAGCAATAAACAGATCAGTCAACCAGGCTAGTGGGTGGGTGAATGGATTTTAGCTTCTGTTTCTCACATAGGTGACAACCTTGGGAGAAGGTGAATTTCTATGCTAGGAGACAGGCACAGGCCAGGAAAAAGTAATGTCTAAACATTAGGATCAAACATCCTGCTAATTGTTGAAAAAAAAGGTAGGGTTTTGGTTGGGTTTTTTGTGTTTTGTTTTTGGTTTTGGTTTTGGTTTTTTTTTTTACTTTTTGCCTATTCTGTGCTAAAAAGTAGCTCCAAAAGAATTATTTATTTCATGAGAGCCATATTTATTTCAAATTCCAGTTTTACTTCCATTCCATATAATTCCCTTTATAAGGGAAAATCTACCTTAAATCAGACATGGCATGGTGGTTAAAAATTTATTTGTCTATTTCATCTTTGATATAAAAATCCAAAATAATAGCAAGAATGCAAGCAAATAATCATCTTGATTACCAAATATCCTTGCTTTTCCTGTTAGATATCGATGCAGAAATCTTTGTAGATTCCCAAAACAATTATGTTTCTACTGTGAAAGACACTCATGATATTATCTTACAATATTCTTCAGAAATAGAACATACTTATCTTTGTAGTTTGTATTTTTAAATAAAAATTGCTGTGAAAAGCCATAACTGGAAAACAGCATATGGAGGATGAAAAAAATTATATTAATCTTCATTGTTACAACTGTGTGTTCCAAAACTTATTGTTTCTCTAGATTAAAAGTGGAAAAGTAACCCTCAAATATTTTTTTTACACAAATCAAAGATTTATTTCCTCATAGCTCTAACATCAATTTAAGAATTTAGACTCCTTCCACTGTAAACGGTTCCTATTAAACTTTTAGAAAGTTGAAAAGGGTAAATTATATGTAACAGAAATTATTGTATTAGACGTTAGTGCTGTTTCAAAGATTGAAAACTGGAGTAGGTGTGACAATGGTAATCTCAACTTTGAACTGGAGGTATTTTTCTTGAGAAGAACCATGTTAGAGGATGTGCCTTATACAACAACTTCTTAATGCCCTTAACTGGAGATTGAAAAACATATTAACGTGTTACAAACATGATAGTAGCTGAGGTTCATGGACATTAATCAAACAAAAAAAGCACTTGCATATAGTAGAATTAACACAAAAATCTACTGTCAAAGAAAATGGTCTGGTATAAGCTTCTATGGATAGATACAAAAATTTAAAACTATGATTTTTTTTTTTTTTTGTGGCCCAGGTGTAATGCAATATGAACCCATTTATTTGCAGTCCTAAAGAACTTTTAGAACATTAATCCTGCTAGTCTCACCATAACTCTGAGCAATGTTAAGTACAGACCATTTTCTAGTTGCAAGAGCAAGTAATCACAAGGTCTAGACTTCCTATCTCATCTACAATCTTTTAGTAGAGTTATCTTTTAACAGGATTATCTGAAAAAAGAACCATGTATCACTTGTGCATTAGTCGCTGTCTTCTCACATAAATTCCCTGTTCCATTTTATGCAAATTATGACCTTGGTCATAGGAAATTGAAGATTTCTACCCAAAATAACTGAGTAAAAGCTAAATAAACTCTTTTTCAAATACTTAAATTACCCTTTTATAGCTCAGCTTCTTGTCTGGGTTAACTTCCTCAACTGATCTTTTTGAAAGCACCAAGTTCAATAACTCTCTTCATATACAGAACTCTTCA
The DNA here is from genome assembly GCA_013399855.1 of Oxyruncus cristatus. Taxonomy (NCBI): domain Eukaryota; kingdom Metazoa; phylum Chordata; class Aves; order Passeriformes; family Cotingidae; genus Oxyruncus; species Oxyruncus cristatus. The sequence goes on along the minus strand of VXAY01000769.1, from coordinate 712,038 downwards.
TGTTTACTTTCTCTTACACAGAACTGGATATCTTTCAACATATCATTTATTTATTTATTTATTCATTCATTTATTTTTTTGAATCCTCTTTATGAATGCAAAAAATCATAATATAGAATAGCTATATGCTGTATCTGTTATCATTGAAAGTTTTAGTGACAACTGAAATAGTTAATACTTAAATTTGGGCATTGCATATTTTTTTATCATACAAAATGTAACAGCCAAAACCACTCCTAGTAACAATATGAGCTCAAGACAGATGCACAGATTAGTAGTCTCAAACACTGTACTTTGAATCTGGATTTCTAATAGATATCTAGGAAGATGACCATAAATACTATTAAGTATTTATGATTTGGAAATACACAAATATGCTGACTTGGATGTTCAAATTACTAGAGATAATATATTCATCATCTGAATTTTAGAAAAGAGTAACCATACACCTGTACTTACTGGACTATTCAGACAGAGTTTCACTTTCTTTTATTTTATTAGAGGACCTTATTTTATTTTTTATGCCACCCACGAGTTACACGTATTTTTTAATAACTTTGTTTATTTATCCCTTTTAATTGATTTTTTAGTCTAAGGCAGAAGAAATGGTTTATTGATGGAGTTTTTCCTATAAAAACACACAAATAGAATGTAACAATTAGAAGAATAAAAGTAGTATAGTCACGGGAAAATCAAGCTTGAATAGGTGACTGTTATCTAAACAAGTTGCAAGATCCTGATTAAACTTCCAGTGAAGGGTCTGATTGCCCTGAAGTATGCTTATCTCTGACAAAATAGCATGTAAAGCACTTCTCAGTAGATGACATCTCAAGAATAAGCAAAAAAAAAGAGTTTGCCAATTTCCTTTTTGTATTGTACTAGGTATGGTACTCACCTAGAGTGAAATTATGACATAGTAACCTTTTCAAAATACTACTTTATAAATCTTTGTTTAAATTCCCTACAGGCTCAGCTGTGGAATTTTTTTCCATTTCTCCCTGTCTTTTTCTTTACTGTGAGCCTGGTGGTATATTCAGCATTTCGATACAAGAATGATAACAGACACCTGTTATGTAGCTTGGTTATTGCCTACTAAGATGTTTGCTGAAAAAGAACATTTTGTTACACCTCTATTAGGCAGTCATTTACTGGAAGTTCTGTAGTAGCTTGACTTGGGACATAGTATTCCAGAAAAAAAGCGCCTAACTAGTGCTTGTGTATTGTTTTGTGTTCTTTCTAATTAATTTCAGATACATCACTGTTCCTGCTGTTAGTAAGCCTTTAATAACTACTTCCATGCTAAACTTTGTTTTCAGTGATTTGTAACCACTTACCATCCTGATATTCCTCAATAATTTTTCTCAGTTTGATGCAAAATGAAGTTACATATCTTTTGATAAAGTTTCTATTAAAAAAAAATACTTCACCTTTTAAATTCTTTCTAGAACATCACTTTAAATGTCCTGAAACAGAAAACATCCTGATAGCTTATATAATAACCTTAAATTCTAACAAGGAACTGACCATCACTGAGGAGAGGTCTGTTTTCTATATAGAAATATATTTGTTGTCAGTTATGTATCTTTGAAGTTAGGTAACTGATTTCTTTCTGCTTATTGCCAGTAGAAAATGGGCATAAGAAAGGTTGCATTGCAAATCTTCCTACTTGAACTCTGTAACACAATTGCTTGAATTACCATTGTGAGTGTTTGAAGATTTGGAATCATCTGGTTCTTTTGTCAGAGATGTCATTGGGTAACCCTGGCACAATTTGCACACATAGTGCCAGGATGGTGTGAATATTGAAGTGTGTGTCATGGAAATAGACTATGAATATAATTTCTATGTAGAATTAATCTTTTAATTTATATAGATTGATTATAATGGCACAGATTATTAATACACACAGGCGATATGTGTGCAGGTAGGGTAAGGGAGCAGCCAAGATTTGTAGATGTTTATTGATGAAAGGAACGATATAAGTCAGAGGGTCTGCAAAAGCTGACAAAGTTTTGTTAGTAAATTATACAAAGGAAATTGGTACAAGACAGTCCCTTGTCTCCTACTCTGAGCACATGGCTGTGGGTTTTGAACAAAAGGATAGGGTAAAAATGAAGATAGAAAGTGATGGATTAAAGAGGGAGAGAGAGACAGACAGACAGAAAGGAAGAAAGAGATGGATCAACTTGACCTCATTCCTGCACCTGCACTGTGCTGTGCCACTCCAGGATCCAGAACAAGGACATCTGTCCGGGAAGAGCGTTGTCATACCTCCAAATGTCCCCCTTCTCCAACCACATTCTTTCTTACAGCATGTTCTTACCAACAATCCCTGGCTGGCTCCACAGCTATCTGGCTGTTGGTGTTTGAGACATACACCTTAGCCCCTGTGTCTTCTAGGTTTCTACAGGGGGTAAAGAGGAGTACCTAACAATTTCCTTTATCTGTAAGGTACAAGTTTAAAAACAAGCTCTGCCATTTTATTCTGCTTGGATTTGAATGGGATGCTCCATATTTCTAGGAAATGTTTGTTCAATATTTTCTGTCTAATTTTGCAATCTACTCCATATTATTATGACTCCTGCTTCTCAGTGAACTTCTACATTTCAAAATAAGTTGTCATCCTTCCCATTAAGTGTGAAAAGTACTGGAATTCACTTTGGAAAGAAAGCACTTTTAAATAATCTTTTGGGAGTATTTCTGGAAGTACAAAAGTTATATCAACTCACTTCACCTTCTGCTAAACTCTCCAACTCACTATCTTTACAAAGTGCAGTCATTAAAGCCTGCCTAAGTCTACCTCTTGTTTATTCACTTTGGATATCTCCAGCACACCCTGGATGGGTTTTCATTTTGTATCTCCTTTACTGTAAGTGCTGCCCTAGATACTAATGGCCAAATGCTGACCGGAGCTGCAGTTCTGGGCACTGCCCAGCTTCACTGAGGGACGCACCGAGTACAGCTATGATGGTTTATTTCTTACATAGGTCATAACCTTATTTTACTCAAAAAGTAAGAAATGCATTAGTGACCACCTATCTCCCACTGTTCTGGAATGGTTTTTGTGGAGAGAGTATTTGGATTTTTTAGTTTTCTTTTTCTCCTGTGTGGACAATAGATTATGATATTACTGTTGTTCCTTCAAAGTAGAAAACCAGTCCATCCTACTCCTGTTTATGAACATGTATTAATACAGAAGTGAATATTTCACAGGGCTTATAAACCAAAACATTACCTAATATAAATGTTCTGCTAAGCTATAGACATTTCATCTAGGTTAGCTAGCTAGATCAAGTTCATACTTGTATTCCTTTTGAAGAAATTACTTAGTAAACTATGACCTCCAAAGGCTCAGTTTTAAAAAGAATTCATTTACTTCAAAACTAAACTGTTTAATATTGTTGAACACTGAATTGAATACAACGTGTAAATTCCAGTGATCTAATTTAGAAATGTAATAGTGAAGCATGTGATCATGAGGGAAACTCTGAGCCACAAAATTTAAAATAGAAGCTGATGGCCCTAAGTTCCCTACCTTTTCTCTTTACTTCTTTGTTTCCTCCACCTACCGTTTTTTTTTTTTTTTTTTAATGATTCATTTGCTTTGAAGAAATCTTTCAAATACTTAATTAGCTTCTGTGGAATGACATACTTATCAACAAATATTAAAAGCTGCCCACACAAATCCCCAGTTAAAATGATAACTTAAAAGGAGTTTAAAGCAGTCTACTAATTTGTTGAAAACCTAAACACATATCAAAGCTGCAAAGAGGTTTATGCTGTAAGTAAAATTAAACAAAATAGAAAATTATCTAATTACCAATATTACTCATTGTTGTTTTTTAATACTGTCTGTTCAGGAGTGTCAGTCATCCAGTGTGGTGTTTCTAAATCACTTTGTCCTTTAGCTTTGTCTCATAAACACTTACGAGATACCTCTATGTAGCCAATATACAAATTCCCTTTAGGTTTGTAATCTACATAATGTTTATATCTGTAATGTCCTCTAATGAAAAATTTTACAGGGTCATCATTTTGAATTAATTTACTGATGGAACAACAAGCACAAAAAAGTGTAATCACATGCAGTCTCAGTTAATATTGTCCTTCAGTAAGACCTGTATTATCCATTAGCATCAACTGAGCATCTCATTCCCTAATATACTTGAACGTCCATTAGTTTGTAAAAGTAGAGGGATCAATGTTCTAGAAATAACAACTCTGTAGTATGTTCAAAACACTTGAGATCATGTTTTCATTTTTTTAAAAACGCAGAAAAAGTCAAGGACTTTTTAGTTCTAAGCATGCCTTAGGTTGGAAAACAAAATAAGACAGAATGTAAAGCCAGGTTTTCCGGCACTTATTGACTCTTTTTAAAAAGGCATCAGAGAAAGGAAAAAAAAAATCCTAAAACAATTTTTTTCTCCTAAACCACTTTTTTTTTCCACATTCTTGCTAAAATATGTCCATAATTAAAAGCAAAAAAAAAAAGTTACAGTTTATGATTTTTATTTATCATCACAATCAGATAAGATGAAGAAAACAGCATAACCACAGAATCATTTATTTGCTAAATTAAATGACTGTCAACTCAAAAATATTATATAGTGGTGTTACATATGTAAAGACAATGAAAGACATTACAAGACAATGCAGATTTCCCTGGAGGAAGAAAAATAGTTCCTCTATTTTTATTGCCCACGAAGAATATTATTTTGGTCTATTCTGGGTATTTTGATCACATACAGTAAAGTATGGTACAGAGATCCCTGAAAGTCTCTGCTAAACAGAAAACACAGTCCTGAGTAGTCTTACCAACTTAGATCCAGATATAACACTGCCTATATATGATACTGAAGTTCAGCTAATAATCTACTACAAAGCAGGGGCATTGTGTTGGGGTTGTTCCTATCATCCTCCCCACCTCCCCACCCCTGAGTATTTCAATGGCAGCCCACTGGCTGTTGGAAGCAAGAGTTAGTGAAGAGTAGATTACACTTACATACTTTTTTTCACTCGTCCTTTTACCATAGTGATGAGGATTTTTTTGCAACTGAGCAATTCATGATTATCTCACGGGAAATATTGATATTGGCTAGGCAGTATTTCTGTTATTTGAATACTTTTTGCAATCCTACTTCTTGGCAGATACAGCTTTCTACTTGAGAAACAAGTAATTAACAGGTTTTCTCTCAATGTGGGAGGGGAAGAAGGGGAAAAAGGTCTCCTTTGAATATAACCTTGTTCAGTTATACATGAGCAGATGGCATCTTCACCTTTTATTGTGAACTTTCAAAAAACTTTTCAGTGAAGTTTTTAAACATTTCTCTGTGCATGGTACTGCCAAAATGAGTTTGGTCACTTGCAACAAGGCAATTCACAGCTTTGAATAAATAATTCCATAATAAATCCTCAAGGGGAATAAGAAGCACCTCTCCTCTCCATCCTGCCTGAAAAAAATATTGTATGTATATATATATATATATATATATATATATACGTATATACTCAAAACACTCAAACAGAAATAGAAACAAAGAAAACCCCTTCCACAAAAACCCCACAAACAAACCAACAACAACAAAAAGCACCCTAACCTCTAAGTCTATTATTTTTCCAAATCTCTTTTAAGGCGAGTTTAGAGAGGGCACTGACCCACTAAAGAGACATAAGAATCTGCTTTGCAGACTTTCCATTCTAGAAAACATTACCCATCATTCTGCAATTAGGTTTCAGCTTAATTTGTGCTTGTCATGGAAAAAGCTTCCTGATGTCAGGTCTGGCTGCGTGTAGGGCTGTGCTGGGGGATCAAGCTGTGCTACTCTTTAGGATCCCTGCCAAACAAGTGACATTTCCCAAGAACATAACCAGAATTTTAAAAAGCTGTCTTTGTCCTTCTTAAACAGTAGGTCTAAAGGGGACCTAAGGAGAAGAAGAAAAAGAAAGGAGGAGGAGGAGGAGGAGGAGGAGGAGAAGGAGAAGGAGAAGGAGGAGGAGAAGGAGAAGGAGAAGGAGAAGGAGAAGGAGAAGGAGAAGGAGAAGGAGAAGGAGAAGGAGAAGGAGAAGAAGGAGAAGGAGAAGGAGAAGGAGAAGGAGAAGGAGAAGAAGAAGAAGAAGAAGAAGAAAAGAAGAAGAAGAAGAAGAAGAAGAAAAGAAGAAGAAAAGAAGAAGAAAAGAAGAAGAAGAAGAAGAAGAAGAAGAAAGAAGAAGAAAGAAGAAGAAAGAAGAAGAAAGAAGAAGAAAGGAAGACTTATCCTGATATGGGTATGGGGATGGTAAGAAGGAAAGTAACAGAGCTATTCTGAGCAGGGAACAATGTTCCCTTTAAGAATAAACTATGGAAATTAATACTTTGTCCTTTGTAAATGGCTTAATTTCCTATTGTAAAGTGTAAAGTAATTAGAATATTCTTGAAGACAAGTATTTAAATATTTAGCAGCATATTAAAACTGAAGAAAAGGGCATGACTGGATTTAGAGTTTGCCCTATCTACAGCATGAAGGCATGGTTCAGTGACTCACCAGGGAGAACAGCAACAAGGATGACAGCAATATAAAAGACTTAAAACTGACCTGTAATTTACCTTTTGAATATTCATTGCATAATTTAAGTTACTGAATTTATCTTTTTCTGTTAAAGATCTCAAAAAAAAAAGTGTGTTTGAATTGAGAAAGACATTAATTGATTCTGTCATAATGTGGGGTTTGAAGTGAGTATAGCTCAAGCAAATTAGTACCTAAGTAAGGACATCACCTTCATGCTCCAGGATATGGGCTAATCTTTGACCAGAAGAAGAAAAAAAAAAAAACCAAAATCCAAATTGATCATTAGCTTATGTATCCTCAGTGCAGAACAGCATCATTGTGCTTTGGTCCTGCATGAAAATCAAGGAATAAAACAATTCAATTTAGAAGTCTAAACTGTATGCCACTGGGAAAAAAAAAAAAAAAGGAGAAAAAGGTTAAAAATTAAATTTTTCATTTGATAGGAAATAAAAACAGTGAAGAGGAATATTCATTCCATTCCAGAATAAAGAGGTTACTCCTCTCCCCAACTTTGAAAGTAAATGACAGAAGATAATAAAAAGGTTGAGAATAAAAAAGATAGCTGATCTCAAAACATTAAAAATGTGATTAAAAACTGAGGTTTTGGCTTCCTACCATTCAGCCTTGGTTCCCACAATTTTTGGAGCTTGTTTAGTATTGGTGCTGGAATAATGTTTTCTTATGAGACACTTTTGAAAGTTGAGACCTTGTTAACAAAAATTTACATCCTCTAAGAGAGGAATCTGGAGAGCAAGGAAAAGACTAAGAGTATACTTAGAGTTTAAGGGCTTTTAGAGATATTAGAAGGTGTTATATGAGTCTCTGGATCACCAGGAGAGCCAGGTTCCTGTCTCCAAAGCACAGAGTTCAGTGTCTGTTTCTCAAGCTTCAGTTTTCATGATTTCTAGACTGTCCATCAACTTGCCTTTTATGTCATACATGAAATTTGGAATACCTGTCACAAAGCAGGGACCTGAGCCTGAGCTGAAGCCAGGACTTTTGATTTCATAGCTTGGAAATTTGATCTTGTTAGTAGTAAAGAGACTTTCACATTTTTCAGTGTCACATAGTAATTTATGTTTATTTACCACCTGAACATCTTTTTAAAAGATGCTTTCTGAAATGAAGGTGAGACACAGTACATTATGCTTAAAAACTACTGATCTGTATGAAGCCCCCTATTCCTTGCCTGTTCTAATCAGACAGTGTGCTCAGTCTCTCACATCTTGCTAGATATGAAGTTCAAATCTGATCCAGAAGGAAATATTCATCACATGCCTCATTTCCACTTCCCACTGAGCTGAGATTGCTAAGTGTTGCTGAGCCTCAATCACAGGGGCAATCTGTGCCCACAAATACCAGTACAGTTGTTCAGGGCATGGATCTGCTCCTTTCTGCAGAAAGACAAGCTCTGCATGATAAAGAAAGTAGGATCTTTCCACAATAAGGAAGTTCACAGAAAACAAATGTGCAAAGCAGAACAAAAAAGTAATAATTAAAAAAAATCCTCTAAAAATTATTGCAAATACTATTTCAAGCAATTGAGATCCCAGCTCTTAGTTGTTTAGGGTTTTACTGATGGTTAATAGTAGTGAGTCCTGCGAGGTTAGTTACCTGGACTCTTTCATAATCCCTCAGAGGATGTAACTACAAGAAAAATAATCAAGACCAATAAAACAATTACAGTTATGGTCTGTGTAACTCCAAAAAATTATATATGAGAATTATTTCTGTCATTATCTGTTTTATCAGTGTGTATTTTTGAGGAAATCTTTAACAGACCCCAGGTAATGAAACACCACTGATTATGAAACACCTTTTATGTCAGCCTCTTCTAGATGAGTTAAGACTGGGACTAAAATATTTAATGAATCATCTTTTCATGTATAATTTATAATCAAGTAGATTTCAAACGAAAAAAGTAATTGAATAATATATTCCATATTAATTGAGAAGGAATTAAAAGTTTTGTGAGTAGAAAATGTGAGAAATTTTTTGTGAGACCTATAAAACAAAGAAAATAGATTTTAAAGAGCTGAATTAAAAAATAGCAGTTAATCTGCATTTAGACATCAATATAGATTTTTAAAGGCCCCTATAGATCTTTCTGTTTAATTTGTTCTTTTCCTGAGCACTCTTTCTAGTATCTAAAAGTAAAACTTCTGCTACGTTAAAGCACAACAGTATTTCCCTTGCAAATACTTGACGTATATGAGCAACCAAAACATACGATTCTTACAAAGTGGTAAACATTGATAAAGTCCCTGTCACCATGCCTTGAGGATGATTTGAGGCTACAGAAGAGAGCTGTGTATTGAATTCTTTGTTCCTTGTCTTCTTGCTCAAAAGAAAATAGATGAAACAAGATGAAAGTATTTGAAAGGACATCCATTGAAATTAAGAGGTGAGAACAGAACGTTGCACCTTTCTTCTCTAAGAACAATTTAAAATATTCTCTTTCCATAGCATCACTAGACATGTAGGACAACCTTTTTGGGTGCTCTGGATAGATTTTTCCTGCATGGATTTAATTAGTTTTTATCACCTCTTCACTGGTTCAACACTTTCACAGATGATATCAGGGCATCTTAAGTTCATGAATTTTAATACTTCTAATAAATATGCAATGAAGTGACAGCAGTCTATTCTACTCTGGATCAAAGACTCAGACCATCCTTCAAGTTCAGGTTTAATTCGTGAGTTCTTTGTCTTTCTGAGATGTTCGTCTCTTCATAAATGAAACAAAACAGAGGTGTTCTTTCTTGTTTGGTTGGTTTTTTACTTAAAACTTTAAGTTAAGGCAATGCTTAAAGTTACCTTTTTTCCCCTGCTTTTTTTTTTTTTTTAATTTGCAAATAAACTTTTACTGCACAGATCCCAAAGAAAGGATGACTTTTATTAGTGTTGTCCAACCACATTGGGAACAGCTCTCTCTGGACTTGTGCATTTTGCCAGGAAAGAGAAAATGCTTTGCCATTTCTGAACTGCTGTGAAATTATTTGTAAAAAGACCACGTTGACACTTAAAAACTGAATTGTAGATAAACTTTGTAAAAAAACAAGTATTTAAAGTAGTAGTGCATGTTTTCTATTGTTTGGCTAAAGAGGAACAAGTTTTTCAAAGGGAAAACATGTAGATTTTATTTTTAATAAAATGTAATCCATGCATTTTTGTAAACTAAGATGAAAGTCAAACCTTACATTTAATGGAGAAAAAAACCTGCACAGTTTAAGTCTGATGTTGGATTTCATCTAGCTGAACAGGTCCAGAAAAACCAACAGATTTAAAACCTGTGTCATCTTCACCTTGCTCCACTTTATACTTCACAAATGGTGGGCATAAATCCTGTGAGCTTTGTACATTATTTTTCTTGTTTATTCTTGCTTATTCTTGTTTTCTCTTTGCAAAAAGTAAAAGGATTAAAATAGAATTAGAGTAAGAAAGGAATAGGACAAAAATAGAAAATGAAAACAAGACATAAGTAAAATTGCAAATAGAAAGGACACTGTTGAGAGACATGTTAGAAAAGGCAGAAGACAGATTTCACAGCTGTGAGGTTCTCTTACAAATGTGATAAAACCAAAAATCTTTCAGTGCTTATACAGACCCACAAAATATAACACCACCACAAATTTCCACCATTTAACAAATCAAACATGTTTTCTAGTTCAGCTCTAGGACTAAGCATACCTAACTGATATTTGGACACTTTGATTAGGAACACTTCAAGGAACCCGAAGAACTGAAGATCAAATACATCTTCATTTTTTTTATTCTTTTAAACAATGCTGGAAAAGCAAAGCTGGTTTTATGCATGGCTAGAAACTCCATTGTAAATGCTTGGCCTTGCAAGAGAAAAAGAATGATATTTACTCAGCTAAAAATACTTCCCTTAATTCTCTCCTAAGAGAATGAAGAGAGAACCAGTTTCTATAATTTATGGTGTTTTCACTATGTATTTTTCAAAAGTATACTTAATAATAATATCATTTAGTAGCTTTCTTACCTGTTTTAGAATATATATATAAATGGTATATTCTTGATGCTTCCTTCACTTGATATAAGAATGGAAGACTAATGCAAGAGAACTAAGGATATCCATCCTAACCTTTTCCTCCAGTCCAAGCACATATATCTGTGTCATAATCGCCACGAAGTACAAACACCCACCATCCTTTCTGTTGACACTGAGACATGAAGCTGAGTATTTTCCTTCTGGAATACCAAAGAAAAGTTTTTTTAGTGAATCTGAACCCTATCTGAAAATTTGTTGTCATTTGTACAACTTTTATAGTCAATTCTATTGCCAATTTGAGGCATATTCAAAGATCTTTAAATTTTCATATTTTTTTTCCTTTTAATTTTCTTCAGATTGCTTTCTTTATGTACATTGAATTCTTACAAGGGCCAGAAAATTCTACTTCACAAGAATTACTTTGAATAATAATGTATCATTTCTCACTGACAACTACTTTGGATACAATCTTCATAACCATATTTTGTTCTAATTAACCTGCACAAATATGTGTAAAACTCAATATGTTTGTTTCAGTGTATTCTTGTCTTTCAAAACTCCAATAAATTCAATTAAAATGGAATCAACCCCTACACAACTACTTTTTCCTCTACCAAAGTATATTTCTACCCACATTTTTTTTCCTTTATACTCAATCTTCTTGAATACATTATTTTGCAGTATGGATAACCCCTCTGAAGCACCTAATTCCATCTAGTGGGAGAATAGTTTGTGGGGCTGGCAGCGTGCAAGCTAATCCTTCATGGAAAATTTTGTATCCTTACACTGTTTGAAACTAACCTCAATAAAATGATAATATGTTCCTTTCCCTCACTCCATGCCTAAAAAGTCCTGAAAAAATTGACCACAGAAAGATTGGGATATACACGTGAATGGAAGTGGAGATGGGCATGCTACCTGAGAACAAAATCCATACAGAGTGGAAGGAAACAGGCTGTGGCTCCAGAGCCTAGAGGCAGGCATATCAGCACCCTTTGGAATCTTCAGGTAGTGCGCTTTTTTTCCAGCTGATTCTAAACTGGGACATGAGTAGGTGAAAAACTGTGATGCTGTTCCTTTGGTTTTTTGATACTACTTTTTTTCTTCATTTTGTTTTACTTTTGCCTTTCCTTCTGCATTGTCTTCAATGTGGGAATGCAGTGCCACATTTCATTGATCCTAGTAGTGACTGCAAAATGGAACTGCGATGATCACAAAGTGTTTAATTTAAATCAGGGAAGAATCAGAGAAGTTAATACCATGTTACTTAGTTTAAACAATAGAAGTAAGATTAGTTCAGGGACTATGTTTCAATAGTATAATACAATGAAAGTATCTTACTTTTTCATTGACACTTATAATTCCCAACCGTACTGTATTCCTTCCTGTACAAACAAAAGTATTTCACATAACTTTTTTCATTGATCAGAACTATTGCAGTTGATTTCAATTAAAGTAGCAATAAGAAAGAAAAAACAGAATATTGCATTTAACCTGTATTTTGAAGTACAATATTTCTGTGACCATCTATATTCTTCCTTTAAATAAGCTGGACACAAAAAAACAGTTGTGAATTTATTTCTCAGTGCTCTAAGAAAATATACATATCTATTAGGTGTAGGGTTTTTTTAAAAGAGATGTAAAGTGAGAGATATTTTATAAGCAAAAGTGTCAGGATCATTTCTCTAGGAATTTTCAGTCCTCTTCCATTCAGTGAGGAGAGATTAGAATGAAACTTCTACATTTATAAGCAGTAATAGGAATGAGATAGGTGCTGCTAATCTGATAAAATGCATACTAAACATAGCCATTACCTCTTTCAGTTTCCTTTTGCTTACATTTTTCCTTTCCTTCTTTCCTTCCTTTCCTTCATTACTACTAGAAAATTGCCCTGCAATGAAAGAAAAACTTTATTATAATTCAGAAAGACTTAGTTGGATACTGAAGTCCAAACAATATTCTAGCTTTTAATCTCACTTTCTAGAAAGAGTAAAAATTTAAGATACATTTTCAGGTCTGACAATAAGCAAAAAATTATTGCACTACTGGCTGATCAGCACCTTAGGTCAAGTGTTACACGGATGTTCGCAGGATATTTGTTAAAATCACAGAGTTGTGTTAGGAAGAGACCTTCAAGATCACCTAGTCTAACCACGAACTTAGTAGTACCATAATCACACCTAAACTATATCTGCAAGCACCACATCCAGATGCCTCTTGAGCACTTCCAGAGGTGGTGATTCCACCACCATTTCTTCATGTCACTTGAGACATGGCAGAAGAGTCCAACCCCCACCTTGCTACAACCTGCTTTCAGGCAGTGGAAGAGAGTGACAAGGTCTGCCCTGAGCCTCCTCTTCTACAGACTAAACAACTGCAGCTCCCTCAGCTTCTCCTCATAAGTCGTGTTTTCTAGACACCACACCAGCTTTGTTACCCTTCTCTGGACATGCTCCAGCAACTCAATGTCCTTTTTGAAATCAGGGGCTGAGAACTTGACACAGCGCTCAAGGTGCAGCCTCACCAGTGCCAAGTACAGTAGGAGAATCACTTTGCTAGTCCTGCTGGCCACACTATTCTTGGCCAGGATGCCATTGGCTTTTTTGGCCACCTGGGCACACTGGTGACTCATATCCAGCAACCCCAAGTCCCTTTTCTTTCTCTGCACTTGTATAGCAAAAATAGTGTTCTTTTACAGAACTGTTGTGAAGATAAGCAAAATGAAACATGAAGATTGCTAACGCATAGATAAGAGAAACAAGATGAAAGCAAAGATTTACAGAACCAAGCCTTATTTTTGTTAAGAAGTATGACTTATCTTTGTGTTACTTTCTTAGAAAGTACAGAAAAGAGAAAAAATATCACCTAACAAAATTAAAAGGTCATATCATTTTTTTCCTCTCTCTACAAGTAACTTCTAGTTTAACATAGCCAATCTAATGATATCAAGGATAGCAAAGAGACAGTAGAATAAATTCATTTTCATACCACAGGGTAAAAGATTTCAAAATACATACTATTTTGGTAACTATGACAGAGGTTTTTTTCCCACAGTAAGAAAGGAATTGTGACCTTGTAAAAATTATTTCCTTCATTATCAGGGCTTAAAAATGTGTATGAGGTATTTCTTTAGTAATTATATTTGATCACAGCTAAAATACCAGCAAAGCACTATTTTGTTAGTGCAAAATGCAGCAGAATAATTGAAGGAAAAAACAAAAAGAAGCAGATATTCTGTAAGTATTCCAGTTATTTTTCATTCTAGTATAGATTGCAGATATAGTTTATAATTATATATTCTATATGTAATTATGTAGATTGTTATAGATTGTTCTCAATTATTTGAAAGTTATTTGAAATATTATAGTTATTTAGTGGTGAACAGATGAAAAAGATGACAGACTACGAGCAAAATGGTAGCTTTGACCACTGTTTTAGAGCTCACAGAATTTCATTAGTGAAAGAATTACAAACCATTGTTTTAGGAGTGAGTAAAAATTACAAGGTACAATGACCATGGTCTTATGAGTTCCATAAAGTTTACAGAATATGTAGTACATTTAAATCCCAAAAGTGCCTTGATTTTTTTACTAATGCTAATCTGAACATGTACCACTTTAGAAATAACGTACATGTCACAAGAATGCTGACTGGCAATGAAGAAACACATAAGTTATCTCAGGCATGGATACCTAACTAATACTGGCATAGATGTCAGCAAGGATAAAAGTAAACGAGCCTGCAATAAGAGCTATGAATCTGAGGTTACATTCTACTTGCAGCTAAGAGACGCTGTTCAGACCTAGTTTGGATTGGTCTACGGAACATTACATTGTTGCGATTGCTGTGCAGATAAATACTGAATGAGAAACTAATCGACTACAACGCATTACTTATGTTTTCTCAATGGAATGTGCTTCAGTCTATGAGCAAGATCTCAATCATAAAGAAGCAAGAGTTGAGAGATAGAGCAGGTAACATTTCAAGGGCCATCACAGCTGCTTATGGGAAGAAATATACTAGGTAGAATCACACTGACCAATATTCCTACCTAGATTTAGACATTTTCTGGAGAAGTTGTCTTTTTCCAGTCCTCTGGTCTCTTTGGCATGCATTGAACCCATAGTAAACTTCAAAACATGTTCTACTTGACTTCTGAATATCCAGCTGCTTCCTTGACAGTGAATCACATAAGTTCCTAAAAAAATCTTTACTCCTTTGTTGTTTGCAAGTGAGGTGTGAAAACATGAAAAACTACCATTCAATACAACTTCAAAGCCATTATTTTACTTAAAAAAAATCATAAGGAAAATAAATCAAGACCTTTGATTGATGTAAATCCAGATATTTGACACTAGAGGAAAGGAATAAAAAAACCCAATAAGTACAGTAGTTCATTATTGAATAATTACAATATTCAATAATAATGAATAGACCTAAAACACAAATACAAAGGGACAGAAAAAATAGCATGATGATTTACAACCCTCCACCAATAACAACATTCTGTAGTGTACAGAATCAACTACTAGTTGTAATGGATGGATGCTAACTAGAGAGATTTCTAGGTCATCTTCAGTTACAATATTTATCTATATTGTTACAAAAAAAAATGTTATCTGATAGATTCATAACATTCCTCAGATATTTTTATCACTATTTTTTTAACTTTTTATGTTAACCAGATAGCACGTTATAATATTCTAATGCCTTTATTTCTGAGTCAGCAATTTTTTATGTTAAAAAATACAATAGAAAGTGCCACCACCTGTGATGGTGACACAGCCCCCCCCAAGAATGCATGAGTGATAATAACTAGAGATTTTCCTTTCCATATTCTTTCTAATTCTATTGCCATGTATATTGAAGAGATTACTGGTTTTTCATTTTATTTTTATTTTAATGCTAATTAATTTCCTGCAGTATTTACGTCTTCACTAGTCGAATCATGATTATTCAGAGAATAAAAAAAAAAAAATAAAAAAAATTATGACTTGGTCTTATAAAGCTTCTAAAACCCAAGGCAGTTTTTCCTGGCTTCCTTCATTGAATACATTATAATCGATGCCTGTTTGCACCTGGACTTAAAAAAATCTCAGGAGCAGTTAATTGGGGTGAGATAAGGAAAGGATTTACTGTGCCAAAGCAAATAGTTGTTACAAGACATGTGCGCAGAATACAGCTGTGTCACATCTTTTATAATACTAATTGACCAATCTTAAATGTGTCTGCCTCTTGGCTTTTGCTCTGGTCCACCTCTTGACCCACCCCCAAGAATTGGGTCTGGGAGCGTTTTGGGACCACCCTTTCATCATCATCATCTTCTTCAGAGCACAAAGGGTACATAGTTACCTAGTCTTTGACCCTGTTTTGCTATTCAGGCCCTGATTTGGCTGTTCCCAAACAGTTTAGGCCTTGCCTTGACAAGAGACTAAACATTTTCTACTGACTTCAGGGGTAGATTTGATATGGGGAGCATAGAATGGGGTAAAAGGGTTAGGAATGTACTACGGGGTAAGGGAACAAGGGCTGCTGCTTTTAGAAACTACTTCTACTGCCTATAAAACTTATAAAGCTTACAAGAATTAGAAAACTGAAAAAACTATTAGGGTTTAAGGCATCATAATTGATATTTTTTTTAAATTTAAGCGCATCACAGAATCACGCAATGGGTAAGATTGGAAGGGACCACAGAGGGTCATCTAGTCCAACTCCCTTGCTACAGCACATGGTACAGGATTGCATCCAGTTGGTTCCTGAATATGTCCAGTGAGGGAGCCTCTACATTGTCTTGGTAATTTGTTCCAGTCAGCTGCACAGAAAGGAAGTTCTTTCTCATATTCAGGTGGAACTTCCTGTGAATCAGTTTCTGCCTGTTGCCTCATGTCCCAGTTGTTTGCACCACCAAGAAGAGCCTGGGTGCCTCCTCTTGGAACTCCACTTCAGATATTTATGGACATTAATGAGGTTACCTCTCAGTCGTCCCTTTTCCAGGCTGAACAAGACCAACTCTCTCAGCGTTTCCTCATAAGAGAGATGTTTCAGTCCTCCAGTCATACTCGCTGCCCTCCACTGGACCTGCTTCAGGAGCTCCATGTTTCTCTTGTGCTGAGGAGCCCAGAACTAGACACATCACTCCAGATGCACCTCACCAGGGCTGAGTAAAGGGGTAGGATTGTTTCCCTTGGCCTGCTGGCAATGTTCTTCCTATTGCACCCCAGGATGCCATTGGCCTTCTTATCCATTAGGGCACACAGCTGGCTCACGGACAGCTTGTGGTCCACCAGGACCACAGGTTGGCCCCAGCCTGTCCCAGTACAGGACCATGCACTTTCCTTTGTTGAATTTCATAAAGTTCCTCTTTGCCCATCTCTCCAACCTGTTAAGGTCCCTCTGAAGGGCTGCACAGCACTCTGAGGTATCAGCCACTCCTCTCAGCTTTGTATCATCAACACACTCACTGAGGAGGCACCTGTGCCTTCATCCAGGTCATTGATGAAGAAGTTAAACAATACTTGGCCCCGTATCGAACCTTGGGAGTCACCACTAGTCAGAGGCTTCCAACTAGACCCTGGGCCACTAATTACGACCTGGGATCTGCCACTCAGCCAGTTCTTAATCCATCTCACTGTCCCACACTTCCTTAGTTTGCTTATGAGGATGTCGTGAGAGAATTGGAAGCCTCTCTGAAGTCAAGGTAGGCAACATCCACTGCTCTCCCTTCATCCATCCAGATAGTGGTTTTATCATAGAAGGCAATCAGGTTGGTCAAACATGACTTACCTTTAGTGAACCTATACTGAATACTCCTGATTACCTTCTTGTCTTCCAGGTACTTGATAAGTAATTTTCCTCTTTATTTTCAGTATGTTGCTGTTATTATTATTATTATTATTATTATTATTATTATTATTATTATTATTATTATTATTATTATTATTATTATTACTACAATATTTCTGTTTCTGAAACAGTATGAATAAGTCTATGTTTTTTTCTGAGAATATTTTATTACTATACTCCATTAGAAAACTATTTCATTAAAAAGAAAATGCATTTTTTATTGAACAACCTACCATTTTAGCAACAAATTCAAACAGCATGCAGCAGATTCACAAGTAAATTTTCTTTAAATTTAAAAAAAAAGAAAAAAATCAAACAGTGCTTAGCACTTATTTTTAAGGTAAAAATATCAAGCAGAAGACGACACAATTTAGCATGATAAAAGAGGTTTTGACCAAGCATAATGACACGAGTAAGCAAAGAAAAATCGGTGTTAACATTAAATGATGGAAGACCATTTTCCCTTTGTGACAAACAAATATTGCAAACAGATAATGATCTGAAATTCTGGGCATGCCAATGTACCCATATGAAACACATTTTCACTAATGCTCGGCAAAAAGATAGGGAATACAGAAAGGTAAATTAATTAGGATAATAATTTCAATTTTGTAATTATGTTTTTTTTTGTAAAGAAAATAATCAGAAAAGTAGGCAATATAGTTTATAGTCCTGTTTGCATAATTTTGTGACTATTAATATTGATTTATTTTGATGTATAGATGTGACACTACCAATATAATTTATAATATATTATTTTTAGATAGATAATATTTTCTGCTTCAGCTTTCTGCAAAATGTTCAGGTACTACTGTAACACAGGTACTGCACTGGTTTATTAGTATTTTATTCTTATATTCTATACTTTAATAGATTCTGCAAGCAGAATGGTAATTAGATTCAACTCAAAGTATTCAGTTTCTTATTCATTTTAGCTTAATTTAGGTCAATTCCACTGAAAAAGTAAAACAGTCCTTGTCATCCACAAAATAATTCTCACCTGTTATTTGTTTTTTTAATGTGCTGAAGTGTATGAATTTCAAATGTACTTAATTGTTGTAAGGTTTGTTTCCTAACCAATAGCATTGTATCTCTTTTACCTACTAATTTGTTATGTGAAACTTTCACATCATGATTCTCCACTGGTATTCTGCCTATCAGAGTGAATTTGTACTGCTCATAGTGATTGCTATTATAACCCGCTTGGCCTCTTGAGAGATTCATTGATTCATTTTCTTTTCCCAGACTGTTCTCAGATTGCCAGTATTGTTTCTTAATCTAGTTCATATGGATAGTAAAAGTCTCTGTGGTTTAGCCTTCTCAACAAAGGAATCCAAGGAGAATTATCTGCTCAGAGCTATAAATCCTCAATTGTTCAAATGTAACCTGGTATAATGGAGATGCTGAAACAACCTATATTTACTTTATTGTTTTATAGCCGTTGATAATGGAATTCCTTTTTTCTTTCAATATCTAGATCAATGTCCGCTATATCTAAGAAAGAAGATTTAAAAATGTGTTTTCATCACAAGTAAACAATTCAAATCACTTATTACATTTGATGAGAAAAATTAAAACCCTATGTAGTAGAAAGTGGAAGATAGGTAGATATTCCTGCTGTGGCTGTATGCACTTTAGCAAGTAGCACAATGAAATAAGTGGGGGTCTGTAAAGTAAAAGGTTATAAGGACCTGATATTTAAGATGCATATGTCTTGGAGAAGCTTTACTTAAGATTATGTGTTATACACCCAGTGAAAGTTCTTTAAACAATTCTTTCAGATTATTTTAACTCAAAAGAAATGTAATTTGCTTTCCCCCACTTTTGAATTTACATTTACCTAGGAAAAAAACCCTAAAAATTTTCTGGTTAGATTTCTTCTAAAAAAAAAAAAAAAGCATACTGTCACTTATGTTATGTAATATAGATGATCTCAAACAGTGTAAAGACAAGTTTTAAACTAGAAAAATAAGGTATCAACTTTAAAGCACTCTGTGTTGGTGTTTTTCATATTCAGGTTTTTTTCTGAGTTTGATTTCTAGTATGAATGTTGAAAGAGAAAAAGATAGGATAACTTTCATTTTAATGAAGTCAAGACATAGTTGACATAGCATATAAACTTCCATCAAGTTTTCTTTGTCTTCGCTACAAGAATAATCTCAAATGCCCAAACTGGATTATTTTGTAATATTGTAACTGTAAATTTATCCAAATATCTCTACTGTAGCAGATTTAGCAATTATATAACAATCAGTAATTATGACAAAATATTTCTGCTAGTAAATCCAAGAAAATAAAATATTGCCATGAACTATAGGGCGCATGAGAACATAGTGAATGCCTATTCATATATTTGAAGAAATAGTTGGAAAATGTAATCTTTTCTTTTTTTTACACGTGTAATCTTTTCTTTAGTGAACAACTTCATTTAAACTATTGTTTCAGTTTTGGATTTAGGAAAGAAAGAAGAAATGTTTCTGCAGATAAATAATTCTAAATTATGTCAACGTTGCAAGCTGAATATGCTGTGTGATTACAAAATTGCAGAGTTCCCTGATTTGGAAAAAGGAGATTCATTTGAGAACTCTGAAACATTTTCCTTGACTCAAATAAAATAAGGATATGTAGGGTCATTGTGTCTCACCTCAAACACAATCAAGAGTATTGAGACAGTGTTCACCCAGAGACCAGTTTCTGTGAATGCAGCAGTGTAGCTGCTGAAGATCTAAACAAAATAAATTTACAGTAGATGCAAACAAAAGATCTCAGCCAGTTTCTCAGATACCAACATGTACAAGTTCAATGTTCTTCTTGGAGCTTAGCAACATCCAGAAAAGATTTGAGTAATAGAAACTGTTGACCAGGGAATTCATAGGAAGCTGATTACTCTTGGTAGTACCCAACCACTGATTTACTTCAGCTACCTCATGATCTACCCAAATGCAATGACCTAAAGGTCAAGAAAAAAACCAATACTTAAATAAAAAGTCCTGTTTCAGAAACATAATTTTAACCCAGTAAATAGTGTGGTTGCAGGCTGATGAGGCTAAAATAACTAATTTGATTATAAGAAAACAAAAAATAATAGAATCTCATAATCAAAAATCACATTACAATTTGTTCACAATTTATTTATTTATTTAAAAGTTTTTTTAGTACAACGTTTTCTTGGTCACTCTTCTACACACTAACTGAACTCATTCAGGTAAAAACTGATGGTAAAGTGCTATAAAAGCTATCTCTCTGAAAAAAAATAAATTTGTACATCAGCCGCACTAAATGTCTGATTATGGAGAATGATACTCTTTGTGGAAGATCATCACTGTTAACAGCAGGGACACAGAGAGGTAATTCAAAGATATCAAACCTATGCTGAGTCCATCAGTGCCCCTGAAATTTGATAAATTGTGCTATCTAGAGAAACCCTATAGTACCTGCTGTAACTATTCTTTAATTTTGTAGATATCTAATATATAGCTCTTTACATATGAAAGTAACAATAGGAAGTAATACAGTTTATTAGATTTTGTTGATTTCTGTTCTCAGATGTTAAAAATCCCAACACATCTCTCAATCAGGTCAATATTTGGTAACACTAGCAATTATCCTACTTTATTCCCTAGAAACAGGCCAGCTAAAACCCATCTGTCCATCTTTGGATTGACATTGTGCTCATCCAGTATAATTATAATTGTAACTTAAGAACAGATTACTCAAATCACAAGCCACATGTCAGGCTAGAAGTGTGCAGCTTTTGCATAGCTTGATGAGAGCTCTGAACCTTTCTTCCCTTTGGTTAGCTGGAACACCATAATGTTTATAATTGCCAAAACTGAAAGCAAAGAAGCTTCTGTGATGCTATTACCAGCTTTTCTCACAGCACTGCAGAATCACATATGCCATTGGTTTTTGTACAATATGTTACACCACAACTATAACCTATCATGTAATAATATAATTCTGTAAAAATAAAGTTATTAATGTCACTGTGAAAGTCAAGGAATAAAAAGATCATATTAGGAATTTCCAATAAAAATTGGAAAGTTTACTGCATATATTTTTATCCCTAGCAATATCTTACATTATGCATTAGTTGTGCCATAAAATAATATGAAATAAGTTATCTGATCCTGCAGGAAACATATCATGCTGTATTAAACTTTCAGATTTTATTTCATTTTGAAGTAGATTTACAGAACATTTTAAAGAACAGCTGCTTATCTGTGTAAAATATTTTATAGTGATTTCATCAGACTCTAGTAAGTGTAAATACATTTCTCTTTCAAAGTCAGGGGTTCGATTGGGCCATCGTGAAGATGAATTTTGAGCTGAGAGTGACTACATGGTATATGCTTTGTCTTGAACATAAGGGTTTTTTTATTCAATCTCTGTCAAATATATTCAGGTAAAGAAGATTGAGCTGACTGATTGGACAGCTAAATTTTCAAATAAAAAAATACATTGATTTTTTGCTTGCCTGGTCATACCTTTTTTTTGCTTAATTACTTATTTAATATTGAAGTTTGACTGTCATGAAAGTCATGTAAGTTCACTTTCTCTTACTTTTGAAAGGAGAACAGTGTCAGCATAATTTCTGGGAGAGGAATAAAAGTGCTCAAATTTCAGGAAATAAAAATCAGATATTGTTGAATGTGCACTATTTGATACATTGAACTGTACTGTGTGCAGGTGCCCAGGCACCAGCAGCAGAGGTTACAGGGATGGTCTCTGTGAGGAGAGGCTTGGTCTTCCCAGTGCTGAGCACAGCTGATTCCAGCTGGCTCCATCGAGGACCCACCACAGGGCACAGCTGAGCCTTTCAGAGAAGCTGGTATCACCTCTAGGAAAACGTTTAAAACACAGAGAACAGTAAGGAGTGAGAAAAACTAGCGTAAAGAACAGTGCTGTGAACATGAAGACCAGAGAATAAAGAAAGGGAGGAGATACTCCTAATGCTGGAGCAGGTATTCCCCCAACAGTGTGTGGAGAAAACCATGCTTGAGCAGTATGCCCATACTGGAGGCCATGGAGGACTCCACACCACACAGATGAATATTTCCTGAAGGGACTACAGTTGCAAGGAGACCTCAAGGTGGAACAGGAGGAAAGAGGAAGGAGCAGCAGGTCCACTGTAATGGACTACATAACCCCATTCCCTTTCTCCCCTGCACTGCTCAGAGGGAGGAGCTGGAAATGAAAGAGTGAAGCTGAGCTTTGGAAGAAGGGATGTTGCGAAGTGTTGTCTTAATTTTGTCTGATTTTTCCCAAGACAAAATTAAAAATCCCACTCTATTTCAGTTGGCAATAAATTAAATTAAATTTCTCCGAGTCAAGTCTGTTTCGCCTGTGACAGTAAATGTCTTTCTTTTGACCTGTGAGATTTTTCATTTCATTTTCTCCCCTCTACCTATTGAGGAGGCGGAATGAGAGAGCAGCTATATGGGCACCTAACAGCCAGCCAAGTCAGCACTCCACAGGAACTAAGATTCAATTTTGACTAAGAAATGAAATATTAAATGAAATATTGTATATTATTTTAAGATAGTGAAAATTAATGTAAGTCTATTATAAAGTGAAATCTCTAAGATATTGTCTACAAGAGTTCCAGGGCATTTTCTTACTTATTAGAGATCAGTACATTTTAATTATTCTCATATTATAAGCAGAAGAAAGCAAATATATAATTTAACTCCCTGTAATCCAATTTTTATATTATCTTAGTAGTAACACATTAGTGTATACTTAGTAAAGGTATTGTCCTTGTTACATAGAAGTAGCTGACATATTTTCCTTGTTCTTTGCTTTTTGCTCTCACGCTCAGACAAAAAGTAACTATTCACAAGACTTTTGTGTTGTGCCTTGCAAACTTCATCTAAAATGGAAATATTCTAGCTTCAGCAATTTCTGTGGAAATCTCAGTCTTAATCAGTATCTAATTATTAATAGTAATTGTATAGGTTATTAAAATCCTCTTTGTGTTTTTTGGTTTTCTTTTCCTTTTGTGAGTTTAAGACCAATATGTCAAAAGTTGGATTATTGTCTACAAATATGTTAATGTTCTAATTTGTTGATAAAGATTTATGAAAGTTATGAGTTTTAATGTAGCAAAGAGATTCCTATGAATTCAGAAATATATCCAAATTAAATATCTAAAAAATGAAGAAGTAGAGGTATTTAGATTTTGTTTTGAGGTTCACCATTTCTAGGCATTAATCAGCATTTACTAAGCACAGTTTAATGAGTACAAGCATTTGACATTTAAATTCATGACTGCACTCACACTAGGCCCTTGATTCTGAAAATACCTGTGATTTGCTGTCCCTCCCTCACCCCAGCTTTATGCTTTGGAGTAGAAATCTGATCCTATGTTTGATGTCTTGACATCCTCAGATCTTGTTTTACATCCAAAAGTAACAATTGTAATGTTTTGAATTTGACTGAACATAGTACAAATTATATATATATAATTGGAACACTATGTCTTTACCCTGTAATTGATTTACATAAACCATAGGTATAGATATAGCTGTAATATAAATATAATGACTACACAAAATTTCATTGTGAGAAGACACCTATACTTCTCTGGGGGATTTTTTTAGGTTTTAAGCTGGATGCAAGAGAATTGGAATGCAAAGAATGGAGCAGGAGGAAGTAGTTTCAGAAGATGTATTTTTCTGTCTCTTCCACCACAAGCCAGAAGACTGTTTGTTTTGCAATCTGAAGGGCTCCTCTGTTTCTAGATACTTTCTCACCATGCTCTGAGTAAGAAAGGGGAAAATCTTAGAGGCAGAGAAAACAATCTTCTGATAAAAAAAAAAAAAATGTTCAGCTATTCTCTTAGTGTATAACCCCGCCCCCCCCAAACCTAACTGTTGGGGCTTATGTATGCTGTTTACCCAAACTGGTTGAGAAGTAGGTTAGTGGGCTAGTCCAGGCTTTAATTTTCTTGACAGAAGGGAACACTAGCTTGAAGGCAATTATGAGTTATTTGGGAAACAGTGAAATCACTCATAAAAAATCTGAGAGCATAGATATGTTATAAATTTGAAGGCAAAGTGTTATAATGAGATTTTTCTTAAGAAAGAATAGAAATTAGAAGATTTGGAGGGAAGAAGCAGAAAACTGGAAAGAAGAATGAGGACAACATAGAAAAGAACTGGAGATGATTAGAACTTTTTTTGGCAAAAGATATAAGGGATTGTGTTGCACTTGCATGGACAGGTTTTAGCATTGCAGCGGATACAGGGTTGGCTTCTGTGAGAAGCTGCCAGAAGCTTCTCCCATGTCCGGCAGAGCCAGTGTCAGCCGGCTCCAGGATAGACCCACTGCTGACCAAGACTGAGGTAATCAGAGAAGCTAGTAGTACCCCTGTGATAATGCATTTGAGAAGAGGAAAAAAAGTTATTGCTCAAATGTAATTGCAGCCAGAGAAGAGTGGAGTGAGAATATGTGAGAGGAACAGCTCTGTGGACAACAAGGTTAGTGGAGAAGGAGGGGAAGGAGGTGTTCCAGGTGCCAGAGCTGAGATTCCCTGCAGCCCACGGTGAAGACCATGGTGAAAAGGGCTGCTCCTCTGCAGACCATGGAGGTCAATGGGAATGCTGAGGTCCACCTGCAGCCCATGGAGGAGACCCATGACAGAGCAGGTGGATGCCTGAAAGAAGGCCACGGCTATGGCGCTGTGGGAAGTCCATGCTGGAGCGGGCTCGTGGAGAAAGTGGTGCCTGAAGGAATGCACCCTGTGGAAAGGGACCCACTGGACCACTTTGTGAAGAGCTGTATCCTGTGGGAGGGACCACATGCTGAAGCAGGGAAGGAATCTCCCTGAGCAGCAGCAGGAACAATATGTGATGAACTGACTGTAACTCTCATTTCCTGTCTCCCTGTGCCACTGGGGGGAAGGAAGTATAGCCTGGGAAGGAGGAAAGGGCAGAAGGAAGGTACTTCTAGGAATTTTTTTGCATCTTGTTGTCCTGCTCTGTTTTTGCTGGTAATAAATTCAGTTTATTTCCCCAATTCAAATCTGTTTTGCTCATGATGGTATTTGGTCACTGATGTCTCCTGGTCCTTATCTCAATTCATGAACATTTCATTATATTTTTTCTCACCTGGCCAATTGCAGAGGGGAGCAATTGAGAGGCTTTGGTGGGCACCTGGCAACCAGCCAGAGTCAACTCACCACATAGGGAGATAGTGTAATAAAATCCATGAGCAATGAAGCATTGAAGGAATAGGAATAAAAAAGAAGATGGGATATATTTGTGAAAATATTTGTTTAATGGCATAATGCAATGACCTCAGAGAAACTTTAGTCACAGGTAAAAAATCTCAAAGGAGAAATAGGTTCATGAGATCCTTTGGGTTAGGGCAATTTACCAAATATCTAACTCATATAATGCTGCTAATGTCAAATCAGCAAATCAAAAGAAAGAATTTGACTCAGTTCTTGAAGATATTGTGTATAAATCAGTGTAAAGTGGTATATAAAGCTAATTGTTTACATGATATTAACTTGTAACAATGTTTTTCCTCATCACTATTCTAGTTTTGTGAGGCTTTTTATATCTTTACTAATTAAAATAAAGACACATTAAAAATAAAATTTGACAGATTATTCTCATAAATTTCCTAAATATGAGTTTTCTCTTAATGTAGCCAGAATATCTCAGTATAACTTTGCTGTGGCTTTTGTTTTACATTATAGATTTTTCATCTTGACTCCTTTATTTTACAGGCATTAGACACTGTGCCATTTTGACTAAGTTCTGGCCATTCTTTTAGACTCCCCAGTAGTATGTACATTCTCTGGTTTAAATAAATAGGAGAAAGGAGAAAATGTTAAAAAAACCCCACCAAAATTAAAGATAAATAGATCTTGCTGGTTTAGAATTCTAAACCAATAGTTTAGAGCAATAGAAGTACATCTTTTAGAAATACATAAACCCTGTAGATAGTCTTTGTATCTTTCTTGCATTGTGATAAACTCAGAACGTGATTACTCATTCTATATTAAAGAAATGTCATAAAAATATATCATTATACAATATTATTGTATGAGGTAAACACATATTAATTTTATAGAGTTTAAAATTTGGATCTTATAATTCCATTAATATGTTTATTTAAAATACGTTTAAAATAAAAATTAAACATTATGTTCTGTCAGTTTATTTAGCTAAAATTTTATCAGAACTTCAAATTTTGGATGTAGAATGAAATTATGGGTTTTGAAAAGCAGTAGTCACCCAATTCAGGGAGTTGTGTTGTGTTTGCACTGTGGTCTTCATATGTTCGTCTGTACTTTTTCTCTGTGTGCGCAACTTCATTTCCTTCAGCTGGAACATCTAGACATGCACCATAGAAAATGCTTTGGAAAAGAGCCTGGCTGCAAGATGAAAGGAATCTCTAGAGAGCTCTGTGGTCTGGATGGGAAGCTCCACTGAATACAGAGAATCATCTGTGAATCACAGTTCTTTTTTTGGTTTTTATTTGATCCTGGAAAAGGATACATTAACTACTTTATCTACCTTGACAATCAGCATTTTTTAATCTGTCTATTCTGTAAAGCTGTGTCCAACTCTATTACACAATTTTAATTTTATCTAACTATGCATGTACCTTTGCTTCCTTCCTTTGTGCTCACATGGCTGAAGGACTTGTACTCTGATAAGCTGCATTTCCAAGAGAAACATGCACCCTGCAGCAAGAAATGTCTGTTTGTCCTTATTCTATCTCTCTGACTAAAATAACAACAAAGAATTGGCTCTTCATTTAGTAGAGAGATAAGTATCCATCCTTTCATTGCTACTTTCTTTAACCAGTATGATCAAGGGAGATTCATGAAGGAAAACAAAAGACTTCAGTAAAACAAAAAATCTTATCAAAGAATTATGTAAGTGTGTACTTTCTGCAGAGACAGGAGTTTATTGACAACACTGTGATATGAAAGAAAAGAAAAAATAAAAGACACTACAAAACTTCATCAGAGTAGACTGATAATCAATAACAATATAAATAAAAATGTAGCAGCAAGACCTACAACATAATATAGCATGCTGTTGCTCTTAAATTTTTATAGTCTAGATGCAAATCTAATTATATTTTGGTGCTACAGCAGATGGAAGCTTTTAGAAATCAGCAAATACCGAAGAAAGGCAAACTGACTAGAGATCCCTGAGTTAATTTTCCTTCATTTTTAGTCAATCATGCAGTACATTGTTAATTCAGATAATTTATAAATTAATGCTTCCTTTTCCACCACACACTATTAAATATTTCACGAGACCCTTATGGAAAACATAAGACCCTTAGAAAGAAAAATTTTGAAGTCACACCTCTCATGTAATCCATGGAGAGAGCCGAAAAAGCAAGAGCATTATTAAAATCTTAGTTCACCTGTATAAAATCCTAAAAAAGCCACATATCTGAGGATTAGACCCTGAAATAGAACTCTGTTTTGTGCCTAATAATTATTTTAAAAGTGTTCCCCATCTTTTGCGAAATAGCCTTTACTGGAAGAACTTCAGTTTTTGGTCATTTCCAGGTTTAGATTACTTTAACCTCTATTCATCCACTAATGAAAAACACAATTCAGTGAGACCTTGGCTATATCTACACAGTTCCAACTCATAAGAGTTAGATTACCTGTTACATCTTTTTATGTGCTAAGAAAACAAAAAAAGAACAGAAAATTGTTTTGGGGATGTTTATTCCAAAGATCTGTCCTGTTCTGATGGTTTAGTTATTCCCAGGAAATAAACAAAGCTCAAATGAATGGTTAAGTTTTTTAATTCCTGTAACATATTTGCAGCGGACAGAAGAAGCTATCAGTGATTCAGACAACAACCTCTAACTGGCTACAACTATTGTGAGTCTGAAGTGTGTGAATGTTGTATAATGGAAACCACAGAACAGAAAATGTAGCATAAAAACCTTAAAATGAAAAGTGCTTTCCTCCTGTTCTTCCCATCCTACCTAATAACTAAATTTTACATCCTCCTATGCCTGTCACACTTGAACTTCTGTGCCTGTCAGAAATGGGAGAAATGAACAACATACCTTTAAATCCCCATATTATCAGAAAAATTGTTCCTAAAGAAGAAAAAAAAAAGAAGAAGTAGAACTTAAAGCCCTAACTCTGAACAATTAACCTTCAAAATGGTAAGGGTCAAAGCACAATTATGGAACACTAGTAAGATATGAATGGATGCAGTATGCAGTATAGATCTTAAAATTACTGTTGATTGGGTGTTATACTGTACTTCTCCTTAAGTTAATTCTGGACCTTGCTGAAATTCGAAAAAAAAAAGAAAAAAAAAAGAGAAAATTTATGTTCCAATACAGAGAAGTATTGAAAGGTAAATAAAACCCAAATATGATAGAAATAGCAGTTAAATCATAGAATCGTTTAGGTTTGAAAAGACTTCTTTTAAAATCACTAACTCTGACCTTCTAGTGAAGAATTTTTCTTATTATCCAATCCAAACCTCCCCTGGCACAACTTGTCACCATTTCCTCTTGTCCAACCATTTGTTACTTGGGAAAACAGACCAAACCCCACCTTAATACAGCCTGGTTTTATCTCTTTCCCACTTCAACTCTAGTTTAAAGCTTTTTTAATGAGGTCTGTTAACTTCTGTAGAAAGATCTGTTTCCCTCTTTGAGAAAGGTGTACTCCATCTGTTGCCAGCAGGTTCAGTGTTGTGTAAACCAACACATCACCAAAACCCCCAAGTTCTGTGTTTTATTCAGCTAAAGTTCAGCTAGAAACAGAAATATTACAGATGAAGAGAATGTAACATAAAAAATATATTCCTAGTGTAGTAAACAGAAAAAATTTGGTGAGTTGAACAACTGATCTTCTCAAAGAGAACATTAGGTTGGTTTAATATACTAGCAAAATTTTCTAACCTCCTTACCCTGGCATTCTTCACACTTAAAAATAAAGAAGCTTAAAGAAGTCTTCCTTGTCCCACATTTGCATGGCTCTTTCTTAGAGAAATTAGATTACACACTAGCTTGAAGTAAATTCATGCAGTTAATATATTTATCTTTAAAGAACCAGATGGTTAATTTAGTATATAAAAACAGTTTTAAAATTTAAATCTTAAATGAATTTCCGTCACCATTATTTGTGATTTTGTGCTTTTATAAATATTATTTTAGGTAGAAAATAAATTCAATTTAAGTTTACTATATATAATTTAAAATATACAAAAAACCCCAGCCCCTGAAATGTGTATTTTATGCATCCCTCATGCTTCTTTCTTCTTTCTCCTTCTTGTAAATTTCTGGAGTGTTTAAACACTGTGCCTTACCACAAATTTATTAGCAGCAGTTTTATTGCATTCAAACTGCATCATTATTTGTTTGCTACAAACAGTATATCAGTCTTTAATTTTTTCATTTGCTTAATTCTTTTTCAAAGATGAAAGAATGGAGAAGTGTTTGTCTGTCAGCACTATTATTCTTTCACCTTTTTTCTGATTAACTTGTTTGAAATTGGTTTACCCCAGGAATGCTCCTCCTCGAAAAAAAAAATATGTATACTTATTGAGCAGTTTTCAGTACCTACAAGCAAACAGATAATCATAACAAAGGGTGTTATATGAGCACTGGATAAGTAATTTGACAGGATTTAAGCACTATGATTTAAGGGAATGTTTCGTACTTCACAGAGGAAAAGTTCCTTTAATGTGTCTTATTAAGATCATAAGCTTGCTGCATATTTTTGCTTTTTATTTATTCACCTTCCAAAACTGACCTTGGGGGTCTTGGATTTTCTTTGGGCTGAATTCCAAGAGACTGCCTGAATTGATTTTTTCTTGTTCTGGCAGCCCAATGAATGGACATGGAGAGGAAAGAGAATTGTGTTCCAAATGGACTTCGTTTTTCTCAAAGAGAAAAATGAAGAGCTCAAAAGTATAAGAAAGGTAGAAAACAAAGTTAATTTGTTAATTTGTTTTGTCCTTTAAAAAGAAAAGGAAATAGATTAGAAATGTATTTTAAATAAATCTCGTCTTCTGTCACTTCTTTATAATATCACCCTCATAATATCCTGATGAAGAGATCATTCATGTCCCTTTCAAATCTCAAGGAAACTTCTTTACCCTGTACTTTTAGTAAACTTGTCACAGGTACAGTCTCTGAGGAAAACCAAAGGAACATGAAATTCCTTCTGGAGCCGGTGGGTGCACCTGAGAGACTCCATAACCATCAAGAAGGGCTTACTCCTTTGTGTGAGTCCTTCCCATTGCTTCGGCAGCATTCCCTGGCTAGGGGCATTTTTAGCAGAGCTGCCCTGAAATTTTAAGAACTCATGAAGTCCATTTTTACAAAAAAATTCCCTTACAAAACAAGATGTACCAATTACTAAATGATAAGGCATTAAACATGCATAAATTGCAAATGGTGTAAACGAAACCAAAAGGCGTAAATGCCTCACTTCTTGCTAATTTTGTTTCATGGGAAGAGTGGTAAAGGGGATGTACCAGAGATACACAAGTTTGAAGAAATAAAACAGAAAAAAGAAATATTTTATTAAAGTAATATAATAAACCAACTGCTTTTACAGAGACCATACATTAATTATTCTTTTGTAAGGCAAACAAAATGGAACTCAGCTGTCAGAAATATATCATTGTTCTTGGATTCACTCTGTTCTTTTAAATTGTCTTTTGAGAAAAAAAGACATTATTTACCCTTCTTTTTGTGCAATTTTCTTTCCTTGATTTAGCTGTTAAAATGCTAATTGGTTTTGTTTATTATTTTGTAGTGAGGCTTTCTAGTCTACTGAAGCTACCATTTATACCTGACATGCATTCCTTGCTCCCTGACTATCTCTCTGAATCAGATTCCAAATGAAACTTCTTCCTGGAAACACTCCACGGTATTATGACTGTCAAATATAGCTGAAACACGGGCTTCCAATTTTAAAAAGTCATCATGAAATTCAGTGCTCTTATTTTAGTTTCTCATGTTCCTAAATACCTGCTATTCAAAATTTGGGTGTTCAGGTCTCCTTATATTCTTATTAAATTAAAAAACTGGGTAAGCAGTTCAATATGATAGGAAGAGTATTACATTAGCAAATGCCAGTACTTGGTAAGATTCATTATTTTATGTTGTTCACCATTTGCTCAGCATCAATGTTTTCTTCTATATTTGTTCTGTGTGCAGACAGTGTAGGCATGGTAAATGATCTGCAAAATATAGATTTTCTTTTGTATTGAATGGTTGCTAGAGTGGGAGGTCCTTAGAAAGAAACTTCTAATACTGTACTTGTCAAAGTTGTATTAAAAAAAAAAAGACAAAGTTGGAGAGAAAAATAAAACCCTGAGGTACCACAATGAAACTGAAAACGGATGAATGAGAGCAGAAAATTATTTTTTAAAGCACTACAAGTTAGAAATAAAAAAAAAAAAAGAAAAAAAAAAAGAAAAAAACTTCAAAGACTGAAAGCTAGAAAAATGAGAGAAAGAGGAAAAAAAACCCCCAAACATTCTTTTTATTAAGACAGAAATGTAAGGTGATGTATGGGTCTTAGCAAGGTTTGTAGATATAGAATCAATCTTGAGGCTGGATCATTGCAGCCATTTCTTTGAACATGTATACCACTCTAGTTTGTTGTGATTCTGGGCAGACCTAAAGACAGAAAAGTGCATTTGCCTGAAGAACTAGTGAGCTAGTCCAGCAGTACAACTGAAACAAAAGATTTTAAATGTGTACTTTTTTCTTCTCCAAAATGAAATTGCAGTCTTCCTAGAGGCAAATTCCCTGAGAATGTGCTAAAAAGATTCAGCTGGAGAAATGCACAAACCAAAGCATCTCACAAACAAAAAGCAGTTTTGAATCTGCTAGAGATTCCAGATTTATCTAACAGCTAAGTGGGTGCTATTATGTCTGAGATATTCTCTACAGGCCTTGTGAACCTGAAAATAAAATATGAAGGTCACACACATAATCACTTCTTTCAACTTTAAACATTACCACAGTGATACTGTTTAGGGAGAGAAACAACTACACTCAGAATCTGAGCACAGGAACCCAGTTTGAGTTACTGGTGGGTACACTAATAAAACACTACTCCGTGGAGGTGTTTGGCTTAGGAAACACTTACTCTTCTAGAAAAGACAGCACTGACCAGCCACTCTGTTGTACTTCATCTGTCTCCAGCACGAAAACTCCTATATCCACCTCTGTCTGGATTACAGATTCAGCCCAAATGGAATACTGGCTCTCACAGAAGTAAGAACTTTTGGTTTAGTTCAGAACTTAACAGGTTTTGAGCCTGTCACCTTTCACAGGGCAGAAATTCACGTTTTTATGTGTTACTTGCCTATTTTCATTGTGAGTTTGGTAGGAGCTGGGAGGCATTGCCTTACAGCAAGGTGAAAGTCTAGTTTATATTTGTTGGATGATCTGCCTCATGTGGAAACTAAACCATGAAGGCAAGATGTCACTATATGTTAAATGTTAAGTGATATCTTGCCTCTTTAAAAAGTAAAGAACCATAAATATAAGTAGCATATCTGTGTTTCCTGCACAGGCTGTAGCTCCAAATCTAGGGCATGAATGAGAGATATGGACTGATACTCCTTCAAACAAACAAATTTCACCTAACATTTCTTTCATTCTGCTTGACAGTTACAACTTTTGTGCAATAGATGTAAGCAAACACCAGCAGATTTTTTTAAAAAAATTCAGCTACTGACATATTTTGTATGTATATGAGTTGATTTTGTTTGTTTGTGTGTTTGTTTTTTTCCCTTGCTTTTTCTACTAACCCTAGGACATAAAATATGCAGTTCAGGTTAGCTTAGTTCTATAAGAAAGTCATCTTATTAAAAAAATAATCAGAGGTAAAGGAAGATAAACATTAATACCTTTTAATAAGTATTTTACCTTCTGTCTGGTATTCAGAATGAAGCATCAATCGTTATCACAGATGTAAAAGAAATCACAGAATCACAGAATAAACTAAGTTGGAAGGGACCCATCAGGATCATCAAGACCAACTCCTTGTCCTGTGCAGGACACCCCAGCAATCCTTCTGTGTGCCTGAGAGTGTTGTCCAAACACTTCCTAAGCTCTGTTAGGTTTGGAGACATGACCATAGCCCTGGGGAGCCTGTCCCAGCGTCCCACCAGATACAATACAATGTTTGGACTAGGCACTATATGTGGTAATCCTACCATACAATAACAGAGAAAAAAACACACAGAAAGAAAAATCAACCACAGGCAGGCATTCAAGATGGAAAATAAGAGTACAACGACTAGAAGTTGGTAAAAATAAACAGTTTCTTATAACGATAACACTGTCAGTCTCTGTATCAGCATTATTTCAAAGACTGTCCCAAAATTAGAATTTCAGTTAGATAATTAATATAAAGAGTACTCTAATTTCAGTGCTCAAAAATAACAAAAGTTCACAGAATGGATAAGGTTGGAAGGGATCGCTGGAAGTCATCTAGTCCAACCTTCCTGGTCAAGCAGGGTGTCCTGGAGCACATTACTCAGGATTGTGTCCAGACAGCTTTTAAATATCTTTTGACACTGATAAAGTGTCAAAAGACTTGCTGAAGTTCGAGGTAGGCAACACCCACTTCTCTCCCCTCATTTATTCATTCAGTAGTCCCATCATAGAAGACAATCATGCTGACTACTCCTGATCACCTTCTTGTCATCCAAGTGGTTAGAGATGGCCTCCAGGCTGAGCTGTTCCATCACTTTTCCAGGAATTAAGGTGAGGTTGACTGGCCAGTCATTCCCTGGGTCCTCCTCTTTGCCCTTTTTGATGACTGGTGAGACATTTGCTTTCTTCCAGTCGTCATACACATCTCCTGATCACCACAGCCTTTCAAAGCTAACTGAGAGTGGTCTAGCAATGATGTCCAGAAGTTCCCTCAGCACTCTTTGGTGCATCCAATCCCATGGACTCGTTTATGTCAAGCATGACAAAATTGTCTATAATTCAATCCTCCTCAACTAAAGGAAAATCTTCCATTTTCTGGGTCTTCTCCTGGGTCTCTTGGGTCAAGTATTCCTGAGGCCTGGCTTTGACAGTCCATGGAGGACCACAGGGATGCAGAGATCCACCTGCAGCCCATGGAGGAGAGCCACACCAGAGCAGGTGGATGCCTGAAAGAAGGCCATAGCCATGGTCCTGTGGGAAGCCCATGCTAGACCAGGCTCCTGGCAGGGACCTGTAGATCCATGGAGAGAGAAGCCCACACTGGTGCAGGTTTGCTGGTAGGATTTGTGACCCTGTGAGGGACCCACATTGGAGCAGGCTGTGGCAGAAGGACTACGCCCTGTGGAAAAAAGTGACCTATGTTAGACCACTTTGTGAAGAACTGTATCCTGTGGGACAGACTCACACTGGAGAAGTTTGTGGAGAACTATCTCTTGTGTGAGGGAACCCACGCAGGAACAGGGGAAGGATTAGTCTCCCTGAGCAGTGGGAGAAACAATGTGTAATGAACTGATGGTAACCCCCACTCTCCCTCTCCCTGCACTGCTGGGGGAGGGGGGAGGAGGTGGAGCCTGGGAATGAGGGGAAGGGTGGGGGAAGGTGTTTTTAAGATTTTTTTTTACATCTCATTATCCTACTCCGATTTTGATTGGTAATAAATTCAGTTAATTTCCACCTCAGCCAGACCCAAAGCAGAAAATAATCATCAATGCTTTCAAGAACCTCCTGAATTGTTTTTTCCTTGCTTTGTTGTTTCTTCAGCAGTTGTCAGGGTGTTTGAAGTCCCCCATGAGAACCAGGGCCTGTGACTGTGAGATAGCTTCATCTGTCTGTAAAAAGCCCTATCTTCTTCCTCCTTCTGATCAGGTAGCCTGTAGCAAACACCCACAACAATGTCATCCTTGCCAGTCTACCCTTTAATCCTAACCTAAAAACTCTCAGCTCACTTGTCATCCTCCCTGACACGGAGCTCTTGTACATTCCAAGTATTCTCTTACATAGAGGACAACTCCACAACCTCACCTTTCTGTGTGCAGCTATTCATGGCAGCATTTGCAAATGTGTGTAGCCGTTCGTGGCAACATTTCAGTCATGTAAGATGTCCCACCATATCTCTGTAATTGTGATGAGATCAAATTCTTGCGATTGCACACAGATGAATTACCTTGAGGGAGAAAGAAAGAAATATGGATATGCTGTTTCTCCAGAGGAGGCACAGCTTATCATCAGGAATGATCCTTGAAGATTTGAACCAAAGCTCAGTTCTCTGCGTGACACTTGAGGTTTAATCCCAGCAAGCAGTTCAGCCCCACATAGACCACTCATTCCCCCACAGTGTAGTGGGAGAGAGAATCAGAACAGTAAAAGGGAGCAAAGCCATGGGTTGAGATAAATACAGTTTGATAGGTAAAGCACCACCTGCATCAGCCTATTTGTTGACAGGACAGTCTGAGAAGTAGGAAAGGCTTCTCTAAACACTTCAGTAATACACAAAACCCTTGTGTGTTATCAACATTATTTTCAATACAAGTCTAAAACATACTGCACAAGCTACTATGAAGAGAAGCAACTCTGTCCCAGCCTAAACCAATGCAGATGGAAGCTCAGGCTTGTGACACATCTACTGGGTTGCTTGTTTTCAGGAATATCTCTCCTTAACATATATCAGAACTTTACTTTCGTCTTGAGAAAATGTTACTTAAACTGATAAATCTCTACTGAACAATATTGGCATTCATAATCAGTGTTTCATGAAGAGAGCATTTGGTCAAGGGCAAAAAAAAGGGGGAAGATGCTTTGTATACGGTGTGATGTACATACTGTTTTTTTACTGCATATTTTTATCAGGTTTTTAAATAAACATATTTCTTGGTTTAAAAAAAAGATTCTAAAGAACATTATGAAACATCTGGGAGCTCTGTGAAACTTAATTCACACAGGAAGCTCACTACCCTACACTTCAGGACAGTAGATTTTTGGGACAGGCCTGTGGATGGAGAAGGGGCCCAAGAAACCTGGTTAACATTCAGGGATCACCTCCTCAAAGCTCGGGAGCAGCAAAGAAGCATCCTAACAAAGACAAAGTCAGGAAAAAATGCCAGGAGGCCTGCATAGATGAACAGTGAGCTCCTGGAAAAACTCAGACATGAAAAGGAGACCTACAGAGGGTGGAAGCAAGGACAGGTAGTCTGGCAGGAATACAGAGAAATTGTCCAAGCAGTCAGGGATGAGTTTAGGAATTCAAAAGCCCTGGTAGAATTAAATCAGGCCAGGGCCATCAAGAGCCACAAGTAAAGCTTCCATAGGTGGATCAGTGATACAAAGAAGACCAGGGAAAAAGTGGGCCCTCTCCAGATGGAAATGGGAGATCTGGTTACTCAGGATATGGAAAAGGTCGAGGTACGCAATAACTGTTTTGCTTCTGTCTTCACTGGTGTCGTGGGTTTACCAACCCCCACCCTGCAGGGGTTGGAAAATAGTTAATTCCAGGTAGATTTCCAGAGTAAAGCCAATCACAAGTTCTAGTAATGCCTCTGCAAATTACATATTTAAGAAAACGGAAGAGAAGATGAATTGCACAGAAGAAATTCCAGCCTGGAGGAGAGCAGAGAACAAGAGACAGCAGTGGAGCCTCCAAGGTCAGGGTAGCAGGAGCGGGGGAAGAGGGGCCCAGGGGGGCCCCCTCTCCCCCTCCAGCAGGGGAAAAGACTTGAAAACTAAAACCTGCCACCTGTGGAAGATTATTTGGAATGAAGAGATCCTTTTGCAGTCATGAAGAGAGCTTGTGCCGGAGCAGAGAAGTGCACGGAGAAAACTGTAACTCTGTGGGAGGCCTAAGATGAAACAGAGTCTTGCTGGAGACCTGTGGCCCTTGGAGAGAGAAACCTACGCTGGAGCAAGTGTTCCAGGTAGGATGTGATCCCAGTGAGGGATCTATGCTGGTGTAATTCATCTGTGACCCTAAAAGACATCAGAGTATGGAAGAACTGTTGTCCGAGGGTAGACTCACGCTGGAGAAGCTCATCCAAGGCTGTCTCCCGTGAGAAGGGACCCCACAAGAAACAGGGGATGGACTCGATGCCATCATGCCCTGTAACAGTGGTGAAGACCCTGGTGCAGCAAGTTGTCCCCTTGCAGTCCATGGAGGACCTCACAGGGCCCGAGTACCCCCCAGCCTCCGGTCCTGGCCCGGCAGGGAGGAGCAGGGCCAGTCCTGAGGTGGACGTGCAGCAGAGAGAAAGAGAGAGAGAGATTTCCAGCTACAGCCAACCGAAGTTGTTGCCCTAGAGATAATAGAAGAAAACTTCCAAGTGCTGCAAATTTGAGGAACTGTAAACCCTGAAAGTAAAGAAAAGACTTTTCTCCTCCTGGACTGATACGGGGGGAGGGATAATTTTGTAAATACATAACATTTTCCTCATAATTTTGCCTAGTTAGAATTGTCATATATATTATTCTTTAGTTTTTATCCTGCTAGTAATAAATTTAATAATATTCCCCCATGTCAAGTCTCTTTTGTCTGTATAAAACTTCTTTCATCTCACAGCAATTGTGTAAGGAGTTTAAAAAAACTAGTCCAGAGTAAACCCGCAACAACTGGCAAGTGTCCACAGTGCCCGAGCTGCACAAGGTAAAGGCAGTGAGAAGATCAGGTTTGAGACCATCTCAACCTGGAGGTGCATAAGGCCACAGGACCTGATGAGTTGCAAATGCAGGTTCTATGGGTACTGCTGGAGGAAGTGGCTAAGACACTATCCACCATATTTGAGAAGCTGAGGCAGTCCAGTAAAATTCCCACTGACTGGAAAAGGGGAAATATAACCCCTATTTTTAAAAAGGAAAAAAGGGAAGAACTGGGTAACTACAGGAGTGTCAGTCTTACCTCAGACCACTCTTGAGATTAGTAATGTGTTAAAAATTTTGTCCAAGAAGCAACAGTCACAAAGAGGAACACTTATTTTTTATTTCCATTTGTAATAATGAGCACACATAAAGAAAGTCCAAGAAAAGAACATGAAACTCAAAACTCATTCAGATTTTTAAAATTGAAAGACACTGCTTGAATTTCGCTAATGCTGCTGACTTCCTTTAAGCAGGGATGACAAACATTGTGGTCAGAGGTAACGAGCACATCTATCTTCTTTTGGTTTAATGGAAACTGAAAGTGTTCCCAGCAACTGGGAGGAAAATATCTCAGGAATACATAAACAAAAAAGGAAAAGAAAAAAACAAAAGAAGAAGTAGAGAAAATATTTAAAATCACAATAGCAACCTAATACAGCTTATAAGATGTCATTCATTTATACCACATCTCAGGCTTACAAATGTGAATGTAATTACAGCAATCATTTTTAATGCTAACAGCAACCTTTATAAAAGACTATACCTAAATTGAAGTGCTGCTTATCTAAAAGGATAAGTTGGCTTCCACTTGGAAAATGTAGAATAGATTTCAGATTGTATATAAATTATAAAAAAATCTCGTTCCTGTGTATAAGTATTCACAGGAGAGTTCCATAATTGCTGCCAGGCTTTTCCAGACCCGAGGAAGAGCTGATTTGGCTCAGCATAGCCTGAAGGTTGGAAACCACTGCTCTAGGCAAAAGACATGATGGATGTTCATCTATTTGCTTAGTCTACGTGTGTATGTGCATGCAGCAGGCTGAACTGTTTTTAGCTGAGAGAAAAGTAAAAGATAAAATTTTCAGGTATCTTATTTTTAGTCTAACACTTGAGGGTTGGTTTCTAGGTTTAAAATTATTCAAAATAGTTCTTGTTTGTCAAAGAAGGAAAAATTGGGCTAGATACCCATAAATTTACCCTCATCTGAATTCCCGTTTGCAACAGATTTATATTTATTGATCTAAAGAAAGAAATTATTCTAAAAACTTCATAATAAAATCACTAATACTCTTCATTTACAGTGATCTGGATTTAACTTTGTCAATTAGCTTGTCATTATAATTATAAAATTAAGCTATACAGAAACTTGAGATGAATTCCTTGGGTGAAATCTCAGTAAACACTGCTATTTATAGACAATAAGTCAAAGTAGTCATGGGTTACAATGAAGGAAAAGTGTATCTGTTTCACTTCTGTATGGATATAGGTGTTCTTGCTGCAAATGCTTAAGAAACTTTTTAGTACAAGTTGTGAATTTATGTGAATATTCACAAGTCAGTGAGACTGCTTGTGCACCTAGTTATGTTTTCAAATTTATGTCAAAAGGTAAATAAAACATGTGAAGGAAAATGGAATGAATAGGGAGAGAGTTGTTTGTAAGACTGAGGCCTTTTTCCCTGAACAAACTGATAGGAGTTAAAGAAATCTGTAAAAGGAAGCTGGGGGAATGTGGTGTTTTGTTGGTTTGTTTTTTTTTTTTTTTTTTTTTTTTTTTTTTTTTTCCCCTCAATTTGATTTCTTTTTTATTATTTCTTTTTTCTCTGCGTATCAGTTAAATTCAAATGAAGTTTTAGCTTAGTTTTAACTGTCAGATTAACTTGAATGGAAATAGTGAATTTGTCCCATTTTTGATGGAAATAGAACATATTGATTAACTTCAGTAAGAAATACATCTCTTCACAGTAAAGAAAACAACATTTGAGCACAAAAATAACCACTGTTAAGAACTGCTGATAACAGCCCTTGATTACTTATACATGTATCAAACATTCTTGTCAAATATCATCATGTAACAATATTGGTTTTAATTTGGATAAATTATCGAGGTTTGTTTTCTTCTTGTAAAGAATGTGTTCAAGAGGGAAAAAGTGTTATTTCATTTGCAAGGTCTGGATTATTAAAGTGAAAGTGGATCATTGTGTCCTAATTCTTACCAAACATTATCAGATTATACAATTTTTTTTCTCAATTAGTACTCTTCTCTGATAGTATGTACAATAATTACATGTATTAAACTGTCCTTGGTAATCCTAAAATTACTGTGGCAGTGCTTGGGTCCTGTATAGTCAAAAGAATGTATTGTGGGGTTTTGTGTGTTTATTCACCCAATGGAAAAAGAGAAGTCTGTTTTAAAACTGTTTTATCTTATTGTTTAAATGAAAGGACTAAGTTTACACAAATCCATCATACACAGAAATTCTTCAAGTGAAACTATTGTGCTTTCAGAAAAAGAAACTCCAAAAGTTGGACATTTTGTCTCCTTTTTACACCAATAAGTAACAGGCCTATCAGATGTTTGTCTATTTATGCCATGAACCTCCTTACTTACTAATATTTTCTTTCCTATTTCAGACTTTTTGTATATGTGAGCCACTGAGCAGAATAAAACTTCATATTCTGCTCTGTATAAATATCTTTCAATGGTGTTCCTGTTTCTTGTGAATTACCAACTCAGATAGCTAACTAGTATTTTATTTTCATTCCTTTTTTGTTTGTTTGGTGTGTTTCTTAGGATTACTCTTCTTTTTGTTAAGTTTACTCAGTTCAATGTTACATTTTTTGATATAATATTCAACATACTCTTCACTTAATCTCCTGATAACAAATTGTCCCTCATATATATTCAACATATGAATACATATATGTAATAAAATTGTATATGTATATGTTTATCTCTGTATATAATCAAATATATATTCAAGAATATTAAACAGAAAGAAAATTAAACAGAAATGTAATAACTCCCCCCGTAAAAGTACATGTGGTCTTATCTAAAAATGCTGTTTTTACAACTTTGTATTTAAAGCTTTATGATTCATCTTAATATCTCTGGATACCAGTAATAGCATCCCAGAGAACTAGTTTGGATATTTTTATTTACATGATTGTGTTACAATGGTAATATCTTATAAAATAGTAATAGAGGAATCTCTTACTTGGTAAAATCATGTTTGACAGATATTATATAATACAGTGAATTTATATCAGTTAGCTGTTAGTCAACTAACAGTCAACTAACTATCAGTTAGCTGTTAGTCAACTAACCTAGTAAATTTTCTTACCTAAGAAACCACCTATTAAAACATGTTATTATATTAAAATACCTATGTATTTTATTGAACTTTTACTGAAAATTTTTATTCTGAAATGTATTATTACTGAAAATATTTATTATTCTATATTGTATATTTTATTAACACAGTTAAACTGCATGAAAAAAAACCAACAAAATTTGAACTTTATAACAGTTTATACAAAAGGTGACAAAACTGAACATATTTTTGTAAGATAACCACACTGCTCTTCTTACCACTTATTTTTTTTCATAACTGCTCTAAATACACCTGAGCTGATCACAAGGAAAGTAATACATATGAGTATAGATAGGTGTATAGCTGTCACTCTTTAAACTTACTGTGTCATCTGTGATGATACATTGCACTTGAAGTACAAAGGAAACATTCCCTTGCAATTCCATAATACTGTGTTACTATTTATCCGGTGAGGGAGTTTGTTGGTTGCTTGGCATTACTGTTTGAAAAGATGGCAATATTTCTTAGTTAATATGATTTTTTTTTTACTTCCACTTACTGTTTTAGAATTAATTTTAATATTCTTAAATACAACTGTCAAATATGACTCTGATTCAAATTTAATGAAGTACATTGTAAGGTTCCATAGATTTCAAAATCCTTTGGACCAGATCCCATCTGAAAATCAATCAAAATAAGATTTCCAAAAGATAAAGATTTCTAATGCAATCTGAGGACATTACTGAAACATCCCGACAACAATCCACAATTCAATTTATTTTCTGTGTTGGATGTTGGCTTCCTATAGTTTAGGCAGATAACAGAGGGTTAGTACAGACAGCTTGCACTTCTGTTTGTGATATTTTTGACAGTTACCATAAGTTATTGAAAATACCACCTCAAACAAAATTGTGATGCTGTAGGTTGACTTTTTCATTTGCAGGAGTTATTTTTAAAATGTATAAAATGGGTATCTAACTTAAATATTTGATGTAGATGTGCTATTACCTCATGATGCTCTGGCTCTTCATGTGCTCTTTTTTCAGAACAGTAATAGAAATTTTAAGTAATGTAAGCAGAAATAAAAAACATGAAAATTTTCAGAATCACACAGAATCACAAAATATTGTGTTGGAAGGGACCTAGAAGTATCGAGTCCTGCTCTTAAATGAATGGCCAATATAGGGATCAAACCCTCAACCCTGAGCTGTTAGCATCATACTCTAACCAAAATACATGCATATATACATATACACATACAAACATACATATGTGAATACATAGTCACACCTCTGAAAATAAACAGTGGCCTTTTCTCTTTTATCAGAACAATTTTTCCACTGTAAAAATGATTTTGCTCATTAAATAATATATTTTGAATGAAAGGAAACACAATAGTTGCATTATAACATCAACAATAGTTCCGATAACTAATTAAAATAAACCTACATACACATGCAGAAATTGTATCATAGTTATTTTATATTTTATACAATTGCTGCTTATTCTAGGTCATTGATATTATTTTTTAATTTTTCCCATAAACAAAGTATAATATTGACATACTGACACCTTAAGTGAAAGTGAAATAATTTATAATAAAAAAAAAATAAAGTAAAATAAAATAAAGCTAATAATAATAAAATGTAACANACTTAAGTGAAAATGAAATAAATTAAAATAAAAAAAAATAAAATAAAGTAAAATAAAATAAAGCTAATAATAATAAAATGTAACATAACATAACGCAACCTAATGTAAATATAATGTAATGTAACATAACACAATGTATAATAAATATATTCTCAAGACTTTGCGGAATCTGTTTTGCAGGCCTATGAGAGAAAAGGTTTGTTTTGAACTGCAGCAACTTTCCATAAAACAAAGAAATTAAATGTTAATATTTAGTATCAAGAACAAGAAGACTTTCAGATCAGTGTTTAAGGAGCAAAAATTGGGAAATGGGCAATGACACACACTGCTTTTACCTGTTTAAAAAAAAAAAAGATTATCACTAACATCATCTCTTCTCAACTATAGGTTTTGGTAAATATCCTCAGATATGGTTTTAGGATCATTAGTATTGTATTTATAATTGAACAGTTCATACACTGATATGAATTAAATCTCAGTGTGTAGTCACATAACTATTGTATTAGAGCATCTGGAAGTTAAATAAGCTTTATACCAGCTGCAAAAAGAGAGAAAATGCAAGACAGTATTAGTAGGAGTTCAATATGC
This sequence comes from Oxyruncus cristatus, assembly GCA_013399855.1. Taxonomy (NCBI): domain Eukaryota; kingdom Metazoa; phylum Chordata; class Aves; order Passeriformes; family Cotingidae; genus Oxyruncus; species Oxyruncus cristatus. The sequence goes on along the minus strand of VXAY01000769.1, from coordinate 668,482 downwards.
TGATAATAGATGATTCAACATCAAGCCTTCCTGTTAACACATCACATTTTATCAAACAGCTTTGAATTGGCAATGTTAGTCCATGTTGAATTAGTGCTCTGTGTAACCTAGCACTGGGATCCCATTGTCAAATATTCACTGTTTTCAAGCCACAGCCTAATGGATTACACTGAACAATATTATTTTTGGACAAGAAAGCTGATCTGATACTCTGTTCCACATTCAACCTCTGCATTAGCCCTTTTCTGTCTGCTAGAGAATGACTTCTGTATATGAAAAATCATCAGAGATAACCAAATACCATTTTTAGTCACTGCTGCTTAACATATTATTTCAACAATAAACTTCACATAACCGTATTTCAACAGTGCACTTAATGCATTTCAACTTACACTTCAAGTGACATTTCCAAACTTCTAAACTTTTTAGTATTTTAAATACCTCAGATTTGTACCTCCTATTTCTTTCACCAGATGAGTAAGCTAATGAATTGTGTGTAACATTTGTTGACTTTAATTAAGGGTAGAAAATTTTTATCATAATATGGACAATGAGTAATTATTTTGAACATATGTTTTAAAATGGGGTTTTCATTCAGAATAAAATTTAAAAATTCAGCTGATTACTCATGACTATTTCTCTAGACAAGAAGATGTATATTTTTAATATTTATATCTCTGATAAAAATCTGTACCCACTAATATCATTTTGCTGCTTTGACTAATTTATTTTTGACTTCTGTAGGTACTGGTTTCACCAGCTATAAACAAAGAACGAGAAAGAAGCCTGCACAGAAAAATTGTAAATCTAGGCAACATGGGTTTTTTACAGGTTTGTGACAAACTCAAATGGACTACAGAAAACTTGATCCTGCTGAAATAAATGAGAGGTTTTCTTTTGATCCTAATAAGGATAAAAGAAATATGGACCTTTAGTTACTTATTTTTCTCCCAAGTTTGTCTTACTGCCTTACATTATTGATTTTTGTTTTCGTATGAATAACTCGACACAAGAAAAGTGAAAGAAACAATCAAACACCTCTCCTGTCCTCTTCCTAGTCCAAGTTACCCTTGTTTTTGTCACACATACTCAATCCCACCTTGGTGAGGTGGCAACAGATGGTACAGGAGGATGAGGCCATAGCATAGAGATTTCCTTCTGCTACTCCTCACTTCTTACTTGTTTTCCTCTGCTGCTCCTTACTTCCATCTGCTCTTCTGCTGCAATACGGGTCACCCATGAATTTCAGTTCCTCGGGGGAGGCACTGCTGTGGTGTGGGTCACTCAAGGGCTGCAGTCCCTCAGGGCAGCCCTGCTCCCGCATGCAGGAATGGCACAAGGTGTCTCATGTCTTCCTCCCTTACAGAACACCCTGCAGTCCTTGCTACTGAAACCCTTCCTTTTACATTCTGTACAACAATACTGTTGGCTATTTTCAACTGCTTAATAGCTGATGTAATCCAATCACATCATTCTTTTAGTAAGAAAGGAAAAGGAAAACACAAACTAGTTCTTTATTTTATTCTGGAATGCTGATGCTTTGAAAACATAATTAATCAAACTTCTCATGCAAAACCTACTTGTTGGGTTGAGCGGAAAACTGTTTATTTCATATGGTTTTCTGCATAAAATATTGTAGACATTTTTAGCATATATTTTCCATTCACACTGTAGGCTACTGAAACCCTAGGAAAATATTTTTATCACCCACAAAAAACATGAGAAAAAATACATAGAGTGTTTATATGTGTAAACAAAAACCTCTTCTTACAATCACCTGCTTAATATAAGAGAAGACAAAATTATGTCTATATTCTTTGGGATCTATAAATACTTTTATGGGAACCATGCAGAAGCAGGCATGCATTTTGCTTAAGGCTGAGGGACTCTTGAAACCACACGAGGAATGTGGTTAGGCTGAGACCACTGACGGTAATGTAGCAGTGGATTAAAATTGAGTGGCTAAAACTGCTGCTGCCCTTAGCACTCCTCCATGCCCTCCTGACCAGTGTTGCTTCCCCAGAGGCAAGGATGTCTGACTTGCTTGTGAATAAGTAGAACCACCACAGACTTCATTCTCTGTTTTATATTAAAATTAGTCCAGTTTTGTTTAACTTTTTATGACAGACTGGAAACTGAGGTGATGCTGGAGTTCTTTTTCGAGTGTAGCGGATATACCTACCTTGGGGGCAACTCTGTTTGTCAGTGGGATGGGAAAGATGAGTGGGAATTCGTCTTCTCAGGGAATATCTTCTTTGATGACTTTAGTTCCCTTCATCTTTCTTCCATGTTTTAATTTCTCTATTTACCACACAGTTATTGCTTTTATTCCACCTGGCATAGATCCTTGTGATTGGATTTTGTTGTTGTTGTTGTTGTTTGTTTGTTTTGGGTTTTGTTTTTTTGTTTGTGAGGTATTTAGCACTTTCTGGTTGCTCAAAACAGAAAATAATTGAAATGTAAAGCAATTAGGAATTAACAAGGTTTCTGTTGTGGCAGACCTGATTCACGATGTTAACAATGAAATATTACCAATATGAGACTGAAATATAATTTAATATGTTGCTCTGAACAAACAGGGGATTTAAGTAGTAAGGAAAGTTAACAAACACACGTGTTAATTTCATCAAATGGCTAGTACAAGTTATGATCACAGTCTCCCTCAGATACACTTCGTACTTACAAGAACATTATGCCATTTTAGCAGTTCACTATATTGAGCTTAGTTTCCCGGGCTGCATACAGTATTAGTAACATTTCAAACATGGAACTTTGCTTTATTAAAATGTGAACAGACAGAAGAGAATCTCTCTGGTTCTCAAAATAAAGTAGAGACTGCATTTCTAAAATGCCATGTAATTCCTACTCAGAGCCACTCATGAACAGTAAGGGCAATTTAATTATCTAAATAGTAATTAGGAAATTAAATGGAGTTGAAAGCTTACAATCCTTTGAGATCTGAGACTTGGAAAATACTGAAAAAAGTCAAAGGCTTATGTCTGATCATATCTTAAGGGGTATGTGGTAACATAAACCTTCAGAAGAAAGGCTTATTTATTTCCCTCAAGATAATTAAGGGTGAGTATTTTACTTCTGCTGGGATGAAAAAACCTTATATGTTCCATATAAGTGTAGAGAAAACTTGAGGACTGAAGCTAGTAAGAGGAACTTCAGATTTTATAATTATAAGCAAACACCACAAAGTTATTCAAAAATATCTTTAACTCCAGCTCCATAAAACCCAGTTATTTATCCTGTGTACTGTACATTGTATCATCTAAACTTCAATAATGTTTATTTGCATAACAGGAAGTAAGGAAGAGCCCTATTTAGGAAGAATCTTAAATAGAACAAAAGACTGTAAGGCAGCTGGAGATTCACAATAAATGACAATGTTCTGAATATAATGGCTCAAGGAAACCTTTAATTAATACGGAATACATTGTCTGTAACACATGGAAACAGAAATATGATTTTGAATTTCATCAACCCCAAAATAATTTTAATAAGGAAGGTATTTATATTTGTGGCATTTATAAAATACTTCAACAAATATTAATGAAGATTATTAAACTACTTATTAAATAGCACTTATTCACCAACCAGTAATTTAAATATAATTGTTGTTTTATTATACAAACATATCTCAATAATTTAAAACTTTTCTCATATGCCTGTTACTGCAGTGTTATAATTAAATTTAATATTTGAATATGTGTTGCAACACAATTACATCATTGAATAAAGTATCTATGTTCTTTGTGATTCTTTTCGAGAAAGGTCATCTATTTCTATAGCCAAAATTTTGTGGCTGAGACAAAGGCCATTACAGTATGTAACTTAAACTTAATGTATCTTAATTGATGAAATTGATGAAACAGAAATAATAGGTTTCTTGGTGCATCCTCTGCACCAATGACTGTTTAAGGGTCTCAGTCATCCTCAGGGCAAGCTAGTGTTCTTGAATGCTCAGTGGGAGCCACTGAACCTAAGACCAGGAAATGTTCTGGTTTCTGCACTGCACATTTCAGAGTCTTCACTGGGTTTCTAACAGCTGATTTTGGATGAAGAAACATGAATGTTTAAGATTCATAATTCCTAACTGGTGCAGGATGAAGAAGCAGTAGCTGAAGTGTCACCAACTTTTTGGTATTGTAGCCTAGTGACAAAAATCATACCTGAGCATAGGAAAGAAAAGTTTAATTTCTTCTCCATTTCCATATCTCTTGTATCCCAAACATGCAAATTATAGGGTATGTTAAACACTAGTAGATCCATGTTTTCATATGAATGTAAAAGCTAGATTTGACAGTGCAGAACATAACCTATCACACAGTCCCTGTACTGGATGCACATGGAAAAGTTGTGGTGATAGGAGAGGGGGTATATGCTTATAGTTGCTTCAGTAAGAAGAGGTGAGGAGCTGCACCATGCTGACTCCAGTCTCTTCCAACCAGCTCTGCACTGGACCCACCACAGGACATGGCTGAGTCTGTCAGTGAAGATGCTGGGTGGTTGACCCTGAGACAGGGTAGTTGACCCTCAGTTGGTTAGAGCCTGGTGATAATAACACCAAGGCTCTGGGCTCAATCCCTGTATGGGCCATTCACTTAAGAGCTGGACTTCATGATCGTTGGAGACCCTTCCACCTCAGGATGTTCTGTGATTCCACGATATTTAAGAAAGAGCGAAATTCCACATAGGCAGTCAGTAGTGACAAAAAAAAAAAAAG